>CM063498.1:178895444-178910444 GCA_032207245.1 Pardosa pseudoannulata
TCACTTTTCTTTAAGGAGATATGGCACCATAGCGTGTAGTAAATCTTTATGCAGAGCAACGATGTACATTTGGAGAGCATCGTTCCGGAAATAAATGATTAGTATTCAGATATCAGCCAGCTAGCAAGCATTGGTATAGCAGAACAGAGTCAATTATATTCATCACTAGATGTTCTTTCACCAGCACAGGGCAAACTGCTAATAGGTTTTGAAAGGAAATCATTTAATTGCAAACTTGCAGTTTAAAATATTTAGACGATAATATACTTTATTTAAATTGTAATTACTGTTTTAAAAAATTCATTTTAAAAGTTTTTGTCATTATCTAAGTTAAAGAAATTTACCAAGACAGTTACCTTGCAGATTGATCTTTTGGAAATAGTGAAAAGTGGCATCACTCTTGAAGAGTGAAGCTTGGTGTGTATGTATGCCTCCTTCTTAACACTAGAAAAATTATCATAATTAATTCGAATGTGACATTTTCTTTTGGACCGCACTGATTACACCTAAGCAACGACTTGCGGATAACTAGGAATCTTTTGTCTTGAGTTCACGCATACATTGACATTTTATTATCCCTATTTAGACTTAAATAAATTATTCTGATGATAAAACTACTTGAGTTTGTCGTATTTCCACAATTAACCAACATCTTTCTAGCGAATGCCGTCTTTCTGGACCACTGGCTATATAGCAAATAGCGTCGGTGGCGTAAAATGACAGTGCTACCTGTTAGGCAATTTTCATAGCCTGCCTCCAAGTGGTACCTCCTGCTGACCTTTATCACCACTTCAAGTAGATCAGAGACAGCAACAAGGCTACATAATTAATATCCAAACACATCTTCTCCATGTAGGCATATCATGTAGGCATAGAGGTCAAACCATTAAACTTAAAGCCTATTGAAATAAATATTACTCAAGTACTAATTCGCAAATTTACCAAAAAGGTCAAATGAGCACAGAAAGGTTCAAGAAAATCTTTGAATTGAAAATAAAGACTTCTTAAAATTCCACTTTAAAGTGGAATTTTAAATTACTGACTATATTTTTACTTAAGTAAAAATATAGTCAGTAATTGATTTTGAAAAGCACACTTAAGGATTCAGATAATATGTATCTTTATAAACGTTATGTAAAGCGTGTGCACTTACATAAGTTGACCGACATTGCAATATGAAAATTACTAAAGAATTAACATTCTCTTGAACAAATATCTTACATCATTCATACATTGTCTTACTAAATAATTTATAATAAAAGGAATAAAATATGTCTTACTGTTCCTCTTTGTGGCCACACAAAGTGATCAATATAAAGTAACAGTGATCTTAGACACAAGTTTTACTTGTTATTTTGATTGAGCATTACATTAATGTTAAAGGACTCAAGAAAAAAAATTAACAACAGAGAGCTTGTGAAATTTGGTTCACTCGTAAAATTATTCAATTCTAACTGTACAAAGAGATTTATCACTATAATAAAACATTCAGGCACCATGAACAAGCAAACAAAAGAAGGAATTTTAAACAAATTATACAATATTCTAACCCATAGGGATCCTATAAATCAGATCTAAAGGAATCTAAAGGATGAATCTAAAGGAATTTCAAAAGGTTTTGCAGACCAGTTTTTGTCAATACAGGTATTTAAATTAAAAGATACAAAACTGAAATAAATATGAAAAATAAAACACAAATGTATTGACAAAAAAGCATATCTGGTATAAAATACACAGAATATGTTTTTCTATCTAAATCAGAGGCTTACTATTCCATGTCATCAGGTGTTCTGCCGTTTTCGAGATTAACTGGTGGCTTATTACTCTGATACATACAATCGTGTGGTTTTATCCTTACATGAAACTGGATTCTTTATTCCTTCTAGGAATGCAGTTCAGTTTTAATGTAGAAATGGATGATTCCGGATATTTTTCATCATAGAAATTACAAAAATGTTATATTTTATGATATACATATCGTAATTTTGAATGTTTACTCTACGTTTCTTACTAGTTAGTATATAACTATATAAAACATGATTTAATATAATTCATTCATACACATAAGGATATGTATTTGAAAGATAAAAATTTAATGAAAAGCAAATTAATTTACATATTAATTTGCTTTTGAAATTAATAATTAATTTGAAATTATTAATTTCAAACTAATTATTAATTGCTTAAAATTATTAATAGCTTTTGAAATTAATAATAATTAATTTGAGATTAATATTTTACTTCACATTAAGTAGAATAAATGAAAGTTCGGGCAAAATATTATCTAAAATCCTTTATTTTCATCTCAAAGTCAAAGAACTGACGGATATATACTACACAGGGCAGGAGCAAACAGGCATCTGATGAATTGTAAAAATGTCTGAGTTGAGAAAAAATCGTGTGAATAATTTTACATGAGAGTGAGACTGAAGTCAAAAGTTCCTTAGTGACTTGTTAAAAAATACGTATCGGTGCAATTGCATGCAACGATATAAAGATTACAACGATCTTCGGGTTTTTTTCTGGGAGGATAACTGGATTAAAAAAGGGAAAGAAAGAACCACACGTAGCAGTTTTTAATTCAGTTCTTTACTTCAGAATCACGTCCTTCATTCGATTTATATATATATATATATATATATATATATATATATATATATACATATATATACATATATATATATATATATATATATATATATATATATATATATATATATGTATGTATGTATAGTTAACACTAGAACACCCTATGGGGCAATTAAGGCTCCAAATCATGTATATTGTTTTGTAAATTGAGGATATATATATATATATATATATATATATATATATATATATATATATATATATATGTATGTATATATATGTATGTATATATAGACATGTATATATATATATGTTTATATATATATGTATATATATATATATGTTTATATATATATATATATATATATATATATATATATATATATATATATGTGTGTGTTTATATATATATATATATATATATATATATATATGTTTATATATATATATATATATATATATATATATATATATATATATATATATATATATATATATATATATATATATGCACACATATATTCATATATATACATATATATATCCTCAATTTACAAAACAATATACATGATTTGGAGCCTAAATTTCCCCACAGGGTGTTCTAGTGTTAAATTATTTAACTACTGATACTTTAAGTACGTTTCTTAAATAAATTATAATAGCATTTGAGATACGCACACACTTATAACACACTTACATAGAAATCTATAGAAATATCATATTTTATAACACAGAACGTTTATTCCCTTTTTTTCTGCTAATGATACTAATCAAATATGACCCAATGCATTAATGCTTCTTTATTGAAGGGAATATTGTCACATTTTTTCAACACGATACCAGCCTGCTGTCCAATGTCAATTACCACAATCCTGCGTATTTATATGGTTATAAAATTTACAAATCTAACAAGAAAAAGGATTTATAGCAATGTATTTCCTATATAAAACATCACCACCATATGTTGTTTGAAATTTATGAGTTACACTTTATTAAACTGAAAATATAATAGTCCCTCTTTTTTCTGAGTATGTTCCTAAACTACTCCGAAAAAAAAAGCCATCTCAGAAAAAGTAATAACATTCTTATTTGCGAAGCTATAAGGATATAAATTTCGTATACGTCAATAGCCTTTCCTTGACAGTTTGACCTAGACTATCGTATAATTTCAAATTGATACGAACGGGCATTAAACTTTGCCGATACAAAAAAAAATCGAATTTCAACCGTGGGAAATATTTCTTCTTTTATGTCTTTACCGGGTTTAAAAGAGACAGGAAAATCAACTTCCTGATTAGGAATTCTTTTCGAAGTACGAATAAAAGGCTCGGTGAAAGAATAATCCATTGATAAGGTGGTGTCTTAACAAGTCTGACGTTTAAATCATTAAAGTACTGGAAGGTTAAACATGTTTTTAAATAGATTGCCACAGTGTTTAAATAATCATCTCTAGAAATATCATTCTGTCTTCAAAATTTATTTTCTGTCTCAAGCTTTGGATGTTTTTTTTATTTGAAGGGATGTAGTCAAACACTTTAACTCTGAAGCATTCTACTTAACCCCTTCCGGTAAAATGATGAGTCTAGCTCGTCATTAGTTTTTCATTCCATACCGCACAATGACGAGCTACACTCGTCATGCGATTAAAGTTACTGTTAAATATGATAATTAATTTAGTTTAAAATTTCTAGTGTACTGAATTTGGCAACACTTTTATCACTTGTGAAAATCACAAGTCACTATTGCATATTGTTTACTTAGAATTTCTTGGTACAAGTCATTGCCAAATTAATGAGTCAGAATAAAAGAAAACCTACTAAGAAATGCCGTGTGTGTTACAAGAATCAAATTAAAAGTGAGACTACTTGGCGGTGTAAACAATTAAGAATTCCTTTGCACTTTGTTTTGAAAAGTACGACTAGCTTGAAGACTATTATCTGTATACCTTATTAATGTTTTCCTTTGATATTTTCTTAATTTTACTGTTTCTGATATTATTTAACACTATGTAAAAAGTGGATTTTAATTGAAAATATGTAAGAATTGTAAAATGAAACAAGTTTTTTAAATAAATATTAAATGGTTATTTCCTGCACAGTTATTCGTTATTAAATAATACCGGAAGGGGTTAAGTCCAAATGCCTGCCGTGGTATTTGTACCCGAGTTCTGCGAAACCGAAAGGCATTGCCTTGCCTAGTCAGCCATTGTCCGTGTAGTAATACACATATTTCTGTGAGGCAGGGTTATAGAAGAAAAGTTAACAGTTTCTGTTTAAATCCATTACCCTTAGCATCACCAAGATAGAGATGTAATTAGGAGTCAGAAGTTTATATATTGGTATGTTTCTTTAACAGAAGGTATGTAGTCAAACTTTTAAATTTAAGAGCATTCTGAACTCCGACTCCGATTTCCAGCTATGGTATTTATTCACTGCGGAACTGAAAAGCATAGTCTAACCTGGCCAGTCTGCTGTGCCGGAATAAACAGATCACTTGTTAGTTCATTGCAGTGAATCAGGGTTATGGGAGAAGTGAGATTTTCTGATTAAAGCCCTTACTCGAAGTACCACAAAGATGGAGATCTAATTTGGTGTTAGAGGTTAGTGTGTTGGTATGTTTCTTTATTTAGAAAGAGGTTATCAAAGTTTTTTCTGCTGTGCCGGAATAAACAGATCACTTGTTAGTTCATTGCAGTGAATCAGGGTTATGGGAGAAGTGAGATTTTCTGATTAAAGCCCTTACTCGAAGTACCACAAAGATGGAGATTTAACTTGGTGTTAGAGGTTTGTGTGTTGGTAATTTCTTTATTTAGAAAGATGTGGTCAAAGTTTTTATCTCAAAATTATTTTGCTTTAGTCCGACTTCGATAACCAGCCTTAATGTAGTTCTGTGGAACCAAAAATGAATTGCCTTACCAGGCCAGCCTCTTGTCACGTAATAGAAAGATTTCTTAAAAGTACATTGAAGTGAATCAAGGTTGCAGGGGAAAATGTGACAGTTTTTGTTAAAATCAGCTGCCTGTTACACGAGAGAGATAGAAATAGAATTTGACTTCAAAGATTTGTATGTTGGTGCGCGGTTTTTATTTAGAGTGATGTAGTCAAACATTTTAATTTAAAAGAATTCTGTCCTTCTTCCTTAAAAGTCCGACTTTGAATGTCAACTGTGGTATTTATACACTAGATCTGGCAAACCGAAAAACATTGTCTTACTTGGCCAGCCTGTTGGGATGTAATATACTTATTAACTATTACCACACTGCAGTTAATTAGGGTTATAAAGGGAATATGGTAGTTTCTATTTAAATTACCCGAATCAATTACCCGAAGCAGCATAAAGATAGAGATGAAGTTTGGCGTCAGAGGTTTCTTAGCCCAAAGGTCAACTTTTTACTACACTAGCAGAAGATAAAGACCTTGAAGGCCATAAACATTAATGATTTTTATGCCTCCTTATATGTACATGTAATTCAGAATATGCATAATAATAAAGTTTTATTTAGAGAAATTAAACAGAAATTACAGTAAAATAGAAAATTATAGTTACTTTTGTATATTTCTGCTTTATATACATTTTAAAAAATGTCTATTTGTTTACTCCCAAGTCATTGATAAGCTCCCAAAACTAACGTTAAGTAATAGATTTGTTTCATAACTTAAAAGAAATAAAGCATCAAGACTGTTTTTTGCCCTGTTGTTCTTGTGTGATTTTTAATATGCTTCAAGTGAGAAAATAATGTTCCCTTGAAACTATTAATATGATAAATATATCAATGTCGATGTATACGCTTAAAAAAACACTTAATGTTATTTTCTACGATTGTTTCCTTAAGTTGTGGAAGATTAAATCTAATGTTTAGATTTTTACGGATTTCAGACAGTTCCCTCTGTTTTAATTTTTGGGGGAATAATTTTTCCCTTCAAATTCATAACGCTTGGTGGTGGTCAGCAATTTCTGAGATTTTTTTTTTTTTGCTATTATCGTATGTACCTGTATGTAACTTTTTTAATTAACAAAAGAATCCTTTTGGGGATTCTATTTCAACTGCACCATATTGCACTTTATAGTCTGTAGACTATAATAAAATGGGCTGTAAAAATTTTCTTGGTTCCTGCCTTGACGATCTAAACACGTACTTATTGTTTATCCACTCTTCGAGAGGACTTACTGGAACAGAATCTTTTCCTTAACACAGATTTCAAGTGGCTACTAGCTTCCAAATCATCATAAAATTGAATCGTACTAACTATGGCGATGAAATAAAGCATCTTATATGTTCAATGACCATCAGATCCGAGAGATAAGAATCTTCTTCTATTAGCAGATCTTTTGATGAAATTTTAGGTTCCCATGCTTTTATTTATTTTTTAATTTATTTCTATTTAATTTAAAAATAATTTATTTATTTGTTTATTTTTTACACATTTTCAACATTTATATGAATATTTATTTATTTGCAGCAATGATCTTGATTTCTTCTATTTTAAACATATTAATTTAAAAAGTTAACAATAATTTATCTAAAGATTACAATTTTACTATAAAGCATTTTGTTAAATTTTTAAAAATAGTCTAAACTTTTCATTAAAATTAAGACGTCTCATTCCAATTATTTAAATTATCCAATTTATCCAATTTTCCGAAACGTGTAATTTTAGAAACATCTTTTCAACTACTAATTCCTCCAAAAAACACTTTTTTCTCTTCCAATAAAAGACAATATCTTTGTTTGTTTGTTTTTTACATATACAATATATTTTATCTCTAATATTAAGTAAGCAACAAAATTTTTTTATTTAGTAAATATTCTTATTACTGGATTAAATTATGATTATTATTAATTCAATTTTAACTTTTTATCCGAATAAAATTTATTTGTCTTAATTCAAGTCGATTAAATATTTCTCAGAAGGCAGTTTTATTAACAAAAATATAAAAGATAAAAAAATCCCCAAATAGAAAACTATCACAAATGATTTCTAAGAATGAACACTGAATATGAAGTACCAATTCTTCTATGAAGAATATATATATATACCTTCTTACGTAACTATCAAAGTACCTGCATGTATGTTGGAGAGCATCGATTCTTCAAGAGCAAAACACATTTACTCATCCATTGGAACAGAGAAGCGGCAAATGAGTATCTCTCGAAAACAAGTCGTTCTTCCTTTCCTTTTTATACCTCGTATTTGATATTCCGTCCCATTCAAATGTATTTGCAATCCACTTTTGGAAAAGCTAAGCAGTTTTACGCCAACAAAATGGAAAAACAACTGATTTGGAATCTCTTCTCCATCTTCTAAAATAATTGCGCCTTCTTTGCAGCGTTTTGAAAAGATGTTACGCTTAAAAGCGATTTTGAGCTTGGGGAAGAGCAATTATACTGTTTTAAGAGGTTTTCCTCTGGTTTTCTGTTATTGAACTTTGTTGACATTCACTTGTTTCACTCTCTGAATGGTAAAACTAATAAATTTGCCCCTGTCGTATCAGACTGTTTGGCGCTTTTAAATGTCGTCTCTAATTATTCCCCCCGAAAAGTACTTTTAACAAACATATAAAAGATAGTTAAAGCGAAAGTTCAAATAGAATGCTTAAGAGATTCAATCCGAAGAGTATTGTATTACAAAAACGTTCTTCTATTATATATCTCTATGATTCTCGTTTCTATTTTCGAAGAGTCTTGTGATTCTTATGTACTTGTATTTTATATGTGACTTAATTTATCTGATTAACCATGAATTAGAATTTTGCGAAAGTTTAATTTATTACTTTGGCTTAGGGTTTGAATATTAAAGCAATTGTGATTTATATAATTTAAATTAAATATTAATTACTTTTTAAACATCATTGATTGCTATTCGTACTAGATCTTGTAAAGTTGCATTTTCAGTAAAGAATTCATTTAATGTGTTTCCTCTTTTACAATATTTATTAGCAGTGAATATACTGTAAAAAACATTTATGATGCTGACCCAGAACTTAGTTTTCAGAGTTGAAAGTTACTCATTTTCTGTTTTGGTATAGTGTCTGGCTTATAAGAAGAATGTATTAACAAACTTATTTAAGTGCATAAATACATATATGTATTATAACTGAAACCATTGCCCTTAAAGTTCTTAAATTCTCCCAATTCCCGTTTTGTTTTTCTTAATATCAATAATTTTTCCATTCATCAAACTGAGTCAAGGACGCGATTCATTAAGATTGAATTCCTCCTACATTTCTTAAAACTAAAACTGAATTAATAACTACTACTTGAGGAATTTTCTTTACCTTCTTCTAATCCAGTTGTTGACTCACCCCAGAAAAATATAGAATCTTTTCAATCTTTATGCAGTTGTGTGTTATTGTGGTATATGTATTATGTATTATTGTGTATTGTGTATTGTAATATTATCTCGAGGTAAACGCCACTAAAACAAGACACTAAAGAACTGCTGATTTAAATATCACCTCTCCTGTGAAATCATCCATTTGATTTTCCTCTCTATATAGTATTTTTACACGCTTGCTCTTGTCTGTTTAAGACGACAGTCCTCCACCTTTAAGATGAAAATAAAGCATGTTTGTGCAGGCTTGATCTTAGAGTCTGAGCGAGTTGCCTTCCACAACATAACTGCACTAAAGTTATATTGCAAATACAACCCTAACAATTAAAATCTTAATATGTGATGGATGAAAAATACTTGTTACCGGATACATATATACATCGACACAAAATGTTTAATCATATATTTATTTATTAGTGGCTGAGAGCAGCAACTATAAAACTACACATTTTATTTTCATAATAATCATTATTATTAATGTCGGGTTATCGGCATACGTTTATATATGTGTGTGTATAAATAGGTATATATAGTTAAATATATACATATTTATTTATATATATACACACACACATATGTGTAACCACGGCGAAAAGTATTCTACCGGACATAAATAAATTATTGTAGCACCTATTCTTTCTACTTGCCATGGCAAGGAGAAGCCAAAACAATTATCTTATAATGAATAAAGCAGTCGTGGCAGCACTGAAAGAGAACACGCAATTGTGAGAACAACTTAAATTTTTATAGAGAGCTGCTAAAGAGGCATATATACCAGTCAACAGCAGACAAGAGAGTGTACATTAGAAGACGTGCTGGAACAAGGGTGAACTCCAGAGCGAGACGGAGACGAAATATTTCACAGAGAAAATAGCTTAGTTGGAGTTATTAATAAGAAAGGGGAACGATCAAATGGAAGACTCTGAGCAATTTGCCAGCAGCAGCTGGAAAAGACGGTGAGTGGACAAAAAAAGTTGCATCTATTGCACAGAAAGCTTTTGGGAAATCGGCTGGAAGAATCTCAAGTCTAGGACACTCCTTTAATTACTATATTTTGTGACTGGGAAAACAGATTTTAAAGAATTAAAATACGAGAGAAGGAGGTTTTTAAAGACATAGTTTAAGTATAATAATTTTGATATATATTACATATATATATGATGACTAGTTTTTAAAAAATGCTTAGTTTTATCATTTCAAGACATCAATTTCTTTAAATAAAAAATATACACCCAAATTTTAAAAAAAATTAAATTTACTTGTTTAAAAGATAAATTTAAAACATAATATTCGAAACAAAAGTTATACATCCAGTTTAATTTAATAATTTTATTGTGGAAATTTATAAGTTACAGGGTAGCTAAAAAATTAAAACTTTTAAAAATGATAAAATAAATTTCTGATTGTCATACTATATTATATTGCTAGTATATTTATATACATAAGTGATATTGCTAGTATCAATATAATTCATGTTTGTATATCTTGCTGATATATCTGTTTAACTTTAATTTCATATTAAACTTCATATAAAATAGTCAAATTTTTTGTAAAAAATCATATAAAAATATCTGTAGTTCATAAATATTAAATTTTAATAGGTAGTAAAGAAATTTTCTTTTTTCAGTCGGTGTATACATTTTTCTATAAAAAATATATACTTAATATAAAATATTTTTTGTAAATTTAAAAGGTTTTAAAAAGCTATTACAAAGATAAAGATTTTATTTTTAGGCGAAACGTTTTTATCTTACGCCTTATTGAAGAAATTGCTCTTATAATGAAAATTTTGTGATTTGAATCTTAAAAGAGACTGAAATTAAAGATAAATATTTCTGAAAATTTAAATAAATTGATTTTCTCTAATATTTCTTCCAAAGCCGTAACATTTTTGAAAACTGAAAAATATGTGTTGACAGAAGTTACAAAAGAATTCAGGCATTCCAATGCATTTATATTTATTTTCCCAGAATGCTTTATTTATAACCCCTTCGTGATCGTTCCTAAAACATGGTAAAAAATGATTCGCTCAAAATATTTCCGAATTCGCACCGGAAAGAAAAAATGTCTCCCACATCAGTCGTAATTTTCTATTTAGTTTGAAGTTATATCTTCTGTACTGCTCAAAAATAGACGGTTTTATAGAAGCTCTTTTATATGCATATCAATCTTTTTTGTATAGATGAGATTTTACTTTTTTTCTATTATGCAAGGACCTTTTGAAAAGAAAACACAAGCTAAAATCGCTAAATGAAGACATACAGAATATAATATAGATACAATATTCAAACTAATACAGAAGAGAGAATATGTTCGAAATAATAGGTGGGCAGAAAAGTAACGTCGTTTCTTCACATGTTGATATTTGTTACTCATTTATCAGCCGAGTGTGTACTTCAAGGTAGTTTCAAGTACATTTTAAGGCCAGAGTGACTCCTTTCTTCTTCTTCCTTAGCACTACAGCCTTCTGTAGACCAAGGCTGTCTCTAAAAATTTCTTCCCTCTGGAACTATCCGCCGCCACAGTTAAGTGACTTCTTTACTCTTAAATAATAAAACCTTAAAACTTTTTTGCATTTTATGGAGAAAGCTAAACCTAGAATAGGTACACAACCGGCATTGTATGCTTTTTGAGCTTCACAGGGGTAGTAACGCAGCGGTTGCTACCAAATACATTTGCAATGCTTATCCAAACGTACAAGACGTCAGTAAATTCCAAAAGTTCTCTAAATTTGAATCTGGTAATATCAATATTTCTGACTCTAAGCGATCAAGAAGATCAACAACTTTAGAAAATAAGTTAAGTGTGGAAGAGAAAGAAAATCTATTTTAGATAATCGAGATGCTGTCAAACACTCAGAACCAACCTTAGTCGACTATTCAAGAACATTTGCAGAGTGTTGATAAAGTAAGAAGAGCAGCTGTTGGGATCGCATAACCTGTCCGACAGACCTGTCCTCCAGCGGCACAATATAGAAGTGTTTATTCATTGCTTAATCACTAGAGATGAAAAATGGGTCCTCTATAATAATCCAAAACATAAAAAGCAGTAGATCTCTCAGAATGAATTACCACGAAGTACAACTAAGCCAAGTTTTACATCCCAAAACCGCACTGCGCAAGATGAACACTCTAAACCAACCTTAATCGACCATCCTAGAGCATTTGCAGAAGATTGATAAAGTAAAATGAGCAGCTGTTTGGATCCGTATTACCTGTCCGACAGACCTGTCCTTCAGCGGCACAATACATAAGCGTTTCTTCATCGCTTGGTCACTGGAGATGAAAAATGGGTTGGAGATGGGTTGTCTATAATAATCCAAAACGCAAAAAGCAGTATCTCTCTCTGAATGAATCACCACGAATTACAACTAAGCCAGGTTTTACATCCCAAAACCACACTACGCAAGATGTACCCTTGAAAAAATCGTGGAATTTGCATGCGAGGTATTACCTTACCTACTATACTCGCCCGATATTCTGCCATCGGATTTCTATTTATTGCAATCGCTACAACATTTTCTGAGTGGCAAAAAATTGGAAGATTCAAATAATATCCAAAATAATATGTCCAGATTTTTTTTTCAAAAGAAAATTGATTTTTATCAATCTGCATTGAAAATCTGTGCACTAGATGGCGAGAGGTTGTTGATAACAACGGTTCATTGCATTATTAACTAAAAATAAAAACTTGGTAAAAAAAACCTTATCTGTTTTAATTTAATGTAAGGAAACTATATAACTTTCCGGTACCCATATTACATATAATAAATTTTGTTTTGTGCGTTCTTTTTTCAAAAGAAATAGAAAATAATATTAGTTAATATTAAATGTAAGCAATTAAATGTTGACCAAACATTCAATGAAATATTTAATTTATGTAAACAAATTTAAAAGCTTCAAAATTAAAACATGAAAATAGAATATAGGCATTATATTTTTAAAAAGTAAAGATTTTTAAAACAATTTGTCATAAAACTATTAATTAATTCAAAGTTTTAGCAAATAAACTGCATTTAATTTTGATGCATAAATTGTATCTAAAGTATTCACATAGCCAAGAAATAAATGTTCTTGTAAAAAACAAATTTTCATTGTGTATAGAAGATAAACTATTGCTCCAACGAGATTATCTACCTAAAGTAAATTCATATTTTTAATTTTAAAATAACTGATAAAAATTATTTTACCTATAAATATCTTGTGATTATTGTTGTGTATTTGAAAAAAAAAGACATGGTTGAGTCAACGATACTTTCTTTACACAAAGAAAAGTTGATAAACATACTAGAATGACTATCAAGTGTTCGAACGGCAAGTCCCCCACCCCATCAGCCAACCGAAACACTTCACCTATAAAAGAGTACGAACACCGTGTACAAGATTTAACCAGTTTCACTGAAATAAAGTTGTGAAATAATACTAAAATAAGGACTTAACTTACTATAAGGCTCAAATATTACAATGAATCATACTTTGGTTACTATGAGGTAAATTTTTACTACATAAGTATATATTCATATAATTAGTTTACTTTAATATTATTAAAAAATAATTTCAAACTTAAAAGAAAAGGATCACAGTGTTAAAATTCTTTCACATTAATCCAACCACATTGTCCAAATTCATTTATTTTGATCAAAATAATTTTAAAATGTTGTCTCTCTATGAATTTTTATATATTAAATATTGTCTCATGGAATAAATATATAAAAGTTGTAAATTTTTATATTTTAAATAGGAAATCTCACTCTAAATGCAGAGAGAAAGGCCGAATGATTAAGACGCTGTTCTTATGTGCCTCTTGGGTTAAAATCTCATTATTGTCATGGATATGCGTAGCAGTTGAAAACAGACTGCAAGGAGTAGATACCGATCTCATTATCTATCGTGTAACAAAATAGTTTACTGTAGTATTCCAAACGAACCTCTGAATGTCAGGCTGAGATAAAATTTGCACCTCTGAATGATCCTTTTAGTTCTTATTAAAGGCACTACCCATCTAGCAACGTTACGTTGGGCCAACGTTGATATGACATGTTGGCCAACCGTTGGCCAACAGTTGGTTAATGGTTGGCTAATGGTGGTTGTTTACATATTGCCAACGCAATACTACGGTGGGCCAAAATAATACTACGATGGGCCAGCGAAATACCAACGTTTATTATTTCTGTTTATTATTTTGCTATAGTGTATAATATAGAATGGGCATGTGCTATTACTTTGAAATAAGCTGATGTTTTTATAACATGTCGTTTTAAAATTTTGTAAGAGTTAAAAAATAGAAAATAGATATAAAAAAAGAATGAGATAGGTTATTTTAGTCCACACCACACATTTCATATAATACTCTGCGGCAATCCATTTATTGCTTTGAAATCTATATTAATTTTTTTTATGATACAAACTGTTTCTTAAATAAGAAAAACGAAAATTTCTCCTTCTGAGAGCTAAAAATAGATAATTGAAGAAAAGAACAACACAACAGAAGTTAAACAAAATATATATATATACATATTTTAGTCACTTTTCTTTTATTTACAATTTTTTTATTTAAATTCGACCACTATTTCCCTCTACCAAAGTTCTCTACATTTTCTCTGGATTCAATTTCATGGCATCTGAAATACAAATAAGTAACTTGAAAAGTATATAAATAAAATTAAGTTATAAAGTAAACAAGTTTCATAACAACTATGATAAAGTAAAATCCACAATATTTACATATTATCATTATACAACTTTATTATCATTATTAAGAAAAGACACAAAAAAGTAACCTAACGATAATTTAAATCAGCATGCTTTAAAAAAATTAAAAAATTGACTTAAAATTTGTTATTTTCTTAAATCTGTACTAAAGATGTGTACTAAAAGGTATTAAAGATCAAAGTGTACTAAAACACCGTGTATGTACTTTTGTAAATGGTACGTTACTATTAAAAACACAAAAGAGAAACTACAGTTCAGATAGCCAAATATCATTTTCTTCAGGAATAAATTAATAATAATGAAGACATATATGATAAATCACAAAAATATCAAGAGAACTTACCTTGCAAATTTGAAATCCTGCAGCG
>CM063498.1:178915444-178920444 GCA_032207245.1 Pardosa pseudoannulata
AATCCGTGTACAAGACTTAAGGGTGAATGATAACATCGGAATAACAGCATAATAAGCAGATAAACTGAAGACCAATTAGGAGGTTGAAGAGAGTGCGGTACAGAAGGGCATGCACGTTATGCATCACGTCATTGAAAACTTTGAAGAAGGTAGAAGGTTAACGAGGAGGGCTAAGGAGTTCATAATCACTCCCAGCATCGTTTCAAGTACTTGGATAGAATTTCAGATAATAGAGATAGCTGTTCAACACAGCCATGTTCAAAACTACTATTATACACTGAAGAGCTAAAAACACTTTTACAGGAAATGAGTATGGAAACAAAATAAGGAACCAATCTGAATACGGCGCTGCTGTCGACAAAGCCTATATAAGACAACAAGGGTCTGGAACAGTTGTTAGATCGGTTACTGCTTATAAGTAACAACAACAACAGTGACATCACTTTTATCGTTCTTATAGATCTCTTGACTTTAAAAAATCAATATTTCTCTCAAAGTTGCAAAGCTTGAACTTTAAAAAATTATCTGTCCTGGTCTTAAACTGAAATATAAAGCCAATTTTTCTGCATTTTTTGGCTGTCTTATTAGTTTTCAAAAACCATCAGTGACCCATATTATGCGACTCCTTTGCTAGAATTAATAATTTCCTGCTTTTCTCTGAAAGAATAAAATATTACTTTATTTCTACAAATGATTGTTTGAGGATTTAAAATGAGAAGGAACTGGGAAATTACACACCTCGACAGGAATGCACATATTGTATGTCAAATTTCTCGAACTTCAGCTTCCTTAGATTTTTCATGCATTGCACAGAAATAATAAGACATCTTTGTATCCGATCACCATGTGATAATATATTATTGATTCTCTATATAACTCAATGAAAAAGAGGCCTTCCGTTCAATAAAAAAAGAAAAAATCAGAAAAGTAGCTTTCCAGAATTATACAAGGTAAATTTTTAAATCTTTGTTCATACCTCACAGAATATGTCGAAGATATTATAACATATCAGTAACAGTAAAATACTGAAAAAATAAATAGGGATTCTATATCTTACCTACATAATGCATAGCTCAAAAGAAAAGAGAAGGATTATTGATTTCGAACCGAACAATTGAGAGCTTTCAATGAATAAGCCTCGTGTTCTTAACAGAAAATATCTCTCTTCTTATTCTTGATACGATACTAAAGAAATAACCGATAGATTAAAAAATAAGAAGAATGGGGACTAAGGAGATAGCGGTTAGAGAGATTTTCACTGAAAGGAAACAAGGGAATCAACGAGTTATACTTTCTTCTTTACCTTACTTTCCTCTATCTCCTATTAATAACAAATTTCTTTTTCAAGCTTTTTCCCATCTATTACAGCACATTTTGTACTCTTGTGTGTATATTCCTGTTAATGTTTCAGTCTACACACTGGAGCACATGTTTTATGATCCACTCCTTATCAAAATCAAACGACATACACACATTGATAAATATAGAAAAATAACAAAAAAAAATATCCTGAAGATATTTTTTAGCCATCCAACATATATAATGATTAAGTTTTTTATTCTTTAAATGATTAATAGTCTATCAATTGTCCACATATATAAGTTCATAAAGCAGCTTTTAGGATTGCTTTTTCCATTTAAGAATATGAGAATTTCTCGTGATTGCGAACTGAAGTGTACCGAGTTGGGAAATTTTTGATAATAAATCCTTATTTCTTGTCGAAATCATTGGCGAAATTCATTTGTTCTCCCATTCTCATTTTAGAAAATTAGCAACTTGATTAATTCCTGATTTCCTCAGCAGTCCTTGCATAACTCCTTCATAAAATTAGTTTCACTTATAATAAGCAAGGATAAACACACTGACTGGCTTGTTTCCATCCATATAACGTGACGTACATGTTTGTCACAGGCAGAAGCCCTGAAGACTAGAAGCTAAAATAAACTCAAATTCTTGCAAACTTCGCCGTATTCTCTTTCGACATCTTTAGATTGCATATGGATACCAATTTCTCATTCTGTGGTAGTTTTAAATTGCCATTACATACACATAAGTATACATATGTACATACATATATATGCATATATATGCACATATATGTAATAATAATTTCCTCTAGTCACAATAATTATGTAGCCCCTATTATATTTACTTGTCCGGGCTACTGGGCAAGAAGAAATCTTAATCAGCTAGCAGGAATAACGAACAATGCAGTCTGGTCACATTGAAGAGAACGACACAAGTAAAATTAAAACTTTATTTTAGAGCTGCTAAAACGGACATCTTTACGAGTCAACGACAGACAATGGAAAGACACAAAAATCACTCTGCTCGAAAAGAGCTGCAAAGCGCGAAGACAGAAAGAATTTTCCGGATTTAAGTGTAAGATCAAGAGAAACGCAGAGCCATTTGCCGGCGACAGCCGGGAAGCGTGTTGAATAGACAGAAAATTTACATCTATAGGATAGAAAGCTTTGGGAAATATATCGAAAGAATTTTAAGTCGAGAACGCCCCTTTTGATTAAGACATTTAGAGGCTGGGAAAAAGATTTTAAGGAATTAGAATGGGACAGAGGAGGTTTTTTAATGAAACATTAAAGTTAAACAACTTTGATATATTACATATATATGGTAGACTTGGAATTTTAAAGTTAGAGATTAAAGAATTAATTAAAAAAAACGAATTCTTTGTGAAACGTAAGAAAATGAGAGGATAAAACTATACTACATAAGAGCAGAGAATGCGCGTAGTTCTATGGAAGAACTATATATGAATATATATATATATATATGTGTGTGTGTGTGTATACATATTTATTTATATATAATATATATATAAATATATATATATGCACATATATGTGTGAGTGTTTACACTTTCATAAGCATTGAGTTAGCACAATGAAAATTATTTATCCTACGGTCTAATTTAAAGCTGATTAGCTAATATCGATTCACTTTTCATAAAAAATATCTTTCAATACAAAATATTGAGAAAGCTTCTTGTCAGCTGGCAATCTTTATTTAGGACTGACAGAATATGTCGATGCGATTACATTCAATCGGTATCAGTGATACTCTGAGAACCTCTTTATCGCTCTTTCAGAATACACACAGAAGGAAATGAGCGGGATCATTGATTTTGAACCAAGCAATCGTGATTTTTTGATGAATAAGCCCCACGTTCCAAAAGTAGTAGTCTCTTCTTATTCCATGTCATGCTTATTAACTGACCGAATGAAAAAAATATTACACTCAGAGGTGAGAAATTAATTAGTTAGATTTTCACAGAAAGAAAACAAAAAGGATGAAAGATATACATTTTATCTTTTATATGTGTATATATATATATATATATATATATATATATATATATATATATACAAAAGGAAGAGTCAAACAAATCGAATACGGTGCTGTATTCATCAATGCTTATATAAGACACCAAGTGTCTGGCACAGTTGTTAGATCGGTTACAAAGGCAAGTTATCAAGATTTAAGTAAGTTTGAATGTGGTGTCAATGAACGAGGGATGGGCCATAGGATCTCCGAGGTAGCGACGAACTTTGTATTTTCCCTTAAGACCATTTCACGAGTGTACCGTGAATATCAGGAATCTGGTAAAACATAAAATCTCCGACATCGCTCTGGAGGAAAAAGATCATGCAAGAAAGGGACCAACGACGATTGGGGAGAAACATTAAACGTGACACAAGTGAAACCCTTCCGCAAACTGCTGCAGATTTCAATGTTGGGCTACTAACAAGTGTTAGCGTGTGAACCCTTCAACGGCCCACTCGTGTACCCTTGATGACTACATGACACAAAGCTTTATGCCTCGTCTGGGCCTGTACACAGCGATATTGGAACGTTGATGGCTGGAAATATGTTGCCTGGTCGGACGAGTTTCATTTCAAATTGTATTGAATAGATGGACGTCTACAGGTATGGAGACAACCTCATGAATCCATGGAACCTGCATGCCAACATGGGACACACGGAGCTGGTGAAGGCTCTGTGATTGCATGGAGTGCGAGTAGTTGGAGTGGTGAGACCCCTGATACGTCTAGATATGACTCTGACAGGTGACACGTATGATAGCATTATTTATGATCACCTACACCCAATTAGGTTCCTTCGAGTCCATATGGAAATGCAGCGTCGTGTTACATGGCTCTTCTGCATAGACTCGAATACATAGTCTGCGAAGTAAAATATAAAAGAGATCTATTCCAGGTGTTAAAGATTTATTTGGATTTCATATTCCACCTCAACTATTTTGTTTTCAATACGAGAATCAATCCAACATCAAGTGACCAACTGACAATATTTACCTGTTCTCTCCTAGAATTCTTTGCTCTTGTGTGTGTGCTTGTGTATATATGGGTAACACATAAACGCTTATGTATGTATCTATCTCTCTCTCTCTCTCTCTCTCTATATATATATATATATATATATATATATATATATATATATGTGTGTGTGTGTGTATGCATATATATACATACATATATACCATATATATAAGTGTGTATAAATATACACATGTATATATATATATATATATATATATATATATATATATATGTATGTATATATATATATATATGTGTGTGTATGCATGTGAGTATATATATATATATATATATATATATATATATATATATATATATATATATATATATATATATATATATATATATATATATTTATACATATACATATATACACTTTGTGTGTACTTACGCTTACGAATGCATTAGATTTGTACAATAAAAAACAAAAATCAACTTATTTAACTTTATAACTTATATATATATATATATATATATATATATATATATATATATATATATATATATATATATATATATATAAGCTGGAAAACATCAATCACAACTTTCTTGGGAATTGTCGCATGCTTAATAACTAGGAACTATATAATTACACCGACTATTTATATATTTTCATTTATCACGTTATACGTACTGAGAATA
>CM063498.1:178922944-178952944 GCA_032207245.1 Pardosa pseudoannulata
GCAAGGTGGGGGGGTTAGAGATTTGAACACACACCCCTTAAGCTCAGACAAAATGGCAAAAATAAAAATTTTAGTAGAAATTAATCAGGCTATTATTTTTTAGAATTATGAACACCCCTCCTTGAAAATTATAAACACCCCCCTTGAAAAAATTCTGCGTACGCCACTGGATGTACAGGACAGAAAACAAAAGGCTAATAACATCCTTTTATAGATTTTAAGTACACTGCTAAGTGTACTTAAAATTATTCTTTAATGTATCAAACACTGTAGATGTATTTAGCAATGTGTTAGTTTTATAAAAAAAGGATACAAATAAAAAAATTTCGTATTGTATATATTTATCATGGAAATGAAATATTAACTACACATATTTATTTTTTTCTCTCGTTTCCATATATCATTTTTCATACACGGTATTTAATTTCCATTTTTCTTTGCTGTTTGTTCCGTAAAGAGACGGAAGATTTTTTTCTTCCGAAAGAATGTTTTGAGAAAACAGTGGAAATGTCATTTTATGATTTACGACTGGAATAAATTACAGAAATGTTTTTGTAAACAGAGTAATTACCACACAGCCCAACAATAGAAATAAGTGGTTTTATTAGAAACAATAACGCTAACTGTATATCACTGGAAACAAATATTGATACACACAATGATCTTTAGTGGTATTGCTTATCTTTATCTATTCCGATAAAACAAAATAGTGGCTTGACTAAAGAACTGGGTTACTCCGCCAACTTGGCGATATTGGTTTAAGTATGGTCGCCTAACATTTTCTCCTGATCTTACAGTGTCCAAAGAATCTGTATCTATATTATAATTTATATGATATTTGCATACAACTCTCGTTGTGTAACTCTTTTCTTATATATTAAAAGTGCGCACAATACTTAAAAAATTAGATGCAACAAACCATTAAAGGTTCAATATGGCTGATTTTTAATAATTTGGAGCTGTTGCGTTTGTAAACTGTTATGGGATTAATTGCCCATAAATATAAATGTCCGGTTTTCAAGTCGGTTTCTTTAATTAAGTAAAAGTATATAATTATATTACGATGGCGTACTGTGCATTAATTAAAGTCGCCAGAAAAATCAAGAAATACAATGTTTGAATGGACTTCTTTGGGCTTTAGTAAATATCGCCAATATTTTAGCCAAATTTGCCAAGTGGAACCCAGTTTTTAAGTAGTCCTCAAAATAGTTTTCAAGCAAAAACTTATGCTCAGGATGTACAATTGGCTAGCGTATTGTGCTCTAATTCAGTACGTTTGGGTTCGATTCTCGAGTAAGACGGATATATTTATGTGTTATTACCTTATAGGTAGAAATGTTACCTTCCTATGCTGTACTCCCATAATAAAAAGTACAAAAAACCAGCAGATTGGGGACTAACTGGTTAATAAAGACAAGTGCCTTGCATTTGTAATTACCTTTATATATAAAATTTCTCTGTCCGTGTGTTTATAATAGAACTCCTTTTAGACGGCTGGAGTGATTTTGAGGAGATTTTGACTATGTAATTAAGCGGATTCGAGAATGGTTTAGATTCACAATTTGAACCGAAAATGTTTTATTATTAAAAATCTAGAATTGCACGCTTATTGAGATTAATATAATGCTGCTTGAAACCCTTCGCTGCCAGTGTATCTGTGGCGCAGTGGTCAGTCCAATGGGCTTCAGTACGAGAAATACTAGGATTGAATCCCTGTAAAGGCGATGTGGGAATTTTAATTTAATCTAATTACGTTTGTGATGACTACGCATAGTGATGACAAGTACTTTTAAAATATTTTTTCCTTGCTTTTTCATCAAAACGGTCCAGTTTAAAATTTATCAAAAAACATTTTACAAGTTTTGGCTTTACAGCTTTAAAACAGGACAACGTCTGTCGGGTCGTCTAGTATATATATATATATATATATATATATATATATATATATATATATATATATATATATATATATATATATATATATATATATATATATATAGGTATATATATAAATATATAGGTATATATATATATATTATATATATACATATATATATACATATATATATACATATATATACATATATATATATATAATATATATATATATATACATATATATATATATGTGTGTGTGTGTGAGAGTGTGTGTACATTGAATCAAAATTATCTATAAATAAAAGTGAAGATACGTTTGTCTATGTGGTTTTTTAGACAAATACGCATTATTTGTCACAGTGTCCCGAAATTTTGAACATATATATTTTCTTTGGTACCGTCAAAAGGATATTGTATGTATTAAAGCATGTACTCCCATATTATTAGATGATATAATATTATAACGAATATTAAAGTACATTTTTGATAGACGAGAGTACATGATTTTATTTTTTTTATCACAAGATAAAAGAACATTAGCTAATTCATAACTTAAAAAACAATAATTTATCTTAAGCTAAAATTACTCAAACCGTGTTTTTAAATATCTAAATTGCATTAATATGCATATATATATATATATATATATATATATATATATATATATATATATATATATATATGTATGTATACATATATGTGTGTGTGCAATGATATTTTCAACCTAAAAAACTAACCAACGTAGTTATGTTTATCTTAAAATAATTTTCAATCGTTTCTATACTTTTATGTCAAAACTTGGCAACTATTTTTTGTTCTTTCTATCTAGTTGGTGAGTACAGAAACACCAAAATGAATTCTTTTTGCTCTTCTTATATAACTCTTGATATAATTAGATTCACTTTCTACAAGCCATTAAACATATCTTAAGTGATTAACCACAAAGAACCATAAATTATACACGTTTCCAAATGTAATATAAAAACCAACAATATGTATTTTTAAGGCATCGAGAGTAGAAGTTTAGTACTTAATAAGCGGAAGTAAAATTACCAGAAGTATGCGTGCATGGATATGATGTTACAAGGAAATGGTCATGATGTCATAGCACTAGACCAAAAGTGTGATAAATTTTCAAAATTTTGTAGTGTGAAGTTGAATTGAGTTTTTTCTGCTGAAAAAAAATAAACTCGTATCATTACGTTAGAGTTATTTTTAAAAGTTTAGCATGGAACTCTAAACAGCCCTCTAAATGTGACAACCCACTTGCGTTCCAAACATTGTCCAAAATTTTTAAAAGTCCAGGTAACTTACTGTTGCTTCAGCGTTCTAACTAAACATTAAAAAATAATACAGATGTAACGTTACGATTCTTTTTTAACAGAAAGCACCCAAGAACTAAACACGCAGTCTACAAAAACAGTCCTGGACAAGTGGAATGAAGTCATGACTACAGCCCTTCCTGTACTTCACTTCCGTAAAAATCCACTTCAGGTCACGGGACTTCCTAATTAGTCTTACTATCGTGTATTGTAAATATATCATGTGTGATTTCTTACTTTATAAGCACAACAAAGAAATTTATAGTTTTTTTCCATTTTTAATTTTTTTTTTTTTTTTTTTTTTTTTTTATTTTTTTTTTTTTTTTTTTTTTGTTTCAACTTGTAAATAATGGAAAATATTTAGAAATCCGGACAACGCTAGGTACCTCATAATGCTAGTAAATTTACAAATAACCAGAACACAAGCTTATGCATATGTGCTTCCGAATGTTTCAAAAAGGGTTTCATCCATTAAAATCTTGTAGATAAGTTGATAAAAATTGATACCTAATATATTATTTGTGTTTTTAAAAAAATATTTTAAGCTTATTTAACAAAATTGTTCACATCTTTGTTTTGTAGAAAATCTGAAAGGATTTTAAATAAATATTTTGGATATAAATTTCAACAATCAATTAATAAAATTCTTTTTCACAATCTCAAAAGCTTCGGTAAAAGAAAAAGTTCTTTTTATAAAAAGAATGTAAACGCCTAATTGTTTTTAGTCTCATTTTTTGTCAAAGAGACAATTTCTTATAAAACAAAACACAGCAAATGTCAGATGTATTAACTACTTGCTATTTGTTAAAAAAAAATATTTTTAAATAAATAAGTGCAAAACCAGGCCAATTTTTCTGGAGTGTTTTCATTTTCAAGTAGTGAAGCAAAAAATAACCATAAATATTTTAACATAGTCGCAAACTAGTACAGACAGAAAGAGTTATTTCCTTTAATCGGGATGTAAATTCAAATGGAAAAAATTTCCATTAATAGGAATAATCATTTCCAGAAAAAATTAATCTGCATTGTAAAAATATGAAACTAAGTCTTCATAAATGAAAAATTATTTTTTACTGTCTTTTGCTTTATTCAGAGAAAAATATAAGGAATTGGGAAAAACAAAATCTAAATATAAAGAAAGGTACAAGATAAAAAAATATATTTCATAAATTATTGTTTTTTTTTTTTTAAGAATACAGACAATCGAAATTAATTTTCAGATGTGTTTTCATTCGGGAGGTAAAGTTTCGGAAATTAATTTTTCATATGAAAGATTGCTTAAATTTCTTTTTTTCTTATTCTTCTTGACACTACAGTCTATGCAAGCCATGCCATCCTTACTAGTTTTTTCCATCTATCATGGAATGTATCAGATACCATGTGTTTCCCTTTAATAACTTCAATGCTTCTAAGTTTTCCTTGACATCATCAAGCCATCTGAGTGAAAGTCTTCCTCATTTCTTTGTGCCTCCAGATTTTTTGACAGTTAATAGCTTAGTGGGGTTGTTGTCCTTTAATCTAAATAAGTTAATTAAGCTGAGATTTAGCTTCTAAAAAGTATATTAAAATATTAGGAAACGTTTCTCAGGAAATAAGAAGAGAAGTTACTTAAAACATAGCTCAACCGGGAAAAACCTATGATACTACAGTCTATGCAAGTCATGCCATCCCCACTAGTGTTTTTTTTTTCATAGGAATCTATCAGATACCATGTGTTTCCCTTTAATAACTTTAATTCTTCTAAGCTTTTCTTGACATCATCAAGCCATCTGAGTGAAAGTCTTCCTCATTTCTTTGTGCCTCCAGATTTTTTGACAGTTAATAGCTTAGTGGGGTTGTTGTCCTTTAATCTAAATAAGATAATTTAGCTAAGATTTAACTTCTAAAAGATATATTAAAATATTATGAGACGGTTCTCAAGAAATATGAAGAGAAGTTACTTAAAACATAGCTCAACCAGGAAAAAACTATGATACTACAGTCTATAAGAGCTATGCCATCTCTACTAGTTTTTTTATTCCAACGGAGTCTATCAGATACCATGTGTTTCCAGTTAATAACTTTAATGCTTCTAAGTTTTCCTTGACATCATCAAGCCATCTGAGTGGACGTCCTTCTCGTTTCTTTGTGCCCTCTGTGTTTTTGACAGTTAATAGCTTAGTGGGGTTGTTGTCCTCTGATCTAAATAAGTTAATTTAGCTATTACTTAACTTCTAAAAAGTATAATAAAATATTAGGAGACGAGTCTCAAGAAATAAGAAGAGAAGTTACTTAAAAAATAGTTCAACCAGGAAAAACCTATGATACTACAGTCTATGCAAGCCATGCCATTCCTACGAGTTTTTTGCCATCGGAATCTATCAGATACTAAGTGTTTCCAGGTAATAACTTTAATGCTAAGTTTTCCTTGACATCATCAAATCATCTGAGTGGACGTCTTCCTCGTTTCTTTGTGCCCTCTGGGTTTTTGACTGTTAATAGCTTAGCGGGGTTGTTGTCCTCTGATCTAAATAAGTTAATTTAGCTGAGATTTAACTTCTAAAGAGTATATTAAAATATTATGAGACGGTTCTCAAGAAATATGAAGAGAAGTTACTTAAAACATAGCTCAACCAGGAAAAAACTATGATACTACAGTCTATGCAAGCCATACCATCCCTACTAGTTTGTTTTTTTCCAACGTAATCTATCATATACCCTGGGTTTCCAGTTAATAACTTTAATGTTTCTAAGTTTTCCTTGACACCATCAAGCCATCTGAGGGGATGTCTTCCTCGTTTCCTTTGTGTCTCCAGATTTTTTGACAGTTAATAGCTTAGTGGGGTTGTTGTCCTCTGATCTAAATAAGTTAATTTAGCTGGTACTTAATTTCTAAAAAGTATAATAAAATATTCGGAGGCGGTTCTCAAGAAATAAGAAGAGAAGTTACTTAAATAACTACTTAAATATCTGAGGGGACGTCTTCCTAGTTTCGTTTGTGCCTTCAGATTTTTGACTGTTAATAGCTTAGCGGGGTTGTTGTCCTCTGATCTAAATAAGTTAATTTAGCTGAGATTTAACTTCTAAAGAGTATATTAAAATATTAAAAGAAGGTTCTCAAAAAAGGACCTAGAAGTATAGGAACAAAGATTAATTTGGTTTACTGTTAATGATTGCAAAAGTGTTACCTATTTTCAAAAATTAAACCAAAACTTTCTGGTAGGTTGATAATTCTGGAGTGCCGGGTTCTAAACATTTTCCTGAATACGCAGAGAATATGCAGGTTAAATCTGTTGGTTTGAATATCCTAGAATGTCCTCCTAGGTGGAAGAGAAATACGGGATTAGGTGCTAAAATTCCCTCCAAACTGGATTACCAAAATTGAGGGGATTCATTGTTAGATTTTTTTAAGTAAACTAATCGTATGCGATACCCTTTATATGAAGGTGTGGATTTATAATTGACTTCTTTATCTTTCAAAGTACAATAATCTTTGGTTATTAGAATGCACATATACCGTCAAAGATGCAAGGAAAGGACACAACAAAAATACTTCAAGCGTAAGATGGATAATCCTTTGGAATTTAATACAAACATTTGATTTAAATATAATAAATTAAGTGTGTATCAGTAACTAAATATGTATATACTGTCACGTGATACAGCAAGACATATTAAGTTACTAATCACCGTACGATAGTATTACATAAATATTAATTTTCGAATTAATTTTATGTTTCCCAGTGTGAGAAAAAGATTTTGGGCTAAATCGCAATTTAACAGATAGTAATATTTGAGAAGAAAAAATTGTTCCCAGTGTTGGTAAATGTTTTATTAATTAAGATATTAATTTAAGAATATGAATGTCATTTAAATCTGGTATGTAAGGATAATGAAAATTACCTTATATCAACTGCTTGAAGAAACGTTTTGTAAACATGCCATATCCCTTTTATGGACAGTGGTTTCACAGTGAAACCACCTGATAATACCTTTTCTCCGTTTTAAACACATGAATTTTTTCTTTGTTTTTGACACTTTAAACTATAAATGACTGGTATCACTACAATTAATTTATTTCTCTTTGAAATATATATTTTTGAATTTGCTTTACATGGAAGAATCAAGAGTTCGATTTCCATCATGATCTCATACGAAAATACTTACCCAAAACATTACTTATACATTATTTACGTATTTATTAATTACCTTATTTTAAGGGTAACTATTCATTGCTCACCAAATTTATTTAAAGTTTTAATAAAGAAATATTTTTCTTCTGCACAAGGGGAGCGTTTCACAGTTAAATCAACCTCTCTAAATCTCGCCCCCCCCCCACAAAAAAAAAGAATGTAAAAGTATTTTTTTCATATATTTCAAATCTATAAGGCTCATAGATAAAATTTATAACCTAATTCCATTAAATACCAAAGAATTTGTAATCAGGATCTTCAAAGGGATATTCATAGTAATTATTGCGAGATTTTGGCGATCATAATCTGGAAATGTTTTCATGTCTTGAGATGGAATGTCAGTGGGAGCATGGAATTTGTATGTAATTATAATATACATGCAATGTTATTATTTCTAATGCACATCTTATAGTATTCGCCAATACCAACTCACAGTTAACTGTTGGTCATTTTATCATGGGAGCACCATATAAACAGTCAACATTACTACCAAAGACAACACAAAGAAGATTCTCTTAATTTAGAAGCAGGGACCAAACAGAACATCCCCAGGCTAGATCCCCATCCCAGGGTATCATTTGGGAACTCTGAGGACGAACCTTTTTTATGTATCCCAATCATTACTAATGAACACGCTATGCATATAATATGATGATAGTAGTTTATTCACACGTTTTTGTCACTGCATTGTCAAGAATTTTTAGAAGCATAAAAAAAACATACAAGCATTTCACTAATGTTAATATATAGAAAATCTCCGTAGCAAAGCACGGGCACCCATGCTTGTTTTTTAATAAAAGTATCAAGATATGCACGTTTCCGTATTTATTTTCTAACTACGACGAAATTCTAGAGGCTGAAGTTTTATGATTATTTCATATACAAAAAAAAAGGTGATATATAATCTGTATTTTACTAAATCCTAAATTTCAAAGCATTTTTTGACATTTCTCAGCTGAGAAGAAAAATTTAAAGGTCAATGCACTGTTAAAGAACATTTAACGCAGTCTATGAATTTTTCTCTCTTTGTATAAAAGAAACATATATGGGGGGAAAAAACCTTGTAATTCAGCAAACAAACTTTGCCCTATTCACATTTAAAATAAGATTACTTAATCCATCATCTTCACTTTTTTTTCTTGCACGTTAGTTAAATATTTAAATATCACAATTTTCAAAGCAATCTCCTGAACGAAAAATGCTTTCTTTTTTTTCAAAATATACATTTTGCCTTTATTTTTGATTTGTCAAAACAAGACAAGTATAAAGTATATATTATGTTTTTCTCGGAGATCTCAGATATTACTTTTGGTTAAAAAATTAGACACTTTCTATTGTTTCATCTTATTTGTTTTAAGTATTGTTATAATTTTTTTGCTTCTAGGTTCAAAAAATTGTTGCAATCCGTAATACTTAATATGTATATTTAAATTTTAAGTGCAAAAAAATAATCAACTGATCTAAAAGTAGGTATTAAACATTAAATCAAAATTTATTACATAACTTGGATGATATATTATCGTTAAAAAAAGAGAAATATTACTGTAATGCATCACATATGGATTTAGAAAAGTAATAGCAATTCCTTAGGCAACTTATTACCGTAAACTAAATTTTTTCCTTTAAATAAATATTTTCAAAGAAGTGATATTTAAAACCTCTGAATCTTCTACATTTGTGCACTTGTGAAAGACAGAGACATTTAAACATTAACTAGAAAACAATGGAATTAGTGTTAATAATGGTAATCTTTCGTCAGCTAATATGTCATTGTAAATTTTCAATTATGCTTTACAATTTTTTTCAGGGGATTAAAATGAATTTTTCTTACTATACGAGAAAGAGATTTTGATAACAGACACCCATTGTTTCTTACAACAGAAATTGAAAACTAAGTCTTACCACGTGATTTGAACCTACAGACTCCAAGATGGCAGACGGTGGGTTTAACCATTATGCTAACCTGGCTCCTATTTCACAAAATGTCTTACTAAAGAGTTATCCTCAATTTCCATCATCTTGAATTATTATTAATCATATTTCATTTTTTCAGACTCTTTCTATTTAAAATGAAATATTTCGGAACCCTATTGAGAAAATACCATAAAAAATAAGTAAGTAAACAACAGACAATTTACAATAACGTAAAAGCCTACGTTATTGTGGATTATCAATGTCAAGCACAAAACATGCAGGTAATATGAAAGCTGGAAAATCACAAGTCAGTCCTGAAGTATCTTCTGCTTCAATGGCCAGACAGCCCAGGATGGTCCTTGCCTTCCTCAGAATCGAATACCAAGCTCTTCTGTCCCTGGCTATGAATATCCAAATAGTAATTTTTAAAAGTATTAAGTCTGATTCCAAACAGTCGAGCCACCTAAGTTTAGGTCTTCCTCTTTTTCGGGTGCCAAATGGTCTGGCCGAGATCTTTTTTGTCACATGATCTTCGTCCATTCTGCACAGGTATCCTTCCCATTTAATTCTCTGAATCCTTATATCTTGTACTATATCTAGATCTTTAAAAGATTTATGGAGTTCAGAGTTAGTTCTTCTTCTCCAGATATTATTATGTTTTATGCCACCAAAAATACTTCACAAAATTTTTCTTTCAAAAACAGAAATGATATTTTTTTACTTTTCCTGTCATTGTCCAGGTTTCAGCGGAATAAGTAAGAATGGGTCTGTATAAGCTTTTCTAAATTTGGATCTTCGTTTTTCCGCTAATGAAATTAGACTTCAAGTGTATTTTGAGTCCGAAAAAACAACGGTTAGCATCTGTGACTCTACGACGGATCTCAGACATTAAATCATTGAGAGACCGGAAGTATTTTTATCATTATTTTATTTTAATTACTATTCTGTATTAATCAAACACTAGAAAGTAAATACTAATAAGTAGAAGCCCAGTTTAAATACCCTAATGCAGATATTTTGGTAGCATTTTAAAAGGATCTCCAAAATACAATAGACCAAATTGTGTGATGATCAATTTTAATAGTTCTGGAATGTTGTTAAAAGTATCAAGTAATTGATATTAATATATTCTAAAAGGAGCTGAAATGCGAAAAGGAATCTTAATTTCCCAGTAGAACAGCTAATTTCAGCTTTCGTTTAAGCAAAATAATCTCAGCACAACTCTCAGAAGAACATTCTGAAATTATTATCAATTTAGAATGGAATATCATAAATACTTTCTAAAATAGTAAAGGCCCCATTGATGACTTTTTAAATTTAGAGAATTTTATATTTTTCTAAAAATTAAAAGCGTTGTAAATTTCGCAGAACCATAACCCCCTAATTTCATTGCAAACCCATTTATATTTTCTGTATCTGGGAAGTTTATGCTATTTTTGTTATATTATTTTTTAATTTATATTTTATAAAATTAAATTTCTATGTAACAAAATATTGTTACAAATTTCAGAAGCTGGGTTCGGGGATTGAATGGACTTTAAAGACTACAACACGAAAGCAATCATTTATTAGCATTCAGTGGGAAAATACCACACACTGTGCGTACTCTGTGAACCGAGAGATCCACTTAATGATTCTACTCTGCTTGGAACTCAGCCTGCCTTATATAGGCCCAAAGAAATTGCTGGAATATTCCAGAAACCGGAACCGGAAGTTGTCAAGTGAAGCCACACTTGGCGACGAACTTGCGACAAAAAATAGGTTGCCAAACCTGTAGCCAACGAGCTTGTATCTCGCCAACTCTATGGGTATCTCGCCAAATTTGGCGAGATACCCATAGAGTCCCATGCTAAATTTACGGTTCACTAAACAAATTCGTAACAATATGTATACTAAAGATAGAAGGGTTAGGTAGGCGACAAAAATGTGTCAATACAAAATATCGCCAATGGAGTCCTATGCTAAAATTGTTCCTTTTTAATAAATATGTCATGGGAACCGAGATGTAAAAATAATATTTTATAGCCTTTCTGTTAAATAAACTAATCTTTTCACAAGACTGCTGCGTTTGATTTTCTAGTGTTCATTTCTCTTACATTTCCTGCGAGTGTTTTTATACCTATTTTAAAACTACTATTCTGGCCAGGATTGTCTGAGGTACAGCTTCAATACAAGACCTTATTGGTGACTTTTCTATGCAAAGAGCAAAATATTCCTTGTTTGAACCAATTTCTAGAAACTTAAGGGTTATAAATTGAATTCAAATATTTCATGTAAATTTATCTATAATTTCTGGATCTACAAAGTTCACACTATTTTTCTTATATATTATTTTTGAAGCTGTAGTTTGAAAAAATTTAATTTCTATGTAATTCATGTGATATTAAGGATGTGATGTTTGGATAGATGACAGATGCTACAAAATATCATAAATGGATTCCTATACCTCAGCTTTTCTTTTTACTCATAAGGCAGTTTAAAAGTTTAAGCATATAGTTAGAAAATTAAGAAGTAAATTCCAAGATCTAATATGATGCCATATAACAATGCTATTTGGTGTAATGTCTTGCAAATTAATAGTAATTAACATCAAGTAATCCTGTTTTGGTATTTCAGGATTAAATGAACAAGAAAACACTACTAGAAACTTATTAGTATGTAGCCGATTCAGAGGATATCTGCTTATCCTCTTTGATATTGACGGTTTAAGAATAGAAAACGATTCCCCTGATATTCTGGCTATACATTTCTAAGTATTTGCCAGTTTTATAAACGAATTCACTTACCTTTTAAAGAATCATTTTGTTATATGTATTTAAGTCAACTGATAGCTGTTTTATACTCTGTATTATTATTATTATTATCATTCTACTATAAAAGAGAATTATAACACATTTGTCAAAAAATTAAGGTTTAAAATCAGAACAGGATGCTCCCGCCAACTTGGCGAAAAATATTCAACCATGGTGCCTAACAGTTTCTCCTGATATCGCCGTGACCAAACAATCTATATCTATATTGTAATTTATACTATATTGGTATCCAGCTCTCCTTGTGCAACCCTTTTCTTATATATTTAATGGGCGAAATGCTTAAAAAATAGATATAGAAAACCATTAATGGTTCGGTAATACTGAAAAATAGGATGTTCCTTGCAAATTTGGAGAAACTATTGGCGATGTTTACTAAAACACAAAGGTACTCCATCTAAACATTGTATTCCTTGATTTTGGGGAGACTTTAATTGTAAAGTATGCCATTGTAATAGAGTTATATACTCTTACTTAATTAACCAAAACCACTTAGAAACTGGGTATTTATATTTAGGGGCAATTAATCCCTCAACAGCTCCAAATTATTCAAAATTAGCATTATCTAATTTTTTAAGCATTACGCGCATTTAATATATAAGAATTTGGTTGCACAAGTAGAACCTACATACAAATATAAATTAAAATATACATACGGATTGCTAGGAAACGGGGAGATCAGGATAAAATGTTAGGCTACCATGCTCAGAGCTTTATCGCCAAGCTGGCGGGGCACCCTGTTCTTCAGTCAAACCATTGTTTCACTATGTATATATATATGGCTAATTTTTAATAATTTGGATCTATGAGGGATAAATTTCCCTTAAATATAAATGTTCGATTTCTGAGTGGTTTATCTTAATTGAGTAAGAGTATATAATTGTATTACAATGGCACATTTTGCATCAATTAAAGCCACAAAACAAAGCAAGGAATAAAATGTTCGGATGGAATACCTTTGTGTTTTAGTAAACATCACCAATAATTTCGCCAAATTTGCTAAGAGGCACCCATTTTAGAAGTATTACCAAAATTAATCTTATTTTAAGATTCACTCGTTATTTTTCGCTATTTCTTCTACTGCATTTAGTACCCAAAGGTAGGAATCCTGTATTTTACATATAGATATTTTCAATGGAGCTAATGATTTTACAAAAATCGCCATGGGGCATCCTGTTTTGAAGAAACATCTTGATGAAATTTATATCATAGCTTTGAAGTCCCCAATGCATTGTTTTGGTGCTATTACACTATTGGTTTGATAAACAAATTGAAAAATTGGCTAAAATGTAATTTAGAAAATTATAAACAGTCTAATTTGGTAGTATTTTTAAAGCATTCCCAAATGCAATAATCCATATTTTTGTACTAAAAATCATTACTATTACGTCAGAAAAATAGGTGTAACAGACTCAAAACTTCTTCCCTTCTTTGAAAACACAATTTCATAAAAAGCTTTCAACTAATATCAATACATTTATTATATCAATGCAGCTGGTTGAGTATTATATGCGAAATTATCAATAGAAAACCCAAATTGAGAAAATGATGTTCAGGATTTCATGCTTCCCAGATCTGTAAGAGAAACACCTTTCAAGAGAAAATGTTTATCTTGTATTTTCGGAAAACAGACTGAGACATTTTCGTTTAATCTACCCAGCTTTATCTAATGTTCTGCCAATTTTTATACTAGCTGCACCACTTATAGAGCAAGAACTGGTAGAAGGAATATTTTTCTTGACTTGAATCTCTCTAAGATGCATGGATTTTGGAGGTTTCAAGAACTTTGTTGTATGAACTGTCGTGAATACGCCTTGATCCAAAGCCTTTAGTACGAAAGAATCCCTGTCAGCATCTTTTTCAAATCCTTCTAACTGGTGTTTTAAAGCAAGAAGTTTTCGAAAGTCTTTGGAGACAGCTTTGCTTCGGCATTGGTATTTCTTTATAGCTCTTGATAACAGCTGAGAGAGTTTGTGTTTTTCCCTATCCTCCGAGATCCGAATAGCTGCTTCTGGCAATGAATGTTCCACATCTTGATTAAATGATCGGTCTAAAACTGATGAATTCGTTAGGGTTGGTCCTAATTTGCCGTTTTCTGGAGAAAGATTCATTAAGAAACGAATTGTACAGGAATAAACTGAAATTAAGGGATTAATTATGGAAAATATTCAAATACTGATAATGGCCGTATATTTCTGTTTACAGAAATTTTGAATTTTATTATTAATTTGATTGACTCGTGATTAATCAAGTTTCAGAACAACAAAAGGATCACGGAGTCACTAAGTACCTGAATTTTCTTCAACAAATCAAACAAATGAAAATAGTTATGCATAACTCTTAACAGCTATTATTAATTACCCTACTGAAACAGACCCCTTTCGAGGAAAACTGTATTCTTTAGCAGTAAAATTTGGAATTGATATTCTAAAAGTAGTTTGAAAACAAGCGCAATAGTTTATGTTGGTTCTGATTTGCCATTTTTTGAAGAAATATTAAGAAACGAGTTGTAGATGACTAAACTGAAACCAAAGAATAAATTATGAAATATACTGATGAAGGCTATTTGATTTCGAGCTACGGAAATTTTGAATTTTACTATTCCAACGATTAACTAATGCGTAATCAACTTTCAGAACAACGACAAGAGCACCCGGATCACTGAGTATCTGAATTTACTTCAACAAATCTAACAGATGAAATGAGTTACTTCTACATAACAGTTAGTTATCCATGCATAATGCTATTGGTTACATTACTGAAACAGTCCCATTTCAAGAAGAATTGTGAGATAAAACTGTATTCTTTAACAGTAAAATTTGGCGGTGATATTATGACAGTAGTTTGAGGACAATAGCTATAACTTTGTGTTTTTTACTAAATATTTTCGGAAACAAATTAAAAATTTAATGCAATATTAGTTATAAGATTTCATGCCTTTTGTATCACATTTTTTAAATGGGTTTATTTATGTAGAAAAATTTAGTTAGGATTCCTAACATAGCTACTATTCTTTAAAAGGTGAGTGAGTGAGTACCAGTTTTAATGTCACAAAATCCTTTACAGGACATGTGTTAAAATCCACTTCTCGTTTTTAAAGGGGTTTAAAATATCGAGTAATAATACACTAAGAAAAATAAAAATGAATGTATTCCAAGAGGAATAGCAATAAATACATAGTGAAAAAATAAAAAATAAAATCATTGACGAAATTATCTGGGAAATTAGAAGAAACCAATGTCTTGTGATCAGAAACTTTAATTTTGCTTTTAAGAGTAGGAAAAAAGAGTACAGTCAAACTTTGTTAATCGGTTATTGCCTTCTCTTTCATTTCCAACTATCCGTATGTGGGCTTTTACCCAAAGAATCTTAAAGATACGGTTTCGTTTTTGGAGCTGACGTATCTTTTGCTGAATAATATTTACTTGCTGGTCCTTTTGATTAATTTTTTCTATTCTGCGATGCTGGTCTGACTGTCGGAGTAGATGACTATAAATTGTAAAGAGGTTTTGTATACACAGTCGATCACAGCCTCTATGGCTGACAATTCTGCCTGGAATAAGCTGTTTTCTTTACTCTACAATCCCTGCCAACTGTGTATTTCTTTTTCTTTATGGTAGGCAACAAAAGCTGCTATGATGGTTGCATTTTGCAGCTTTGTAGAACGTACCTCTGAGGGGCTAAATCATGACATATGCTCGCTTAACGAGCATTTCTCATAACGAGAGATTTGCGTAAGAAGCATAATAGGGGTAAACAAATGACACCTTAAAAGGGCAGTGTTACGCAAAAGGAATGATGGAAGACATCTGGGCGTTACATGCAGGATCTTGCCTACATCTCGTCTAAAGCTTAACCCAGTTTGGAATCGCATTTTACAGCGTTGTAGAACGTGACTCTGATGATCTTAGGCAAGTACCTATAATGAACGAGATTGAGACAAAATTATAGTGCTAGAGGAGCACAGCACTCCATGAGTTAGTGAAGAATATAACCAAGACATGACCGCGAAAAAGCTTAGAAGGTAGATTATGTCTAGCACTAATAGTAACATACATTATACGAAGTCGTTTAAGACTGAAGAATAGTAAAACTTCTATCTCACACATCGATAAAAAAAACTATTTATTAACAGTATCTTAAATAATAGTATAAGTTGCATAAATCAAGGTATAGGACATATTTTTAGACAGCAGCCTAACAGTAGAGAAAAAACCTTTCCGCGACAATTTTCCATAGGGGTTGGGGGTTCACCATATAGCCTCACATCAACACTAAATACAGCAGCCTTTACATATATGTATAGAGTAATCCTTATCGGGGATCGTAACCTCCACATTACCCCTTCGCTACACCACTGCCTTCATGCGAAATAAGAAATATGCTGAAAGCAGGAGAAACTTGCATTGTACGGGGAACAAATATCACCTCAACAAGATAGTACGAAAGGGAGACAAATTTATCTAGTTATTATGGTATATCTTATTTTTGCAAAATTCTAAAACGCAAGTAAACACATATCCAGGAAACTTTCTGGTAAAGAAAGAGTTGATAATAAATAAAAAATTACATTATTTTATATTTATTTCAGTATATTTGTTGGAATGCATAATCCTATTTTACGTTAATTTCTTTGAAAAAAAACTGTTTTTCCTAAAGAATGCTTAGCACTACGTAAGATTAAATAACAAACTATTCTCGTTATGTCAAGTTCTACTGTATATTCAAGAATTAAGTAAAATACTGATAGTAACATACATTATATGAAGCCAAGTTCAAAACTCAAGAGGAGTCTCACACATCAACAAAAAGCAATATTTTTTATCAATAGTAAAGGGGGAATAAAAGTTTTGAAAACGAGTTTACCGAGTTTGCGAATTTTTTGCTTAGTAAATTACTAGACGAGAATAATGAATCTCTTCACCTTACCCTTAAATCGCATCCTAACCAAAATCGGAGTGATAATGGCTAATTAATTATCTTTCAGTTTTTGGCAGTTAGCTCTAAAGACGATTAGCTTTAATAGACTACTGTGGATTCAAGCAAATTTCATAATTCTTTCAAAACCTGTCAAGATATTTGAAGTTAAAGACACAGATTACAGATTTAGCTACTTGATGTTTGAATAGTTTCTCCATTGAAAATTTATGATTACACATTTTCATAGGATAAATAACACCATGCGTTGTAGTTGAAGATAAGTACCCTTTGTAAATAGTGCTATAAAGTATTAACACTATAAACAGTATAATATTATAAAAAGTATAAAAGGATTAACATTAAAACTGCGGTTACCCCAAATTAAAACCCAAAATTTATTTTGTGTCCAAATTTCTCAAAACTTTACTAATGATAAATTTTTTGATTTTTCTTATTTCATACCCATAAAAATCTGTGAAAATATAATATTGAAGAATCTTTACATATGCGAAATATTGTTCAATACTAAACTTCCTAATGTGGAAACAAAACTGTAGATATTTGTTCTAACTGTAAAATACCTATGTAGAAAACGTACAAAATATATTTTTTTAAAAGTTTCCCCAAACTGTGCCTGAGCTGTGTAAGAAACTTTAATTGGAAGAAAAGAATTCCATTAAAGTTGTCGATATTATTTTCTAATTATCTATAGACTTTCATATTGTAATATGTTATTTTTTATCAATTTTCATAATGATTTAATGCCTAAAAATAGTTAACCTATATTTGAGGGTGCCCCTTGATTATCTCCAAGTTGTGATCGCGGTTCATCGCCAAGCTGAGCCATAATTGTTTTATTTATGGAAACGTCTATAGTTTTTTTAAAACCCAATAGTGATTCTGATTGGTTTAGATTTTGTAATTATTTTTTAATGTTAAACGGTATATGTAATTTCAGAGGTCAGTTAGTTCTACGTTAGATGTTGGCTGGTAAGGTTAATTTTGAATTGGCGCCAAACAAAAATCGTCAATTTCGCCAAGGGGGCACCCTCAAATATATTTTTACCCTAAAAATGAATAAATGTCATTAAGTATAAATACAAGGAATTTTCTGAATAATGACACGGATCCAAACTAATCGGAGTAATTTTGACCCAGTCCCCGGTTTTAGGTATACCAAAACTGCAGCAGTTCTAGTGTATTTCTAATTCGCTCTTAACAGAGCATGGAGTCAATTTGATTTTCAAATTCATTGAACTCAGAATCACTCTTTTGGAACGATGAATTTTTACAGCCTCATTAACGTTGTAAATCGTATAAAGACTTTCTGATCATTTTACAGTAAACTAAGTTCCGATCTCACCAAAGTCGTTTAACGACTAACCACGATTAATCTCTGGTTAAACGGAGAATTGCGTCGCACCATTGGTTACCATGGGTTAATCGCGGTTAGAGGGTTAAACGACTTTGGTGAGACCGTTTCTAAATGTTACTCAATAGAGCAATTTCATGAATGTCACAAACTACATTAATGCCCTTCCCATTCATAATGTTTACTACAGCCAATAGGAAAGTAATAAACTGCCTTTCAGTTTGAAACAAAAACCAGAATCATCATAAGTTGATGTAAAATATTTTTACTCTAATATTTCCCTTTTACATTATATTTTGAGATTGTTTACTATAGTTACTAGTTGTGATTAGTATATTATTTATGTTTTCTAAAAGTTCATGTTTCAAAAAATGGCAACTTTAATAATTTTTTTTAATTTTTTTTTTTTATTATTTTTTTAGAGTTTAGAAATTTTTTCTGAAGTTGATGTTATAATAAAAATGGCGTTTATTTGTCGATGAAAGAGAGTTTTTTACTTAGAGTAAAAAGAGAGTGATTTAATTTAACAGTTGAGATGCTCTGTGCTGCGGAAAATAGTCCTATTACAAAACCAGAGTAATTAATTTTTCATAATTGTTTGATAGATTATATTTTGCGTGCTACTCATTTATAATAAAGTGGAATTACAAAGTCGTAAATATACAAAATTGTTTAAAAATACTTTTCTATGCATCTGTAACTAGGAATATATGAAATTTCAATGCCTCAATAGGAAAAACATTTTTGAAGCAAATTAGGGTGTAAATTTAATGTGTCTTGGTCTGCAATTCAGTTTGGATGATTGATCACGTTAATTTTATTCATTCGCTTAATCTTTTGTTCGGTTTTAGCAAATTACGAAACTAATATATTGTGGTCGAGATGTGACACAAGCGATTTTTGCGTCATAATGACGTACTAAAGAAAATTCTGTAGCATGAATTTCACACTCTGGCGATTTCTGACGTCATTATGACGATATCTGACATGCTTATCAAGCCGAAGTCCCCTGTGACATATCTCGACCTTAGTATGTAGCACCCTAGTTTCCTTGCTGTGATGTATGAACTGGATCTGGGATAAAACATACAAATTTATATCAAATAAGGCAGTTTCACGCAGCATAACACATCAAAATTAAGTGTCTATCTTTCATTTCAAACGGAAGGGCAGCATATTGGTTGCTTATTGGCTATCTTAAACATGAAAATGAATGCGACGACCATTAAAGTGGTTCGTGACGTTGTGTGAAATTGCTCTATTATTAAGTCACCGACCATTGTTAATCCATGACTATTTCTCCCTTAATAGTTCTCGCAAAATTGTATAAACCTTTTAAATAAATATAGCAGTTAACTTTAGTTTAAAGCAGAATAAAGCTAATTGCTATATTCTCGCTACATGCATGAAGAACCTTATAATTCAAATTCATGCAATCACTCTTGTCTGTACACAGTAAAGCAAAAACGAAAAAAAACCCACTTTTCTGCTTAGTGATTTCTATTCAAGACACGATCCGTATAAAAGAAACAAATTATTCTTTCACCATCTCTGTTTTTTTCCTCTCCTGTCTAATTTGTAATTACTCTAACACACTGCTTCAGCGCCTCTGTTAATTGACTCTGTATTATTCAGGGAACTACTACAATAAAAAATTAATGATATTTTCTAATCCTAGGTGTAATCGAACGATATATTACTAGAGTATTTATTTCCAAGGATGCTGAATCATTTTTCTAGGTTAAAAGAAAACGTCAAAACTTGGAAGCTTATAAAATATTTCGAAAAAAAAATCGAATACAATCGATCAAGGCGACACTAAATTAATTTCCTTTAAAAATGCGTCTCGGGCTGCAATTCAGTTCGGATGAGTGATCACGGAAGTTTTTATTTATTCGCTTAATTTTTTTTTGTTCGATTTTACATACTTTTAAAACTCAAAGGTCACGCTTCTTAAAATTGCCGCAATAATTAATAGTTGAACTAAAAACTAGTTTCATTAATTTCCTTAAATAATATTTGAAGTTCCATTAAGAAAAGACCCCTAGAAGGTGGGCAATTTTTGCTTATGAGATTTTGCATGACATATAGCTGTAATTACAAGGTACTTAGTTTAAAATAATTTCATTCGCATTACGAGAAAGGGGTACTCGATGTTAGGGAAACATTTTTCTGCTACTGCTTTGACGTATGAAATGTTGCAAGAAATATGCGTTTCTAAAATTACGTTTACTGCTGTTTTCTTGTGTAGTTCTGCATCTCACAGCTTGCGGGACTCAATAGCCTTTAAAACTGCAAATTGTTTCTTTTAAGTTGTTGCAACCTGAGAAAGGGTTGTTATTTTGTTAAACAAAACATATATATGTTACAGTAAATGAGAAATATTATTTATTGCTCATTTTCATAATTTTTTAAGGAAACTGAATTGAAATTTAGACGTAATTAAGTAAGTAATTGCTGGAGGGAATGATGGGACTTTAGAAATTGTCTATATCAAGCGATCTAATTTTATCCTTACGACATACGGTACTTTAGAATTTGTGCATCTATAGCACTAAAGCGTATTTTAAATATTATGTAATAGGAACCTATTTAAGTTAGTTATCTACTATGAAAAGTCTTATCTATTTTTAAAACTATTCAAAATCTTTTTCCATTTAACATGATTGCACTATCCGATAGATTATGCTTTATTTTAGAGAGCATAAATTCCTGAACTAGATTATAAAAACCAAGAAGTCCAGTCTGCTTTAATTTCTAAGATTTGTGTATTGTAAGATATTGAAGTTTAAACTTTTGTATGACCAAATGGAACCGCCTGTCGGTATAGTGGTTAATGCTTTCTCCTGCCGCGCTGAAAGGGACAGATCTACATCCTACGTAAGATTTGGCTCATACTTGAAATAGAAGTTGGTCTTTTACCTGGAATGGAGTCCCGTTTCGTAAGTAAAGAAAGCAATTCAACCTTTGCGTCCATCGCCAAAGTTATCTTCGTCTAATCATAAAAATATATGTTCTCCGTTTGTCTATGTACCTTGCGTTTTTCAATTCAAACTTCAGACTATGTTCAGATGGATCTGCTGTTCAGATGGAAAATGTGTCACGACAGTAACAAACTTAAATGGCAGTCACCCTTATGGCCGGTCTCACTAAAGTTGCTTAACGACTAGTTGCGATTTACCCATGGCGCCAACCAATGGTGGGACCTAATTCTCCATTTAAACAGAGATTAGTCATGGTTAGCCGTTAAACGACTTGGTGTTACCGGCCTTTATTATACAGTCCTTAGCGTTTAGCTATTCCAACTAGTGTTCTTGGTCTTGGTTCTTGCATAAGTCTGGAGTGTAGATTTTGTTGTTGCCTAACAGTTATGTTGACCACCTATATACTATTCCTATTAAAAAATGGTAAGAAACAGCTGGAATTCTATAGACGAATGATGAAAAGGCAAGTGTTCATGCACGGGAAAAATTGAATGTGTAATGCTATTCAAATCGAGATGTTGACCTACTGTGTCCTTCTTGAACCTTAAACTTAGTTGTGTAGTTCTCTGATTTTTTTTCTGTATTTTTGATTTTGTAACCCGTACTGTTGCTAAATTGTTTTATATATCTTGTGTATGAATCAATATTGTTTGTTCTGTATTAATTATACAGAACTTGTTATTTTGTTGAATTTGGTGTTTGCTAAGTTATACATGTGTAAAATATTATTTTCTGAACTGAAATGATATTTAGTGTTGTGATTTTTTTCAAACGTACTACTTTTCTATTATCTTTTGTTGAGTATTAGGATTGTTTCAAAAAGATTAATGACTCTTTTCACCGTCATATTAAGAACCATCATAGTATTTTTCATAATGATTTAAATTTGTATCGCTGTAGTAAATATTCGATTTTGATTTGTAAACTATGTGTAGTTAGTACTCGAAGTTTGATTCTGGTGTTCATAGAAGGTGTCGATCCCATTGTATACATAAATTGTTTAGAAGCTATCTTGTACTTTTGCTAAAGGTTATTAACTAACCTCAATATGTTTTACATGGTTTTCTCATTTTTTTCTGTGTGACTGTCTCAGATCTTTACTGATCTTGTTTAACTAGCTCGATTTGTGGGGGTTTTGCTGGTTTATGCAGGCTGTTTCTCCCCTTTACTTTGGTGAAGATAGCCATAAATCTTAAAGATTCTTCCAGGAGTGTGGGATTCTTTGTGCATGTACAGACGAGTAGAAAAATTGGTTTGTAATCCGAAATTAAAAGTATATTCAAAGACCTTGTCCAGATGTGTTAATTGGTACATTCAGTACTATTTAACTAATTTTATTTTATGAATTTCTGTTTCGCTGCATACAAAGTATCAGTTCAAAGTATATTTAAATTATTGCTGTATTTCCCAATCAAAAGTTAACGTCTTAAACAATATTTAATCTCTTTAAACAAGGATAACTATGAAGAAAGACTGAAACCAACAGTTTTTTTAATGTTTGGTGCAAAAAGTTTATTCTTTTATTGACGGGAATTTCCATGATTGTGGATTTCTTCATCGAGCTCAACACTGCTGAGATGTAAGGAATACTTTTATATCTTAAGGCCGTTCTCACCAAAGTCGTTTAATAACTAACCGCGATTAACCTTTGTCTAAATGGAAAATTGTGTCCCACCATTGGTTGGTGCCATGGGTTCATCGTTGTTAGCCATTTAACGACTTTGGTGAGACCCACCCTTACTCGTTTAAAGAAGATTACATGGTGATATAATATGGACATCAAATTCAGTTCATACTTTTTTCATAGGAATAAAGAGTTGGAAATCTTATAACTCATGTGCCAACCAAGTTTTATTCTAATCAAACCTTAGGGTGCTATTATATTACGGTAAAAATATGTTGCAGACGAATTTTGAGTCATAATGACATTTTAAATCACCAGAGAGGCAATTTATTGAACTAAATTCCCTCTCTGATAACTTTTAACGCTGTTGGCCCTTACTCTGGACGTTGCGGCTCGCTTCGAACCTTCTTTGTGAAGTCATTTTGACGTCAGCTTGCGTAGATTATGTGAGTAAATGATAAAGCTGATGTCACAACGAACGTTAGACCCAACTCGTAACATCCAGAGTAAGCCCCATTATGGCGAAAAGGTTGCCTATGACATATTTCGACTGCAACCCTAGAAAAAAATAAATGAAAATTTGTGTTTTTCGTCACCGGATCGCTGATTACGAGCAGGGATTACATGTAAATAACCTCTTAATATGAATATAAGAATTAAATTCTGTAAACCCTCTGACTGGTTAAAGATTTAGGTTACATAATTTGGTTGAGATTAAACATTTAGTCGTCTGTTCTCTCATAAGCAGAAGGAGAATAATATAATTATCAAATTTGGGAGTAGCTCCCAAGTCCCTTCTAGAATGTATCGATGGACAATTGCTGAGTTTACAATAATACAACGATCATGATGGCAGTGAATATCAAGTAAATATCAAAAGATAAGTGTTGCCAACATTAGGAAATTCAGAATCAATTTCTAAAAACGTGATTTCTCAAACCTCTTCATCGCTTGAAGTAAATATTAGAAAGCTTTTCCTAACAATGGCTGTAGTTTTCAAGAGAATAAACAACGGACACGGAAATAGCTTTGTGCAAAACCAAAGAAACAAGAGGAATACTAGAGGAATTATAAAACAGTATTCCATAATCCTATTTCCGTTCTAAATCCTTATAAGTAAGAATTGTGACTAATATTTTCAATCAATATATTCGGTCCTCAAGTATGGAAACATATTTTTAATCATTTAAAAAAACGGTTTTTATAATGTAACCAAGATACAAAAATTTTCAAACGTGTAGAATTCTTTAACAGCTAAAATGAAAACTATCATATGTTTAATGTGTCTTTAATATACTTTATCTTCAATTTATCTTTTTTCCATTTACTCATTTAAACGCTAAAGAAAAAGAAGCGGTGATTATAAAAATGTTTAAAAAATTTTTCAGAATAATTTTGCAAATCTTTTGAGAAAACTCTTTTATCAATCCAAACTGCTTCGTGCGAACTTTAAGAAGAAAAAAAAGGAGATATCAGTTATTTCCCAAGTTCTACAATTTTGAAGGATCTGATATAATGAAATTTAATTACATTTTTTTAGAAAATGGTTTTAAATTGTTCAATAAAGTAAGAAAAAAATGTACTTCAAATATCATTACATTAAAATTATTCAAGTATTATCGCAGTTCTACATTTTTTTCACTTGTTGCCACTCAAAGAATGTAAAGAAATGCTTTTTTTTTAACCTTCGATCTTGAAATGAAATTTAACTGTTTAATTACCTTTCTATTATTCTAAAAAACTACTGAAAAGAAGAAAACTGTAAAAAAAAACTCAAAAGATCATAGCTAGAAAAAAGAAATTTAGTTTGTTAAAAAATATTAAAATGCAGCTCTTCTTTTCAAACCAGAAAATACCAAGTTTGTTTTTTCTAACTAAAAGAGTTCTCGTTCAAATAGTTTTGAAATTATGTTTACTCAGATACAAAATTGAAAGGAAAACTAAGTCAAAAACGAAGAAAAGTTTTTTAAAAATGTGCTCAGTAAAATATATATTTTTTATACAGAAAAGTGCAAAATCTTGTTGAAAGATTTGCTAGGACCAGTTTTAGAGGGGAGAAACCATAAAATTTTGTATCAATATATAAATAGCTTTGACTTTTTAGCTGTGTTTATTGATTTGTACTCAATTAAACAATGTTAAGTGAACAAAAATAATAGTGCAATTAAGAAAATTTTAAGAAAAAATCCTACTAAACTACTTAAGCAGTTTCTAAATAAATATTGTGTGAGTTCTATTTTCTAATGCCATTAAACCCTTAATGCACAACTTTTTTTTAAAAAAGGCCGACCAAAAAAAATTAATTTTTTAATGTAAAAAACCCAATTTAGAACGTTGTCTTGCCAAGAAAATTACAAAAATACAAAAATAATCAAAATTTTTATTGCAATTTTGGATTTTGATAACATTGTATAAAATAGTCGAATATTGTAAACAATGTTAAGTGAACAAAAATAATAGTGCAATTAAGAAAATTTTAAGAAAAAATCCTACTAAACTACTTAAGCAGTTTCTAAATAAATATTGTGTGAGTTCTATTTTCTAATGCCATTAAACCCTTAATGCACAATTTTTTTTTAAAATGGCCGGCCAAAAAATATTTTTTTAATGTAAAAAACCCAATTTAGAACGTTGTTTAGCCAAAACAAATTGCAAAAATATAAAAATAATCAAAATTTTTATTGCATTTTTAGATTTTGATAACATTGTATAAAACAGTCGAATATTGTAAAACAATGTTAAGTGAACAAAAATAATAGTGCAATTAAGAAAATTTTAAGAAAAAATCCTACTAAACTACTTAAGCAGTTTCTAAATAAATATTGTGTGAGTTCTATTTTCTAATGCCATTAAACCCTTAATGCACAACTTTTTTTTAAAAAAGGCCGACCAAAAAAAATTAATTTTTTAATGTAAAAAACCCAATTTAGAACGTTGTCTTGCCAAGAAAATTACAAAAATACAAAAATAATCAAAATTTTTATTGCAATTTTGGATTTTGATAACATTGTATAAAATAGTCGAATATTATAAACAATGTTAAGTGAACAAAAATAATAGTGCAATTAAGAAAATTTTAAGAAAAAATCCTACTAAACTACTTAAGCAGTTTCTAAATAAATATTGTGTGAGTTCTATTTTCTAATGCCATTAACCCCTTAATGCACATTTTTTTTAAAAAGTCGGACCAAAAAAATTTTTTTAATGTAAGAAAACACAATTTAGAACGTTGTCTTGCCAAGAAAATTACAAAAATACAAAAATAATCAAAATTTTTATTGCAATTTTGGATTTTGATAACATTGTATAAAATAGTCGAATATTATAATATTACAAGCACATCGACTTTTTTATCTTTCTTTCGGAATTCCTATTCCAGAATAAACATTATTATCAATAAAAATACTTATATATACTGTTAAAACATATATAATAACAATACTAGTTTTTTAAAATTAATAAAAATTTTCTTCTGCGTGATATATTTCGAAACAAGATGCAGCACATAACCCAACATTGCAACTATTAGGTTGGGGAAAAAGAAATCCATTAATTTTGCGTGAAATTAATGACTTTATTTAACATGTTTCGGATTGTCCGATTTGGGTCAAATATGCACCATTTTGTTGTAAAATTTGTTGTCATTTTAAAGGTAGCTTCACAATGCCTCTCTCATAGAAGTCTTGGTCCTTATTGGCGAAAAACTCTAGTAATCGATTTTCACAATCTTCTCTTGATCCCAATTTCTTATAACTCAGGAAGTTTTGCAATGAGAGAAAAAGGTGGTAATTGCTTGGTGCCAGGTCCGGACTATATGGTGAATGCATTGAAACTTCCCATCCAAGCTCCCTGAGTTTCTAGCGAGTCACTACAGACGTGTGTGGTCTGGCGTTGTCTTGATGGAACACAACACCTCTTCTGTTGACCAATTCTGGGCGTTTCTGGTCAATCGCTAGGTTCAAACGGTCCAGTTGTTGACAGTAGAGATCTGAAATTAATGTTTGGCCATACGGAAGCAACTCATAATAAATTATTCCCTTCCAGTCCCACCAAATACACAGTAAAACCTTCCTGGACTTGTTTTGGCCACCGTTTGTGTTGCTTCACCAAGCTTTGACTACGATCGTTTTTACACAATATTGCCGTATTTGACCCATTTCTCATCCCCAGTCATCATCTGTTTAAGAAATGGGTCGATTTCATTCCGTTTATCCAAGGCTTCGCAGACGCAAATTCGATCATGTTTTTTGGTGTTAATTGGTGTGGCACCTAAACATCGAGCTTCTTTTTTAATCCAACTTTGCGTAAATGGTTTAAAACTGTTTTATGGTTGATCTTTAGCTCCTGGGCGATACTACGACTACTAATAGCCGGTCAACTTCGATTATTTCTGTGATTTTATCGATATTTTCGATGACGGGCCTGCCTGGGCGAGGTGCATCTTTAACATCAAAAATGCCTGAACAGGAATCGACGAAACCAAAATTGCACTTAATTAGTAGTTACAGTATCGGCACCATAAACACATTCACAGTTTCAGCCACCTGGCTTGCATTTTCGTCTTTATCAAAGAAAAACTGTAAAATTTTCTCTTTGTTGACTTCCATTTTTAACACCCTGTAACTCACAACTGAATGGACCAAACAAAAAACAGTAAAAAAACATTTTTAGTGCAAAATGTCACTTTAACAATGAGCATAAATTTGAAATTGTTTGATTGATATTTTACGAGATATCAATCACTACAGCCATGTACCGAAAAAAATAATGGATTTCTTTTTCCCCAACATAATATTACACATGTAACGACTCTCTCTGTCAAAGAAACATTGATTAAATGGTTACGCAATCCTTTATAAAGGATGTTTGTTTTTCTATTTTTTGATGCCTTATCTTTTTTTAAAAGAAAAGCACAGAAGAACTTTTGCACAACTTTTTTTATGTGTGTATGTGTTTGTTGAGCAACACGACTTTTTTATGAAACTTCTATCGCGTGAGAGTGAGAGAGACCCGTTTCGAAATGGGAGTTGACCAGCAATCGAAAAACATCCATTACTTCCAATCTTTGACATGCTTCAGAGTTGCATAACGTACACAAATGGCCATCTAGATAAAATATAGAAACACATAGTTTCTTTTTTAAAAAACTGATATATTTCTCATAAGAACCTGTTAGTTTTTTCCCTTTTATCCCGAGAAAGATAGCAAGGATGGAAAAAAATGGCCATTCGTGACTGGCGAAACAAACGGAAGAGAAGATAAATTTCATACCAACACTCCATAACCTCAGAAGCTCTCAGAACTCCATCCGAAGACAAAGTGAAAAAATTATGTATTGAATGGGAGTTTATGCATCTGTGTCTCATCCGTCTTGGTTCTAAATTCTTTTATGCCGCTGACACAAAAAGGCACGCAAGACATTTTTTTCTCTCTTTCCAGCTTTGCCCCTTTCAATTCAGTAAAATATGTCGGAATAATAAACAATGATCGGATAAACCGACGAATTTTTAGAAAGAAAAAAACTTTCATGAGATGGTAGGGATTGGGTTTTTTTTTTATTAGAAGTAGAATTTTTATTATATAACTAGATTATTTTTTCCCTCAATATGTTGTGATTTCAAAGACATTCTAATGTAATGAAAGACAATTCAAGCTCTTCCTATTATTTAAAAATTATCTCACCTATTTAAAACTTTCTTGCCGATTTTATTAATTAAAATTATCATCTCAAAACAGCATGCAATAGAATCAAAATACAGCAAATATTTAAGAATTTGTAAATAAAAATCCCCTTCATAATAATAGCCTAAGCTATCTGTCCGTCTGTCCTCAAATTTATGAAGCGGTAGGACCTGGAATGGATAGAGTCATCCATATTGGATTCTCGATGAGTTATCCAGTTTGCCACTATTTCAAGCCTTAATTTTCCCAGTTAAGAGCAGGGATTAAATTTTTCAATTTACCACATTATAAATATGTAAAAATAACATTTTTTTCTAGCATTATGACGTCATCCCTTTAACCATCTCATTTAGTCATTTCTTATTTGAAATTATTTAAATGTCGTTTGCATTATTTTCACACGTTTTTCTCTTTCAAGCTTTGCCCCTTTCAATTCAGTAGAATATGTCGGAATAATAAACAATGATCGGATAAATCAATGAGTTTTTATAAAGAAAAAAAATTTCATGAGATGGTAGGGATTGGGGTTTTTTTATTAGAAGTAGAATTTTTATTATATTACTTGATTGTTTTTTCCCTGAATATGTTGTGATTTCAAAAACATTCTGATATGATAAAAACAATTCAATCTCTTTCTAGTATTTAAAACTCATCTCACCTATTTCAAACTTTCTTGCCGATTTTATTAATTAAAATTATCATCTCAAAACATCATGCGATAGAATCAAAATACAGCAACTATTACAGAATTTGTAAATAAAAATCTTAAATATTGTTTGTTACAACCTACGTTTTTTATGGTCTACAATGTACCACAGATATTTTTTCTTTCCCTTCTCTTTATTCAATTCCCTTTTAACTCAGTAAAATATGTCGGAGTAAAAATTAAATAAACCAACGTATATTTGAAAAGAAAAAACTATTTCGGTAAATGATAAGAAAAATATTTTTATTAGTAAAAGTAGTAGTACATTACTTGATAATTGTTTTCTTCCATGGGATTTAGTGATTTCGTAAACATTCGGAATTTTGAGGTGCACTGAAAGTTTCTCTTCTATTTTTTTTCTAATCTTCTCTGTAATTTAAAATTTTTTTGTCGATTTTATCACTTAAATCTCAAAGACTAAACCACTTTCAGCTAAACAAACAGATAACAAATATTTAAAATGTGTGATTGTTAGAAATAATTAAACATTTGTTGTATTTGGATTTACTGTTTTGGGTAATGCAAAGAAAGTAATGAAAATAAGAGCAGAAAAATATTAATCAGATTCAAGATATTGGGATACAATGAAGAGTTCTTTGGGGTTTTCTTCTTTTAC
>CM063498.1:178957944-178967944 GCA_032207245.1 Pardosa pseudoannulata
TCAAGATTTTATTTTCAAATTGGCTGAAGAGCTAAGAAGTAAATATAGAGAAGAAGCCGAGGACACTTCCATTCCAATGACAGAAATTCATGCTACTGATGCAGGTAAGAATTGTCAAGTTCAACAATCATGCAAAAGAAACAGATGTAGAAACATTCTGCTAAATGTAATAGAAATGTTTCCGAAACATGTGTTTCAAAAACAGATTTTATATGTAAAAAAATGTTTTCCATGAATTTTTTTTATAATAAACATTTTATTTAAATTAATTTGGAACTATTTTCTTTGCAAAAAACTTCAATTTTCTTGTATGAGTCAAATTGGCTCACTTCAGTAAAAATAGGTATATGATCAACATCCGTAAATCTAGTGTTAATGAAGACTTTACAGTTTGAAAGGTACTATATAATCTTCAATCTCAATTTTAGAGAATTTTCTGTTCTATCCCATGTTATAGTTTTTTAAAAATATCTTAAAATGTGAGTCAACTAGAGAATTATTATTTCTTCATGGGTTAACATTGTGAGACAGGAATCCAATACTGTAGTTACAGACCAACCTTAAGAATAGCTTTCATGTGGCCAAAGTTTGTGAAAGAATCTTTAAGATTTTTTTTAATTTAAACAAATATTATTATTTTTTAATTTAAACAAAATCAATGAACAGGAAAAGATAGTATTTTAGAGAATTCGGTGTTCTATCCCGTGGTATAGTTTTTTAAAAATATCTTAAAATGTGAGTCAACTAGAGAATTATTATATCTTCATGGGTTAACATTGTGAGACAGGAATCCAATACGGTAGTTACAGACCAACCTTAAGAATAGTCTTCATGTGGCCAAAGTTTGCGAAAGAATCTTTAAGATTTTTTTAATTTACACAAATATTTTTATTTTTTTATTTAAATAAAATCAATGAACAGGAAAAGATAGTATTTTAGAGAATTTTCTGTTCTATCCCGTGGTATAGTTTTTTAAAAATATCTTAAAATGTGAGTCAACTAGAGAATTATTCATTGGTTAACATTGTGAGACAGGAATCCAATACGGTAGTTACAGACTAACCTTAAGAATAGCCTTCATGTGGCCAAAGTTTGTGAAAGAATCTCTAAGATTTCTTTTAATTTAAACAAATATTTAAACTACAAAGTTGTCTAATGTTTCTGTATTTTGGTGTATATATTCGTGAATATGTCACTGTCAATGTGGTCAATCGGTTAATTTAATAATCGCTAATTATTTTTAGTAATAATCAACTTAAAGTGAATAATTTATCAGTATTTCTCCCATTCACCTGTTAAAATTAATAATTACCAATGAACATTGGTCAATGCAATGTCAACTCATTTCGCTAGTGATTTACAATATGCAAGCTTTATGGTAATTTCTAGTGAAAAAGCTAGATAATGTCAGATGCTTGTTTACTTTGGATTTAGAAGCTCACACTGACCAAACCTCATTGATAATTATTAATAATAACTGGTTAATGGGATTAGTGCGCATATTTTATCACATTTGACAGAAACGTTGTTATTATTAACAACTAGCATATAGCCCATCATATGACGGGATTAGTAAAATTTTTAATATTACAGAACTGTTAAGTGCCCAATGAGGAAGGTAAAAAATGGTTTGTTTTTTGGCTGAGAACTATCTGGTTCACTCTCAATAATTTATTTATCTTCATACTCCTCTAGAGTCTCCAGATCCTGTAATGCAGTTTAGAATCACATTGAATTCATTTAGTCAAACCGTGTGGTTATGTATAATAAACAAACACACAAAAGAACAAACTTATTAATTTACAAATATATATAAATTAAAAGTTAGATATTTATTAGTCCATGAAATAGACTCCTAGACTTATATGAAAAGAATTTATTGTTAATACCGGTGGTAAAAGTTTCATTGCAACAAAAAATAATCGATGATTTAATTTAAAATTATCACGTATGTACCTGATCTATTATTTAAGCCAAATATAAAAGAAAATCATTTGCGTAATATCTAAGTTCAGTGATAAAAGATATTAAAATAGTGTAGACGATATTTAAATAGTTTAAAATATGAAATAATTAGATGAGATGTTTAAAGGAATGACTTACAATGATAGAAAAGATTGTTATTTTTACCTCTTTATTAAGTAATAAATGGATAAATTTAATCGCCTGCTCTTAACCGGGGAAAATAGGGCTTGAAATAATGGCATTAAACTCTCGAAAAGGAGGGAAGGGTTGGATTTCGAACGTTTTAAAGACGACAGTATTTTTTGCTGTGATATGAAGCATATTTATACAAATTTATTTTAGAATCGGATCGATAGTTTAGGAGAAGATAAACTTTATTCGCTTTGAATAGATGCCTCTATCCATTCCAGGTCCAACCGCTTCATAAATTGGAGGACAGACGTACAGATAACTTAGGCTATTATTATATAGGGGATAACCAGATTTATTACTTTAACCGTAGCATTTACATAATATATGTGCACTTTGTGTGCGGTAGATTATTTTTACTTATTCAGTATTTTCTGTAAGTAAAAACGGCATAACAGAATCTAGGATAACAATAACACAACTGAATTTCCACTTCAGAACAAATGAGGCATACAGAGAGAGGGTCATCGATAAAGCTGATCATTCATTATAAAAGGAGAAAATAGAAGCACGAATAATGGGCTGGAATGCAGTATATCATATTGCGCTTTAGCAAAAGATAGGTTCTTTTAAAATTTTCAATGCTATTTACCGACCATAAAAGAGTATCTGTTTGTAACAACAAAGAGGTTTAATTTTCGTGAAATTTTGCTGGTTATGGTCATGCAATCTTAAACTGCTAAAAGGTACCGACAAATGGTTTTGTATTTTCATTAAATGATAGTGTGTTCAAAAATATAGCATATGAGAAAGTCCGTTAAAGCATATCTAATAAAGTAAGATGTAATTATTATCAGCAATGTGAATAAAGTTGCAAATATTTTAAAATACGTTTTCGATTTATTAAATGAAGAAATTGGTTTAAATATTTGAGATATTTGTTTAAATACTATTATAGATTGAATCAATTAATTATACTTGATATTATTTTTAACGGTGTCGCTTGAAAAATATCCGGATAGTGACGTAGCTAATTTTTTTTTTGGGGGGGGGTTAAAATCTTAAACCAAAGTACAGTGAACATTCAATCTCATAAAAAAAATTTCAATAAACATACACACATACAAAATACATGGATACTTAAACAAGTCTTATGAATACATCTATAGTTTTGCATATATACATAAATAAGACATAAAATAGTTTGGAAAAGCTGTACGTAATTTCCTTGTATCTTTAAAAATGTACTGGCAACCACATGTCTTCTAATTTACAATCTAAGATTTGTCGATTTAAATGTGCCTGTTAAATACAGTCTCATAATTAGTTTACGATCCTGTATTTACTAGACAAATTTAAATTAAGATAATATCATAAATATATAATAAAATAAAATATATTCTAAAAGTAATAAAAAAATATTCTAAAGGAATTAGGACATATCCTTTTATTTTCCTTTTAAACAGTTACATTCCTGCATGAAAAAAAAATCGAAATCGGAACGCCATATCAGTAATTTATAAACTTTATAGTAGCAAATTAATTTTTCTAGCTTTAAAGACAGCTTATTCAAACCTTCATCTGCAATTATACTTATATAATTTTAGAATAATCTTTACTTGACCAAAGTGGCAACCCTTTGATACTTATTCATTTTGCATTTGTAACAAAGCTTTAAGCTTCATAGCTAAATTAAAAACCACCAATTTACTTAAAACTACGGTGCTTAACGTCGAGAGAGTATATATATATATATATATATATATATATATATATATATATATATACATATATATGTAATTTAAAAATTTAATACTTTAATCGTAAACTAAAATTACTAACTCCTCTATTAGAAGACCCCCAAACTAAAGTTTCGTCATCTTTTTAGTGGTATTTCTGCGTTAAACTCTTTTGTCTCCTTCCTGTTGGCGAGCTTAACTCGCCCACCTATTTTGCTGATTAAGAGCATTTCTACTTCCTGAGTAAACAAATTCCTTTCTCAGACTGTGGAGTCCCCAAGGTTATAAAAGGCTGTACGACCATTCTTTGTTGGATTTTTGCTGTGGACATTGTCAAATAAAGTATGTGAAACTTATCCTGAAAAATCGTGTTCTCTTTCGAGCACGCTACATCCTCGAAGCATAGCTTATGTTATGTATATGTATGTTATACATGCATACATATATGAACATAGCCCACGCTATGTTTCATATATGTATGTATGCATATATAAATACTAGACGACCCAACAGACGTTGTCCTGTTTTAACGCTCTAAATCCAAAAATTGTAAAATACATTTTAAATAAATTACACCTTGGACTGTTTTGATGGAAAAGTAACGAAAAAAAATTTTTTTAAATACTTGACGCCTTCACGCTTACGGTCATCAAGGACGTAATTAAATTAAATTAAAATTCCCACATCGACTGTATTTGTATGAGAGTCCTGGGATGACTTCTCGTACTGTAGCCCATCTCTTTTACCACTGCACCACAGATACGTTGGAAGTAAAAGGTTTCAAGCGGCATTATAATAATCTCAATAAGAGCGCATTTCTGGATTTTTAATGAAAAAAACATTTTTTTAAATCAAATTGTGAATCAAAACTAATCTCGAATCAATTTAATTACATACCCAAAATTTCATCAAAATCAGTCCAAACGTTTAGGAGGAGTTCCATTACAAACAAACAGACAGAAAAATTATATATGTGGGAGTATACATATATATATATATATATATATATATATATGCATGTATGTAATATGGACGAGACTCATTCAAAATCCCAACACAGTTTATTTCTGGTAAGAAACATGAAATCTGTACAACAGGCAAACACCTTTACAACTTCGTGCACACAGACAATGTGATCCCGCACATACACTTTTCAAGTAGGGATTCCTAAGGTAAAAAGACTACGAATAATCCCTAAGCATAATTGATCACGTGATACAAAATACCCATGTTTAAAGATAACGCGCTAACTATTGGCTAAAGTAGTACAGACAGAGGCTAAATTAAGTCTATAGCGTATCTGGAGGGGAAAATCAGAATTACCGTGCAAACCCCGAACTCACTTTATGAACAAAAGTTATTAAATTAATATTAAAATACGTAAATAGGGGATTTTAATATTACATATATATATACATACGTATATACATATATACGTATATACATATATATACATATTTATATATACTAACAGGAACAAATAAATGGTAAATGTGTCATTAAAAATGTATATACTAATACTGTATTAGTTTCTAATAATATAGATATAGCACTAGAATATAAAAATGAAATACATCTCATATATATAAATGTATCTGTTCATGTATTTTGTATGTATATATATATATATATATATATATATATATATATATATATATATATATATATATATATATATATATATATATATACATATATATATATATATATATATATATATATATATATTTCTGTTCATATATATATATATATATGTATATATATGTATGTATGTATGTATATATGTGTGTATATATATATATATATATATATATATATGTGTGTGTGTGTGTGTGTGTGTAAGTGTGTGTGTGTGTGTATACGTATATATATATATATATATATATATATATATATATATATATATATATATATGTGTGTGTGTGTGTGTGTGTGTATATATATTATATTTATATATATACATATATATATATATATGTATATATATATATATATATATATATATATATATACAATAGCAAGATTCTGGCCGTTCTTAAATTAAACCGAAATTTTTTAACCCCTCGAACTATCACGGCATCTAGATTTCTAATTTATCAAAGGAACCAGTAGTACAGATTTTCTAAAGGCTGATTTAAATTTTTTCGTGTGAAATGTAATTCGTGTAGTTGTGAGCTGAATAATAGAAACAAAATATTTCTAAAATAACTATTTCCTTACAAACATTTTGCTCTTTTTTTTCATGAAAAGTGCGAATAATTTTTATGACAAACATTTCTGGCTACATTCTTTTCGTGAAAGGGCTCTATTAATGTTTTTAATGTTGCTAATAAAATAAAATAAAAATGTACCCTTGCCAGCAACAGATCGCAGAAGAAAAATTAGTACAAAGTTATTTGTTCAATTAAGCATATTTTTTGCGTTCCTATGTCAGATTTAAAGTCGTAATTCAAATTAAAGGCACGAAAAATTTCCTACAAATCACCGAATAATGTATTTAAAGCTCGTTTTATGTCTGTTCAAACAGAGCTCAATGTAGGTAAAAAAGAAATCTAGAAAATTAATCTGTTTCATTCTCCCGCAAAGCGTAATGAGCAGGATCTCAAAAGTGACATAAATAAGCTTCCGAAATAAATTACTTCCTTTAAAACATAAAGAAGAAATACTGTTCCCTAAACATAAGCGTGAAAAAAGGTTTACCGATGCTCACTGCCTCTCAGGAAAGTGCAGTTTTAATGAGACTTATTCTAAACAAAGGCTATTAAAACAAATCACATCTTTACAGTCACGTATATTCTATTCAAACGTAAATAAAACCAATGAGGTCGGAGATTTTTTTTGTTTATTTTCTCATCTCAGAAAAATCTGCACACTCTATAAGCTCCATGTGTAATCTGTATTAGTTACTCAGCATTCGAAATAAACTTGGGAATATTTTAATTCCACAAAATCCAGGTTTTGCTGATTAAAAACTTTAAACATAGAATCTCTGTAACGATAGTTAAGTAAATGTAATGTTTCAAAAACTGAAATGAAATCGATAGCCTCGAGTTAGAAAAATTGGCATGTCCCTATTTTTATATGCAATGGAAATATGTCCTTTGTCTTATTTTACTTTTATACGTAATAGAGAAAATATACACTGTCAGTCAAAAATGTATGATATGTTTCTAAATTTCGTCAGGGATAAGCTACGGCCATTCAGAACTAGAACCTTGAGTCTCTGTTTATTTCCCAACGATTAAGGCGCTTGTACTCTTCGTCACTACCAATCCAGATATATTTGTCGACTATATTATTGTGAGAACACCAAATAAGAGGTTAGCATTTCTCCCTAGGTTAATATAAGCAAAGTGGGTCCACTTAATTTAGAAGCAGAGGCCAAGCAGAAGAACCCTAGGCTTGGCCTACCACCTTTAGAGGTATCGTTTGAAAACTTGGAGGACATTACACCAACAAACCTATTTACTATGCTCCACCGACCTTTTTCACTGTGGAACTTTGGTCGACTCAAACCTCGAGCTCACAATTCTCTGGTTACAAGATTGATGTGTTTACCTACTGAGCTGCTGCATATCTTCTTGGATTGTTATTATCTGGACGTTTCAGTGTGGCAACTGATTCCAACAGTCAGTAATGAACTTTGCAAAAGGAAGATTTTCGGTTCGAGAAAGGATATTGCCAGTTTCTAATTTATTGATTTGGTATCCTCTGAAATTAAACAGAATATTAGAAATACGGGATTCCCTTAGAACAGGTTCTTTTGTTCCTGCAGTCAATAAACTTTAGACATGCCCGTAAAGTTGACACAAGGGAGACTGCCGTTTAATAGGTTCCCGTGTACTATCCCCATCTTCTATCTGTGTTTCCGTCTGGAGCTCACCCCAAGGAAATAGGTCATTGTGGGGGCTTAAAAGGAACTGAAGGGGGATTTATCTTTCTCTTTCCGTTTTAATTGTTATAACGTATGCTTGTTTGTTGCTTAATCATGTCGTAGTACTTTAAAGTTGGTACAGATTTTGCTCTTTGCTAAGTCCCCGTGGTCTAGCCATTATCTTCCCCATGTCATAAAACCTTTATGAAGGAACGGGTAAGAATTTAATCAACCATACAACTCTGAACAGTTGTAATTAGTTTTATGTAGCATTTAAATACCCTCAGTAAGTGGCTAAATGTAAATTTCAAACAAATAAAACTCAATAACGGAAATTATTACAAGGTAGTAAGATTTGGGCTTAACTTCAAATCCATTTCAAATAGGATAAATGGGGTTGAAATCAAAGGTATTCAAAATCTTAAACAAGTACTATCCTCATGCTCTTCAAATCCTTTTAGACTATAATTCTAGCCTAATGACTGGGAGAGATTTCCAACAGAGAGATTCCCCTTATGTTGAGAATGAAATATAACACAAATGTATGCAATAAGTCAGTTATTTATTACATACTGGAAGAGTCTATAGTTAACATGAAACCGTCTAAAATAACTACGAAATCCATAAATTTCTCATAAATAGTCATATATCATCCATGCTGATCATTTCCATTCTATAATAAAGAGTCAAAATTTCAATTTCAATTTCAATATTTCAAAAATTTCCTTTTTCACTTTTTTCATGGCACTGAACTTTTCTTCCTAATTCCATATAAATTCTGTTTGATGTAAATGCAGGAATAATTTCATAAATTGAGCTAACATATGACATAGGTATGGTACCCTTTTTTATTTCTTAATATTCCTTTATCAGTTTTTTGATAAATGATAAAAATCAAACTATTTAAATTGCTTTACAAAATAAATATACCCTACATCAATCAAATTTAGTTCATTACTATGCATTAATAACTGCATAGATAATGATCTTTAATTTATTATCTATGCATTTTAAAGTAGTAATTAGTTAAAGCTTAACTGTAGATTAGTAAATTAACTATTATTTGCAAATGAAGTGATTGCTATTTATATTTTCCTTTTTTTTGTATAGTTTATTCCCTAGAATTTGATTACAAAGTTATGTAATACTGTCAAAAATTACCCTACTTCTACATTCTTAAAATTAGGTTTTCTTATTTAAAATTTGTAGTTTGAAATATCATCCTCAATTTAATAAGAAAATTGAAAAAAACTAATACCACGCCAAAACAAATACTCGTTTTTCCTCAGAGATTATAAAGATGGTTTATTTAGACGTTCTTTAAACTTTTTGTCAAAATCTACCTAAAATTTCTAGCTTCCCATGTGTGACCAAAAAAACCTTTATACCTCTTGTAAGTTAGACACTTTCTTTCCCTTATTATTACAGCTTACTGTTTTCGAGTATTTTCATTAGACATAAGATAAAATTCCATTCGCTGTCCTATTATATTTGTCATGTGGTGTAGTGGACCGAGGGATTTAGTTCCCAAAGCCTCCCTTGATTGTTCTTCCGGCAATAACCGAATCTGTCACAAGAGTGACAAGGTAATCACAATCATCTTCCGATATCGTTAGAGAAACATTTTGTGGTATTAGGCGGGTCTTAATCATATCAGACTCTTTGAAATCATTGTGCAGAGAAACAGCTGCTGGACAGCTTCAAACCATCAACTGAGTTCTTTATCGGATAATTGCTCTGCAAAACCATCATAACTGCTTTTTGCTTTTGATGTACTAGAAGAATTTTTGTTCAATTTTGTATTAGATTTCTGGTGTTTTTAAAATAAAAAGCAATGTCCGCGGAAAGGTAACATTGGAATCCGGGATTTCCAATCATTTAAGGTTTATAATAATTATATTAAGGTAACAAATTAAGATTAGAGCCAGAATTTTTAAATAAGATTTGAGAAATTTTTATATTTTTTTAGTTATTGTAAAATTAGGAGACAAAGCATTGACTAATGTGATCATTTCATTATATTGTTAAAATTTGATAAAATATTTATGAAGTTTATTTGACTTTGTGGAAATAAACTTAACTAGAAAATGTATGTAAAACATTACACATTATATATGAAGACATCGAAATAAACGAATGACAATATTCTAAAGCAGCTTTACTCAAACTGTCAGCAGAGACGTACTAGTGGGTCGCGTGACGAATGTATATCCCTAACAACACACAGGTTTCAAAAGACATCCATTCGGCGTCCACAACGTTCGTATAATAGCCTGCATGTCAAACGGATGTC
>CM063498.1:178972944-178982944 GCA_032207245.1 Pardosa pseudoannulata
CTCTAGCGGCGAGTTCGTCATTCGATAATTTTTCCCTGTTGCCAAATAAAACTTGTATAATTGTAGTTGCAGAATATATTTGTTTCGGCTGAATATATCCATTACAGCAGTCACACTGCGCCATTCTTTTTGTAACATTCAATATGAAACACCCTGTATAATTCTAAAGTAAGTAGTATTATTGAACACCTTGTGATAGCCATTTGAAACATTTTTAATATCAGATAAAATACCATTGAGTTGAAACAAAATCTCTTTTTAATTTAAAACTAAAATGTTTTCCAGCTTCAAATCTTTCGTTGTATAATACATTTACCAAATCGTATTCCTAATTACCTTCAGCCTTTTTTCCTCACAAATTAGTTACGAAACGCAACAATCAGACGTGTTTGCAGTTACGAAAGATTTAATATTCAGACTAATCGAATCGCTGTTTACTCAACCTACACATATATAAATCCTCGCCAAATCGAAGTATTTACGGATGGGCTTAAATTTACTCTCTTTTAAAGTAAATCAAACTTCAGTAAGACTCGGGAAATATATTCTTTCTTTAACTGATGTTATAAATCAAATATAATTTTCGAGCCGCAAATAAATTCTTCCCGCGAAGAAAAAAAAAATTAAAACACTTAAATAAATTACTCTCGGGAAATAAAAACAATTCCGAAACAGTCAGAGCGTGATTAAAAATTTAAAAATATCGACACTTACTTCCAATTTACTTTTGAATTATTTCCCCTGCTTTTCCTTAGGAGTGAACTATTTCTCCCGTTCGCTGTTACCAGCGATTTTATCAAATTAAAATCCATTGCAAATTCGATTCTCTTCTAGTTAAATACTCTGTTACTTCGTCGTCCCATACATCAGTTTAATACGTTTCTTTTTGGAATTTTATTATCAATGGAATTAAAATTTAATTCCTCGAAAAATAGTAATCATTTTTAAGAGGGCTGGGAACAAAGTTTTTATATAATACGGTAACTTAGAAGTATGACACTTTGTACACTTTTATTTTGAAATATGCCGAACGATCGCCGAATGATTAGGGTGCTGGCCATCGGAACCGGAGTTCGTGGGTGCGAATCCCACTATGACATGGATGTTCGTAGCTTTTCGGAATCGGCTTTAAGCAGTAGGTCCCTGTCTAATTAGCCCTCTTGTTGAAAAAAATAGATCGTAGTGCTCCAAACCAAACCAAACCATATTAAAATATAATACATACATGTGTATGTTTTTGACACACTACAGATGAAAACTGATATCTATGATGGATAGCAGGCATTAGTTGATGAAAGAAATCATGAAAATTTAACAAATAAAAATGCTGAGTTTATTTAGACAATCTATCTTCTTCAATCTCTCGCCAAAATGTTTTACATTCACTAATATAAAGCTGTGAGGACGCAAGGAAACTTGTCAATCAAAGTTTTTAGATTAATCACATGGTGCCTCAGTAGTGAAACTAAGTTACGTGACTAAGTTTCGATATTTAAAATTATGTCCTTATTTAATTATTAATAAATTGTTCGTTAAATCTAAGTCTACTAATTAGGTATACAGTGAGACTAACAATAATTATTAATTATTTTCCTTAACTACATAATTTTATATAAGTGTGTGTGTGTGTGTGTGTGTAGTTTGGAAGAAATGCTTTCTCAAATAATACTGATTTAACTAGAAAGCTGAGAAAGTTAAAATTAAGAAAAAAATTAGAACGTGAATTGGAAGAATTCTGATTAACTTTAGGGAAAATAATTATATGTGTGTATATATATTTGTATATATACATATATGTGTATGTATGTATGTATATGTACGTATATATATATATATATATGTATACATATATGTGTATGTATGTATGTATATATGTATATATATACACACATATATATATATATATATGTGTGTGTGTATGCAAAGGCTCTATTATATTTACTTCCCTGGGGTTATGAGAAGCCTAACGAATAAGTAGTCGATTAATTCCATAAAAAAAAGCAGCAAGTACAACCTGTAACTTAACTTTTATTTAAGATCTGAGAAAAAGAATCTTTCTCCGTCAAGAGCGGAGTATGGAATGATACATGAAAACACTTGCACTCCAATAATTGTAATGTTGGCCCCACAGCGAGATATGAGACAAATTCTTTTCCCAAGTAAGAGAAGCTTAATCAGCGTTCTTATTAATCAGAAAGGAACTTAGATCGTTGTAAAAATGAACCATTCGCCTGGAAAAGCTGGAAAATGTGGAGAGTGGGCATAAAATTAGCATTTATATCAGAGTTAGCTTTGGAAGACGGATATAAAGAATTTTAAGTCAATCACACACACTCTTTTTAATTCTTAGATTTTTGGGCTGAGAAAATAGATATAGAAGAATTAAGAAGGGGAAAATGAAAATCTTAAAGATCTATTTTAAGTGTAATAGTTTTAATATATTACATGTATGTGTGCGTGTGTGTGGTACACTACTTTAAATAAGACATATTGGCATATTGTGGCTGGAAAATAGATATGAAAAAAAGAGAAGGGGAAAAAGGAGAATTTTAGAGATATATCCTAGGTATAATAATATTGATATATTACATATATATATATATATATATATATATATATATATATATATATATATATATATATATATATATATATATATATATATATATATATATATATATATATATATATATACATATATATATATACATATATATATATATATATATATATATATGAAACACAAATTCTGAGAAAATGCTCTATTGTAGAAAACTGAAAAGATACTCGAAGAGGATTTTATCCCTTTTGTAGTTTCAAAATATAAATTTGAAGAATTGAAGACCTCAATCTGAAGACACACAATAGAGAAAACACTGATAATCAAGGCAGGACTTTTTATTTTCCAGAACTTGATCCAGTTTAACTTTTACAGTCGCGCGTTCGTGCGGTGCACTCAGAACACCGTTATAATCGAGAAGTAAGAGAGGGCCGAAAGCTTTCATAGCCTCCAATATTAAGAAATTTGTTGAATGCACAGAAAAGCTATACCAAATCGGGGAAGGAGCAATGTACATATTAAAACCCGAATGATCTCAAGCTGTTCAGCTAGGAAACCTTCTCTTATAAGTCACCGTGTGTGAGATCAACATTTGCTGCTGTTTGAATTTTTCTGGCTAACTCTTAGCGTAGTGTCGTCACAGCGCGGGAACTACAAATAAATCCTGACATATATATATATATATATATATATATATATATATATATATATATATATATATATATATATATATATATATATATATATATATATATTCAAAGGCTCTATTATATTTACTTGCCTGGAGTTATGAGAAGCCTAAAGAATAAGTAGTCGTTCTATTCCATAAAAAGAAGCAGCTAGTACAACCTGTAACTTAACTTTTAATTAAGATCTGAGAAAAAGCATCTCTCTTCGTCAAGAGCAGAGTATGGAATGATGCATGAAAACACTTGCACTCCAATAATGTAATGTTGGCCCCACAACGAGATATGAGACGAATTCTTTTCCCAAGAAAGAGAATCTTAGCATTCTTAATAGTCAGAAAGGAACTTAGATCAGTGTAAACCGAGAGTCATTCGCCTGGGAAAGCTGGAAAAGGTGGTGAGTGGACAGAAAATTAGCATTTATTTCAGAGTTAGCTTTGGAAGACGGATATAAAGAATTTTAAGTCAATCACACACACTCTTTTTAATTCTTAGATTTTGGGGATGAGAAAATAGATATGGAAGAATTAAGAATGGGAAAATGAAAATCTTAAAGAGATGTTTTAAGTGTAATAATTTTAATATATTACATGTATGTGTGTGTGTGTGTGGTACACTACTTTAAATAAGACATATTGACATATTGTGGCTGGAAAAGAGATAAGAAAGAAAGAGAAGGGGAAAAGGAGAATTTTAGAGATATATCCTAAGTTTAATAATATTGATATATTACATATATAATATATATATATATATATATATATATATATATATATATATATATGAAACACAAATTCTGAGAAAATCCTCTATTGCAGAAAACTGAAAAGATACTCGAAGAGGACTTTATCCCTTTTGTAGTTTCAAAATATAAATTTGAAGAATTGAAGACCTCAATCTGAAGACACACAATAGAGAAAACACCGATAATCAAGGCAGCATTTTTACTTTCCAGAACTTGATCCATTTTAACTTTTACAGTGGCGCGTTCGTGCGGTGCACTCAGAACACTATTATAGTGGAGAAGTAAGTAAGAAAAGCTTTCATAGCCTTCAATATTAAGGAATTTTATGAACGCACAGAAAAGCTATACCAAATCGGGGAAGGAGCAATGTACATATTAAAACCCGAATGATCTCAAGCTGTTCAGCTAGGAAACCTTCTCTTATAAGTCACCGTGTGTGAGATCAACATTTGCTGCTGTTTGAATTTTTCTGGCTAACTCTTAGCGTAGTGTCGTCACAGCGCGGGAACTACAAATCACTATGAAAAATGATACAGAATGATACAGACTCGGTCTCTCGATCGAACTAATGTTCAACGCTATTTGCCGCTCTCTGTTCAGCAGAAAATTTAATCTAGAATATAATACAAAATTAACTTAAACATTGTGTACGTATTAGAATATACCTCAAGTATATAAGCAACAAGGATATTTAAAAATCCATACCTGAAATCTACAAAATTAATAATTTAAAAACCAAAATGAAATCATAACTTATTTCGAAATGAAGAAACTAAATCTAAGCAAAAGCCTGTAAAGTAGTTTTTTTTTTTTTTTTTTTTTTTGGGTCAAGGCTTTTGGAGAACATTCTATCGATAGCGTATTTACATTCTCCCTACAAGGCTTTCCCTTCTTCTTGTGTATATATTCTTTGCTTATACAATGTCATGTAGTGTGATCTGTCGGAAAATGCTAGCCTCGCACGTTATTTGTACTGATTCAAATAAATTTACCGAATTAAAAAGCAATATTTATTTAAATGATTGAATAGAATTTAATAGTTTATTGTGCACTTTTCTATCATTACATATATTTTTAAATATATATACAAAAAACTTTTTAATTTGACCATATATCTTGTTTTATAATTACAATATAGAGATAAAACTCAAATTGATAAGAAAACAATCAAAAGTTCGAGCTTGGTTCTCAACAAGTTCACAGAAAGATTCTATGTTCAAAGCGTTAAAATAAATCACCCCAATTAGCATCAGTCATTTGATTTCGAACAGATAATAACGATAGCATTTCTGTCGTAAATTAGTCTCTTAAACAAATTACTCCTCCGCCTTATAAAAAAAAGAAATCGCAGATGGTTCTCCTTAAAGAACAAAAGAGAAATCTCTGTTCAACCGTTTTCTCATGAAAATGCATTAATGCAATTTCTTTCTCTACTCTGACTCTCTCAAACTAAAAATGGAAATCAAGTCTCAACCCCCAATGAATTCAGCCTTGATGAAATACTTCTTCATTTTCAGCAGTTTTTTTGTTGAAACTTGGCAGCATACGTAACTTGGGAATTTAAAATCAAAATTTCTTTATTTTATCCGTTGCTGGACATTTTTTCCTTATTTTTTCAATTATACTTTAACTTAATGGGGGTCATTAACTAAAGCATCTTTTCTCACAGGTTGATTAAAGCATTCTTTTTTTGTGATACCTGTAAAAGATATCGTTTTTGAAGGATATTTGATGTTTTTGTGCAACTCTTGTATTAAAAGTGTTAGGGAAATAAAATAGTCTATTTTGACATTTCTTCTGTCTTAACGGCTAATCCTTGATCTCACTTACAGTGAAAAATATATGTTTCTGATCTAGGTAGTAAATAGTTTAAACAACTTCGACGTCAAACATAAGTATCATGTAAGAGTTTTTAATTTGTTTTCGTCAAAACTTATTAACTGTTTCTGTCTGCATTATGCTAACTTTTGTTCTGCACTTGTTGGTATATATATATATATATATATATATATATATATATATATATATATATATATATATATATATATATATGTGTGTGTGTGTGTGTGTGTGTGTGTGTGTGTGTGTGTAATCCTTAAATTATAAAACTGCTTGACAAGGAGAAAGCTAAACAGCTAGCAGTAATAAAAATGCAGCCGGACAACATTGAAGAGAACGGCACAAGTCTAATTAAAACTTTATTTCAGAGCTTCTAAAACAAACATCTTTACTAGTCAACAACAGACTAGAGAAAGACACAAAAATCACTCTGATCGAACAGAGGTGCACCGAAGAGCAAAAACAGAAAGAATTTGGTTTTGGAACACTACGGTCTACTTTTTGCAACACGAGGGCTAATGAGACCGGGACCTACTGCTTAAAGCCGATTCCGAATGGCTACGAACATCCATGCCATAGTGGAATTCAGACCCATGAAATCGGGTTCCGAAGGCCAGCACCCTAACCATTCGGTCATCGTTCGGCAGACAGAAAGAATTTTCGCACTTACTCAGCGAATTTAAATGTAAGATCGGGAAAAACAAGAAGCCATTTGCCGTCAACAGCTGGGAAACGTGTTGAATAGACAGAAAATTTACATCTATAGGATAGAAAGCTTTGGGAAATGGATCAATAGAATTTTTAGTACAAAAAGCTCCTTTGATTAAGACATTTAAAGACTGAGAAAAAGATTTTAAGGAATTAGAATGGTAGAGAGGAGGTTTTTAAGGAAATATTAAAGTTAAATATTTTTTATATATTACATATATATACATATATATTATTTTTTCTAGAATAACAACCTAGAGCAACCATGGCTGTACCAACTAGTTTTTTCTCATCAAACTGTATCCAATGCTGTGTTTCTAGTTAAAAACCTTTATTGTTTTCAAGTCTTCCTCTATATTATCAATCTATGTGAGTGGAGGTCTTCATGTTTGTTGAGAGTTAATAGTTAAGTAAGGTTGTTATCCTCCTATCTAAAGGAGTGTTCTAGGTACCTTATTCGGCTAAATTTATTAAATTTAACAATGCCAGTCTGTATTTAAAAATATATGTAAAAATTATTTCCTCTAGTCACAGTAATTATGTAGCCCCTATTATTTTTACTTGCTCGGGCTACTGGGCAAGGAGAAGCCTAATCAGCTAACAATAATAACGATGCAGTCTGCCCACACTGATGAGAACGACACAAGTCTAATTAAAACTTTATTTTAAAGTTGCTAAAAAGGACATCTTTACTAGTCAACGACAGACAAGAAAAAGACACAAAAATCACTCTGCTGGAACAGGGGTGCACTCAAGAACGAAGACAGAAAGATCTTTCCCAATGGACAAGAAACTTTGTCAGTGAATTAAACTGTTAAGATCAGGAAAAAAGCTGAGCCATTTGCCGGAGACAGCTGGAAAACGTGTTGAATAGACAAAAAATTTACATTTATAGGACAGAAAGCTTTGTCAAATGTATCGAAAGAATTTTAAGTCGAGTACGCTCCTTTGATTAAGACATTTAGAGGCTGGGAAAAAGATTTTAAGGAATTAGAATGGGAGAGAAGAGGTATTTAAGGAAGTATTATAGTAAAATATTTGTTATATAATACATATACATATATATATACAGATAGAATAGATAGATGCTATCTAACTATCGATGGTAGTCAAGCCTCTTACGTCTCCCAAATATTTTGCTTTTATTAAGAAAGAATATCATGTCGGGTTGTATTATTTTCAGGTATGTTAGTCAGCCATTGTATTTGACAAAATCTCTAAACCCCTCCTTTGACCAAAATGTTGGGCAACCCTACTGTATGTCAGAAATTGGCAAATTACAGCTCGCACGCTAAACCTGACCCACACCCCGTTTTGAATCCTGTCTTTAGAAGTAAATTAAATGGGAATGAGGATCCAATCTTATCCAGTCAATTTTTCAAGTAATGGCCACACATAGTACATTTTGCGAGTGCTTACTTCAGCTAAGAGGGGATTACCATGTGTTGCCACTTTTTCTTTAGAGACACAGCAATATAGTCTCTCATACGTTCTGTGTAGAATCCCAACACAAGCCATTAGGACTGATGACCATTTACAAGCTAAGTCAATCAGGGTTACTACTATCTTGGTTGATTTATGGGAATTTATTAGTACTGAGTCCATCCACTGGATCCAAAGTACATACTGAGCCAAATGCACTGTTAGAAAAAACGAAATGATATAGTTAGTAAAAATCTATAAAAGCATCAACAATATAAAAAACATCAGAGCAGGACCTTAATAAGCAATCAAATATGAACGATTAACAATGATTGAAGATGAAGTGTAAAAAAGTTCTAAGGTTAAAACGAGAGAATATGAAAACTATAAGCAGTTTATTAAATATTTATTGTTTATTGTCTGTATATGGGGATAAAATTACTCAAACTCACCAAATAAACAGACGAATTTCTAGCAACAGGAAGATTATGGCTACGATTTTGGGGACTAAAAATGTGTGTTGCTTGTTCAGTGTATAGGAATATGATCAATGCAGTAATTTATTGTCAGACTTCACTAAGACTATGAAGAGCTATACAAAACAAAAAGATGAGGAATGTTGCCTTCTGGAGGTCATGACAACGCCCTTTCTCACAGAGCTGTTGTAGACGAGCAACTTTTAGCAAAGCAGTTTATATGAGAATTTTTTAATCACTTGGCAGTTTACATCAATTTTCTATCCAAGGACTGTATAAGGATCCAAAGCAGCATTAAGGTCCAACTCATATCACTGACGGCAACGTTCTTTGAAGTCATTGTACATAAATCATCCAATTGATAAGACCAATATCTGAATCTTCAAAGCAAGTATGCCCAAAAGTAACCATGTTTTATCGTAACTTTGGGTAATAAATACATTTTATTCTTCTTTCTTGTTTCTGATTTAAGATCCTTAAGATGTTGATCATTATTTTTGCGTCACAGTAAGGAAGAGTGGCTTAAAGAGTGATACTAGCAGGTTTCGGAAGATTATCAACAAATTTATTGTCTATAATACCAACATGAAAGGTCATAAAATATTTTTGAGATGGCCTCGCTTTACTTGGAAGTCCAAAATGATCGACAATACTGTCTCAAAAGATAAAACTTCCATCTTCACACGAGTCTGTATTTCCATCATTATATAATTAGTGCAATAACAATACATCCATTTGTTCCTAAGTCTCAGCAATAGTATGTATGACGATCATCTATGCAGAATATAACTTCCTAATAAAAAATAATTTTATTTTGGTTTAGTTTTATGGATAGACGTACCTATTGAATATTATCTGCCTATTCGATTTGCAACTTTGTGTGTCAACCCTAGTATTTTTTAAGTTTGTCCTTATTTTAACAGAGTTTGCCGGTTTGTTCTATGGGATTAAAAAATGGTCTGCAAAAATTGAAAGATTTGTTCTAAATTTAAATAAACTTACTTTCCTTCCATTTCACTTTTGGCTACATAGCTATTCATCTTTCCTACGTAATCCTTTTATCTTCTTTTATTTAATTTTCCGGATTTTAAGATTAACAGTGTTTGGATTAGCAAGATCCTTTTACATATCGAAAATTAATTTATGTTAGGTAAGAAAAAAATTAAACCTCTTAAATAAAAGCTTTCTTTTACCTTCCTCAAAAATATTCATCTTAAACCGATTTGTATCCCTTTATTTATTCTCAGGTTAATGAAAGTTAATATTGGGTGTGTTTTTAGTTTTCTAAAAGACATAGTATTGGAATTATACAGAGGTTGAATAAAAATGCACGTTTTTGTTGGTTTGTAAAATACAGAATTTTGGACATTATTCTTCTAAAGAAAAAAGGAACTTTAAATTTTAAACTCTTTCAAGAAGTTTTATGAAACAATTAAAGGTGTTTTTTTTTGGGGGGGGGTTGTCAATGTTATTAAAATTTTAAACTAAAATTTTACAATTTTAAGTTTTGCCCTTTCTAGATTTCTGCATAGAATAACTGACAAGGGGTTTCATTTTGTTGCTA
>CM063498.1:178992668-179007668 GCA_032207245.1 Pardosa pseudoannulata
TATGTATATATAAATAAATAAATAAATAAACAAGTATATATATATATATATATATATATATATATATATATATATATATATATATATATATATATATATATATATATATATATATATATATATATATATATATATATATATATATATATATATATATATATATATATATATATATATATATATATATATATATATATATATATATTATATATATATATATATATATATATATATATATATATATATATATATATATATATATATATATATATATATATATATATATATATATATATATATATATATATATATATATATATATATATATATATATATATATATATATATATATATATATATATATATATATATATATATATATATATATATATATATGAAATATCTTGTAATAACGTCCACATAATATAAACTATTGTAGAATGTAGCAGCCGAGTAGATTAATGCAGGTTTTCACTTATAAAAACACCAGATAACCCACAAATCACTGCAGAGAAAAAGAATACAATACACAGAAAATATTTAATGATATTTTACATCGTGAATTCAAGCGAAAAACCATGAAATCTATATGCCATACTTTTTATTAACTACTGTACGGGGCTGGGTCCATGAATGATGTCATTCCGGTAACCAATCACTTCACTTTAATTACTTCTAGTTTTTTATATAAAATATAGCCCATCACAATGAGCTGGAAAATATGAATCAATGGGGCTGTGACTCTAGGTGCCACTAAATGAGTGTATTCCGCCATTTTTATGAAAAATGTGTTTTAGAATTTGTTAATAGGGAATCTAGATTTTCAGTGGAAAACAGAAAACCTTTAAGTTAGGACTTTACTTTAATGGAATTTTAATAACACACACATACAAACACACACACACTTATATATATATATATACATACATATATATATATATATACACACACATACACACACACACACATATATATATATATATATATACATACATACATATATATGAATATATAAATATATTTGAATATTTATTTCGTTTGAAAATCATTCATATGGGAGATTTAGAACAACATTTTGTTTTCTGTTGAACATCAAATTCATCCACTAGACTCTTATATCTAGATATATATATAAGATAATAATGACATACGGACTATTGTTTTTAGTGACAATGAATCATGTAGCCAGACAAAATACTTTATATTTCTTCCCCATTAGAAATAAAAGTACACACATGTATATATATATATATATATATATATATATATATATATATATATATATATATATATATATATCTTTATTGAAAGGGATACATACATACCTATATTTAAATGCATGTACACATACCTACATTTTCTCTTGACTATAAAAGCAAGCTGATAATATTTATACCATACACTGTAAACAGTAGTGTACGGAAAATTAATGAATTGAAAAAAGTGTGTACGAAAATCTCATAACATGGTTTAAATGTCAAATTCGACCTAGTTTTCTGAGAATATTTTAGCCCTCTTCGAAGAAGACACGTAAAGTATTTCAAAAACACTGCAGGCAAAACTCTACTAAATTTTTTGACACTTCGAGGAGATGCATGATGCGAGAGAATATCAAATTTCCCTCATACGTGAGAATTGAAGGATCACACAATTTTACCGTTCATCTCAAAGTGTTTTTTCCCTCTTTCTCTCTTTCGAAATAACTTTTCTCGCTGTTCTTCGCATACATGGCACGTAGAAAAGTTTGCGAGAGTTGCAATATTGAAAATATTTCTCGCCTATTGATCTACAGAGGTAGAGTTTTATACACCTGCTTTGAACTACTCGTATTCTCAACGAATAAGTCACTTTTTTTTCTACATTGGAAAAGAGAGGTGGGTCATATAGCTTGAAATCTAAGGTATGGAGCTAGTGATTGAAAACTGTACATTAAAATATAATTGTAATAAAATTCATTATGATCACAAACAACCTTCTAATCATTAACAATATAAGCATATACCGGGTAATCCAAATATCATGAAGAACTTTTAAATTAAATAATTCGAAAATGAATGAAGATTCAAAGATGCAGTTTGCACCAAATTGGTGGAATAGGTACTGGATTGTGTATATCAGCGAAAAAATAGTTCTGTGGTCAACCAATAGATATCGCTGATGTAGGATTATGCAAAGCAACAAATGATATAAAAATTAGCAACTACAGCAGGTAATGGTAGTCGAATCTTGTATGCATCGAAATGTATGCCACGACAGTATCTTGTATGCCACGACAGTAGAGCAAACGGTGCATTCCATGTCGGCGGTTGCTGCAGATGGTATGTGCAGTGCTCGAGAAGTTTCGAGGCAGATAGAGGTGACGTACAGAAGTGTTTTGACAGCACTGCGAAAAACTCTGAAACGGTATAACGCAAACTGCGAATACGTAAGAAATGCTACTAAATGCTGTGAACAATATGGTGACTAGTCTCACAGCTCTGAAGAATGGACAGCACATTGAACATTTATTGTAGTACTAATTAACTGTAATTAAGTTGACTTGTAAGTTGTCAACATTTTTTCATTTGTAAAACACTACAGCACCATCTGTTGGTCACCAACATAACTATTTTTTATTTGTTGGCAAACAAAATCCGGTTTCTTTTCCATCGGTTTGGGGCAAAACGTATCTTTTTATCTTCACTTATTTTCGAATTATTCATTTTTAAAGCTCGTATATATATATATATATATATATATATATATATATATATATATATATATATATATATATATATATATATATATATATATATATATATATATATATATATATATATATATATATATATATATATATATATATATATATATACATATATATATATATATATATATATATATATACATAAATATATACATATATATATATACATACTAGGTAATAACATAGAATTTTGAGCCATAAGATTTGTTTACAGCAAAATACTCATACATGTTAGGGTTTTTTTAGATACTGACGAAGTCGTTTTTAAATTCCCAAAAGTAAAATAAACATTTCCACATTATCTTTCACGTTCTTAGATCATAGTTTACTATACTTGTATTAGGAAATATCTCAAGCATGGCTAATGCTCCTATAAAAAACACCTTTTTGTTTATTGGACATAAGAGAAAGCTTTCCTTTTATGTCATTTCACAGTAGTTTTACCTTACGCACTTTCTCTATGATACATTCCTACTTTTACTCATTTTTTCCATTCTGCACAAGTCTTTTTACTGTTGGAATTGTGTAACAGTATAAAAGGATTATTTCTTTGTACTTTCTATACTTAAAGTATCTTTCCCTAAAGAGCTTATATCATTATGGGGTAATAAACTAGAAGCTTTTAGAAAAATTTAAAGTTTGATAATTATACCTATAACGAATGGACGGAAATATATAAATGGGAGTGTGTTAAAATAATATCTTAACACTATTATCTCCCTAATTTTTAACTTAACTCCATATTATCGTTCACTTCATATTTCTAAATAATTGAACTTTACAATTGTTACGAAATGGTATATATATATATATATATATTGTTTAAATGAATAACATCCGTAAGGAAGCCCATCTGCTTGCTTTTCATGGTCGTGCTGCTTCCCACAAGCCTTTGATCACAAACTCTAAACGCGCAACTCGGTTAATGTGGTGCAAAGCACATCGAAATTGGACCGCAAATCAGTGGAAACGGATTCTTTTGGCGGCGACGAATCAAGGTTCACCCTTTACAGTTCCAATGGCAGAGTCTGGGTCTGGCGTCTGATTGGAGAACGTCTCCTGCCAGAATGCATTGTGCAGACAGTCAATTTCTGTGGAGTTGGAATTATGGTCTTGGTGTTCACCTGTTATAGGCATGGACCCTATCTACCCATTTATGGTAAGCACAAGGCCGATGCCTACTGCACAATTTTGGATAACAATGTGCTTCCTACGTTGTGACAGTTTACGTTTATACCCCTCTTACTTTCAGGATGCAATGCTAGTTTTCATGTGTCGAGGTTAACCAAGACTTGGTATGGTGCCAATGGATTTCATCGAATGGACTGACCTCTCCAGAGCCCAGACCTGAACCCTATCAAGAATCTCTCTGACGATTTGGATTGCCGAATTAATTGGTGCACTACCCGTCCAAAATTGGTGAAGGATCTTGTTTGTCTACTCAAAGCCGAGTGGAAGACAATACTACTAGCTGTAATACAAAGACTTGTGGAAAGTATGCACCGGTGGGTTTACATTGTAATTACCTCTCGTGGAGACTTTACCAACTATTGATTTTGAATAAAGTTAGTTTTTCTTTTCTAACACAGGTATCCAAATACATATTGGTAGACAGTGTATATATATATATATATATATATATATATATATATATATATATATATATATATATATATATATATATATATATATATATATGTTAGAAGAACACAATTGGACTCAAATGCTTCAAACTATTTCTAGATTAACTGAGCAAAGATAGATATTTTCCTGTAGAACGTATAGGTGGATTAATATATTACTCTCCAAACTACAAAACACGCCCACAAGGATGAAGTCTCGAAATACTTGAGAGTTTGGATTATATGTCATTTTATATAAATTGCTATGTACTCGATATTGGAGAACCTAGAAATAGTTCAATAATTTGAGACAGCAGACGAAAAATTTAGAATCCATATTATAGATACTGACAAGAGTTGTTCACTTATTTGTCAACATATTTTTAATAAATTGTTGCATATAAAACCACAGTTAAATTGTTCTGATTTTATGTTTCACCTGTGATGAGATCTGTTTCGCTTAATAATTCTATAACAGAAGATAGTATTAAATAAAATATTATGGAAAAAATTTTAATATAGTGAAATATAGAAAAAGTGAATGTGAGTATTATATATATTTATACGTACGTACTTTCACGACAATATAATTACGTATGAAATAATTACATTGTTATGTTATTTCAATTGCGTTCGAGAATATTTTCTCAAAATTTTACCTAATTTTTAAATAAACCAGTAAACTATATGTATCGTAGTGTAACTATATAGTACACATTTTGAGGTGATATGTGTATATTATTTGAAGTGTATATGTGTTTGGAAATACAAACAGACTCATATACCACGTTTAACCCCCCCACACACATGTATATATATATATATATATATATATATATATATAATATATATATATATATATATATATATATATATATATATATATATATATATATATATATATATATATATATATATATATATATATATATATATATATATATATATATATATATATATATATATATATATATATATATATATATATATATATATATATATATATATATATATATATATATATATATATATATATATATATATATATATATATATATATATATATATATATATATATATATATATATATATATATATATATATATATATATATATATATATATATATATATATATATATATATATATATATATATATATTAGCCAGTAGCTATTTTAAAAATTTTGTTGAATCTCCAGGAACTATCCTGAAACCTCAGGCATGTAAACAGGATGGTACACGTCATAATTTTGATCCAAACACCCTAGTCGACCGTCAAGAAATTGAAGAAAAACGAATATGTTTTGGATAACCCTGTAAAAAGTATTGCATGATAAACGTTGAAACTTTAGCATATGATTAGGATGCTTCTTGTAACAATCTGTGTTTATTGTATGGAGTATAACAGTTAAACTCGTGGAGAAATTAAGGTTTTTATACAAACAATATTTTAAAGTGTTTTCCTAATAACTTTCAGAGTTTTCTATATCAAAGAATGCTATTATCAGGAAGCATGACAAACGACATTCTACACAATACCCGGCAATCGGAATTAAAAAAGTAATAAATATTGAATGAAAAATGAGCAGGTTTACTTAATAATGTTTTACTTCGCATGCGAGAAGCAATCAAAATATAATGTGCATAACGTATTAGCTAAATGTATAGAGCAACGTTTGTAAAAGTCCCCAAAACACAGCTGGAAAATTTTTAAAGTGAAAGTAGAACAAGCCCGAAACCCGTTAGTCCCAAAAGAAGAAAAAAAATTATGAGGGTATGTATCGAAAATTTCATACGTTATTAAAAATGTCAGTGGTGAGTAAGTGGGTAAATATGTAATATTCCTTTCGCTGCGTGATATTTTAAAGTCGAGGCTGTCTTCAAAGCGAATGCTTGTTCTGGCTGCAAAGAAAAAATTTAAACTGCTGTTCGCAATACGTAAAAAAATATTTTAAGAATTCTGACAGAGTCAAGGAAAAGCAACAAAATACTTTATTTCGTGCGATCGATTACAGTCAAGCTAATTGCCCTTTTTTTTATTAGCAGCATCGTTCATGTTTTACATTTGGGCAGCATCACTTCACTTCAGTTGATATATTTTCATTCTAAACACAATATACTGTATGTATATTTTGTATGAATACAAAATATTATATTTGAATACAGCGCCTCCTCTTTTGTTTCCTCTAGGGAACACAGTGGGATTTTCAACTAAAAATATATCATAAAAAGAATTATTATGATGTGTCTAGAGATAAAGGCCTATAAATGTCTTCCTATACTTCTATAATAGTATAATGTTATATAAACTAGACCATAAATAGAGCGTAACAAATACATCTATTTCCTATCGTTTATCAGTTTTGTTATCAATATTATTAAACATAGTTTAATAACTTTGACTCACCAATTTTAATAAACAGTGACTATTTTAAAGTTAGAAGAAAAAGTTATAATCTTATAACATTTCCAAACTCTATTGAGCAAGGTTTCTCTTAGCTTCCCCTACATAAATAATCTAAATGTATGTCAATTTATATAATTAGATACTGCGAAGAATAGATTTACCGAAAACTTGAAATTGTTCGGGAACATTTTTTCTCTTTTAGCTCGACAAACTCAATATTGCGTACTTCAAAGTTAAACTTCCTGAGAGCTTATATTTTGTTTTTCCCCAGCACAAAAGAGATGAAAAGAGCGTATTACGGCTAAAAAGTAAAATGACTCAAATATATCAAGCTTTTCTTTGACGTCCTGAACTTTACAAAACCATCAAAAAAGTAATGAAATTTTACTGGGAGTAACAAAGTAAGGTATTAAAGGTTCATTGAAAATATATTGTGTCCTTTACAGAGTGACCTGGAAAGACAGCTTAATAAGTATTTATCATACCCTGGATAAGGTCTCTTTATTAATACGAGGGAATTATTTATTTTGTATCAGTAGGTATCATCATGGTGTTTTCTTTTTTGGTTAGTTTAAAGCTTGTTCGACTGCATTTGTCATTTTATGGTCTTTGAAATTTAGTAAATGTTACTTTATTCAACAGCTGTTAAATATCTTTTCTTATTGAAACGAAATATAAGTTTTTGATGTTCTTAAAAAATCATATTTGAGTACGATTTAAAATTTTCAATATTCTCTTTGTAAATTTCGGTCCCATTTTTATATTATATTCATTTATCATTATTCGTAATTCAATAACCATGATTGTTGATTTGTTACCATTTTCATGTTATCCGGCCTTCAGAAATGTGTTAACTAGTAATAATATTAAATAATAAAAAAAAATTATGACTACTTTTATATCATTGTTTATTTTCTTAATAAATAATTTAGACCTTCAAAATTTCGATCATTTTTAAATTTTTAAAAACGTTTTTAGTGTGATTCAAAATTATTGCTTTGTAAATTTGGATCCATTTTAGATTATATTTATTATTTATGCAGTAAATTTATCTTTATTACTCATATAATAGCATAAATTGCTGATCTGGTAAAAATCCCTTGCAATCCTAACTTTAAAAATGTACAGATTCAATAATATCGTATTATAAAAGTTCATTTTATAGAAACAAAATATCACTTTTTGATGTTCTTAAAAACTCATATTTGAGTATGATTTAAAATTTTCAATATTTTCTTTGTAAATTTCAGTCTCTTTTTTATATTATATTTTTCTGCATTAGATGCATTTATGATTATTCGTAATACAAAAAGCCATATTGTTGATTTGTTGCCATTCTCAAGTTATCCAGAAATGTGTTAGCTAATTAAATAATAAAAATATATGATTGTTTATATGCTTAATAAATAATTTAGACTTTGAAAATTTCGACAATTTTTTAATTTTTAAAAAGTTTTTTTAGTGTGATTCATAATTATCGCTTTGTAAGTTTGGATCCATTTTAGATTATTTTTATTATTTATTCAGTAAATTTATGTTTATTATTCATATAATAGCTCAAATTGCTGATCCCGTGTAATCCTAAGTTTAAAAATGTACAGATTTAATAATATCGTATTATAAAAGTTCATTTCATAGAGACTTTTTGATGTTCTTAAAAAATAATATTTAAGTACGATTTAAAATTTCCAATATTCTATTTGTAAACTTCAATTTATTTTTTATATTATATTTTTTTGCATTAGATTCATTTATCATTATTCGTAATACAATAACTCAAATTGTTGATTTGTTACCATTTTCAAGTTATCCGGCCTTCACAAATGTGTTAGTTAATAACAATATTAAATAATAAAAATTAAGGTTATAATTTCATGATTATCTTCATGCTTGATAAATAATTTAGACCTTGAAAATTTCGATTGTTTAAAGTGACTAAACATTACACTCAGTGGGATTTAAAATATGATAATTTCGATTTGTAAATTTAAATCTATTTTAAATTCATTTTACTATTTATGCAGCAAATCTTTATTTATTACTCCTCTAATAGTTCAAATGGCTCATCTGGTAAAGATAACGTGTAATCCTCTCTTTAAAAATGTACAGATTCAATAATATCGTATAATAAAAGTTCATTTTCTAAAAACAAAATATAACTTTTTGATGTTCTTAAAAAATCATATTTAAGTATGATTTAAAATTTTCAATATTATTTTTGTAAAGTTAAATCCATTTTTTATATTATATTTTTCTGATTAGATTCACTTATGATTATTCGTAATAAAATAACACATGTTGTTGATTTGTTACCATTTTTAAGTTATCCGGCCTTCACAAATGTGTTAGCTAATAATAATATAAATAATAAAAATTTCTTTATGTCTACTTTTATATATGGTTGTTCGTTTAATAATTTAAACCTTGAAAATTTCGACCATTTTTTAAATTTTTAAAAACGTTTTTAGTGTTATTGAGAATTATCGATTTATAAATTTGGATCTATTTCAGATTATTTTTATTATTTATGCAGCAAATCTTTATTTATTACTCATCTAATAGTTCAAATTGCTGATCTGGTAAAGATCCCGTGTAATCCTCTCTTTAAAAATGTATAGATTCAATAATATCGTATAATAAAAGTTTTCCTAGAAACAAAATATAACTTTTTGTTGTTCTTAAAAAATCCTATATAAGTACAATTTAAAATTTTCAATATTCTTCTTGTAAACTTCAATCTATTTTTATATTATATTTTTCTGCATTAGATTCCGTTATCTTCATTCGTAATACAATAACCCAGATTGCAGATTTGTTAAGATTTTCAAGTTATCCAGCCTTCAGAATTCTGTCAGCTAAGAATAATATTAAATAATAAAAATTGTTTTATATCTACATTTATATGATTGTTTATATGCTTAATAAATAATTTAGGCCTTCAAAATTTCGATCATTTTTTAATTTTTAAAAACGTTTTAAGTGTGATTCAAAATTATTTATTTGTTAATTTGGATCCATTTTAGATTATTTTTATTATTTATGCAGTACATGTATCTTTAATATTAATATAATAGTTCAAATTGATGATTATTAGGTAAAGGTCCCGTGTAATCCTCTCTTTAAAATTGTACAGATTCAATAATATCGTATAATAAAAGTTCATTTTCAAGAAACAAAATATAACCTTTTGATGTTCTTAAAAAATCATATTTAAGTACTATTTAAAAATTTCAATTTTAAATCGTATAATAATACGTAATAAAGAATTTAAACCTTAAAAATTTCGAAAACTTTTAAATTTTTAAAAACGTTTGTAGTATGATTCAAAATTATCGCTTTGTAAATATGGATCCATTTTAAATTATTTTTATTATTTATGCAGTACATTTAACTGCATTACTCAGATAATAGCCCAAATTGCTGATCTGGTAAAGATCCCGTGTGATCCTCCCTTTAAAAATGTACATATTCTATAATATTATATAATAGAAGTTCATTTTCTCGAAACAAAATATCACTTTTTGATGTTCTTAAACATTATATATGTGTGATATTTAAAATTTTTAATATCCACTTTATAAATTTCCATTTATTACTTTATTTTTTTCTGCATTTGATTCATTTATCATGATTAGTAATACACTAACCCAGATTGCTGATCTGTTAACGTATCCAGTTTATCTAGACATTAGGAATGTATTAACCAAAATAAAATATTAAATAATAAAAATTCATTTTATATTTACTTTTATTTCGTTATTCACTTAATTTTAAAATTTTATTTCTAAGTTTGTAAATATTATGTTTAGTACGATTAAAAATATGCAATTTTCGCTTAGTAAATTTTAATCCATTTTAGATTATTTTTGGATATTTCTACAGCAAAAATAGCCTTATATTAGAGTCCAGATTTTACTACAGATCCCGTATAATCCCCCTTTTAAACTATAGTGATTAAATCATATGAATATTAAAAGTTCATTATATCGAAACAAAATATAACTTTTTGTTGTGGTTAAGCATCATATTTAAATGAGATTTAAAATGTTCAATACTCACTTTGTAAATTTCGATCCATTTTTTATTTTATATTTTTATACATTATCATTCATTTATCGTTATTAATATTATTCATTTATCAATATAATATCCCAGAATGTTGATAGGATAAAGTTTACAGGTCGTCCGACCTTCATAAATGTATTAACCCAGTAGTAATTTTAAGTGATAAAATTGCATTTTATGTTTACTTTTATATGACTATTTGCTTATTAATTTACCCCTTGAAAGATTGGACTATATTTTTCTTTTAAACATCATATTTAATATGATTTAAAATATGCACTTTTCGTTCTGTAAATTTGAATCCACTTTAGTTTATTTTAAATATTACTGCAGTAAATGTGTTTCTTTATTACTTCTGTAATAACTCAGATTTCTTATCTCTTAAAGATCCCATGTAATCCTTCTTTGAAAATAAAGATTCAATAATATAGAATAATAAAAGTTCATTTTATCGAAACAAAATATAACTTTTTGATGTTATTAAGAGTCATATTTTAGTGAGATTTAAAATTTTCAATATCCAATTTGTAAATTTCAATCTATTTTATATTTTATATTTTTCTGCATTACATTCATTTATCATTATTAGTAATACAATAATACATATTTTTGATATGGTAACGTTTCCAGGTTATCCGGCGTTCATAAATGTATTAACCCAATAATATTAAATAATAAAAATGTAGGTTATAATTACTTAAACATGATTATTTATTTGCTTGTTAAATAATTTAGACCTTGAAAATTTCGATCATTTTTAAGTTTTTAAACATCATATTTACTGGGATTTAAAATTTGCAATTCTCTTTTTGTAAATTTGAATCCATTTTAGATTATTTTTATTTTTCCTGTATTAAATTTATTTACCTTTATTACTTAAAGCAGAGAGTGCTGATATGATACAGATCCCGTGTAATCCCACCGTCAAAAATATTGAGATTAAAAAATATTGAATAATAAAAGTTCACTTTATCAAAACAAAAAATATTTTTTAGATGTTCTTAAACATCATATTTCAGAGAGATTAAAGATTTTCAATATTCCCTTTGTAATTTTCTATCAACATTTAAAATGTTTTTCTGTATTAGGTTCATTTATCATTTTTAGTAATAGAATTACCCAGATTGTTCATCTGGTAACGTTTCCAGGTTATCTCGCTTTTAGAAATAAATTAAACCAATAATAATGTTAGATTATAAAATTTCCTTTTATGTTTACTTTTATATTTCTTTGTTTACTTAATAAATACATTAGACGCTGAAAATATCTTACATTTTTAAGTTTTTAAATATCATACTTTGTGTGATTTAAAATTTTTAGTTTTCGCTTTATTAATTTTGAACCATTTTAAATTATTTTTATTACTTCTGCAGTAAATTTATTTATTTTTATTAATTACATAACAGTCAGATTGCTGATCGGGTACATATCTCAAGTAATTCCTCCTTAAAAATTGTACAGAATCATAATATCGAATAATAAAACAAAATTTTTTGTAATTGATCAGCTCCTTTATGAATAATTTAGATATTAAAAACTTCGACATTGGTTAACATGAAGTTAATATTAGGATAATATTTTGATTTTATGATAATATTTAAAAAATTTAATAGGTTTATTAATAAAAATTGATTTTGTGTTTCAATTTATGATTTATTAATTATTTGGTGAGTATTTTTAAACAAGGAAACTTTCTCCTTTGTTAATATTGAGATTTAAACGGGATTAAATCCGGCTTTGGTAATGAATCGGTAATTATAACTACTTAAAACTTTTTTTAATTTCAACAATAATAAAAGATAATTATACATATTTATTACATACTTATATGTTTGATTAACTGCTGGTGAATTATTTAGACCATGATAATTTCAAATTTTTTTAAGAGATTAATCTAGAGTTTAAAAATAACAAAGGCAATTAAATAAATATTTTTTAAATTCACCTCATGTCGAACGGTAAAAATTGATTTTATATTTTTATATATATCATCTATTAACTGTTGGGTGTTAAATTTTGTTGTTAAGTTTCGACTTTATTTCTTTAGTTATATTTGTTTAATGATGGTATGACACGAATTAAAATTCTTATTACGTATATCGTAAATACTAGAAAAGTAATTTTCCTGATGACTGTTTTGCAGTCAACCAAAAAACGTCTTACTATCGTTGTAATTTGTACAGTCTACCGAGAAAATAAAATATTATATTAAATATAGTTCACACCTTCAATAGAACAGAAATTATCAGATATGAAATCATGTTCGAATGTATATATGAGAAAACATTCTGTGTAATAGAAATATATTTGAAAGATCAGTATCATTCTATCTATCTATCTATATATATATATATATATATATATATATATATATATATATATATATATATATATATATATATATATATATATATATATATATATATATATATAACGAAACATATATTTATACATACATTTTGTGTATACAAATATATATTTATACCAACGATACCGTCTGATGGTTTCTTAGCAACGTCACTGATGCAACCGTAAAAACAGTTTTACAGGCAAACAGATTTGCTCTTTCAAGAAGGGGGATTTAGTGCTCGAGGCACATTGTGCTATGTGCGGTCAGTTAACGAGCATATGGTAGCTTCATGAGGGTGTGATATATATATAAATGTGTGTGTGCATTGACATTTTAACTCTATTTCTATGGTACAAAATGTTTCTTAGTGCTTTGTATTAAAGGAAACATTAAATCTGGTAGCACTTTCAAAAACTACCCCAGGTTTACATTTGAGTTTGAATTCAAGTCTGATAATTTCTGCTCTATTGAAAGTGTTAACTATACTGAATAAAATATAACTTTTCTTATATGTTTCACCTATCATGTTTTTAATAACTTTAATTATTTCTATCAAAGCATTTCCCAGGGAGGAAGTCATTTAATATATAAGTTTTTTGGTAGACTGTAGTTTCTGTCAATTAATACTATTAATTCATATCTAGGTTACTAGTTTAAATATGATTCGTTAGGAGTGCCTTTTAACATAAAATTTTTGAATAAAGTTCTATGTAGATATTATGTAAATAAAACTATATCCTACAATAAAACATTTCTATATTTTGTTTGTTTTAACCTATGTTATATATTTATTTCACATATATATCCATTTAAGAGTAAAATTTGTTGAAAAAACTTGCTTAAATATTTGTAATATTTACTTCTTAAAATTTGATAATTATAAAACTGGTTTATTTCCTGAAATTTATCTATTAATTAAGAATTTTTATTATCAAGCAGAGACGTTAACAATTATACAAAATGCATAAGGGTATATATTTAAATAAATTATGTGTTTTTTATGCTATTCCTTTTCTGTGAACATAAAGGAACTCATGGTTGATATAAACTTTGTTAAAAGTATAGAGAAATAAAAGAACATCTTTTTATACTAAACTACGGAAACATTATCCAGATTTTTAGAGGATGTATAAATTCTGATCCTTTTAATATTTCTTTGCTTATTTCGTAATACAAAATTCATTTATTATTATCTTTCTATTTTATTGTCCTTAATTTTATTATAGTTTTCATTGTCAAGCACAGACGTTAAACGTTATGTAATATGCATACAGTTTATTTTAAGCTGTAACTTAATGAACATTTTTCAGAGACACAGAAGCTTTGTAAATGTTGATCCTTTAAAAGTTGTTTAGTTTATTTCCTGAAATTTAATTCACTTATAATTCTACATTAAGAATTTTCATTGTAAATCACAAACTCTAACTATTATGTTATATGCTTACCTGAAAGCAAATATGCATTTTTATGAAATTTGATTTCTTCTTAAATAAATAAATTCGTGGTTCATATAAGTGTAATTAAACCCAGAGAGCAATAGAAGACCATCTTTATATATTACGGTGCTACTTAATGAACATTATCCAGAGATTGAGAGACTTTGTCTACCTGGCGCCGTCTATTCGTTCAGTGGGATTACACAGATGGATCTTAATCGGAAATTAAGAGATTACCGTATTAAGTTACCCTCTAAGTGACATCCATCTATCAGTTGAGAAGATTTCCTGTCTAAATGCTTTATTCTAGCATTATCCCTGAATAAATATTGTGTAGTTCACATACTTTGGAAACATCGATATTTTATAAAAAT
>CM063498.1:179012668-179050168 GCA_032207245.1 Pardosa pseudoannulata
TATATATATATATATATATATATATATATATATATATATATATATATATATATATATATATATATATATATATATATATATATATATATAATATATATGTAGGTATATATATATATATGTATATATATATGTATATTATATATATAAATTATATATATATATATATATGTATATATATGTATATATATAAATTATATATATATATATATATGTATATAAATGTATATATATATATATATATATATATATATATATATGTATATATATATATATATACATATATATATAATATTATATATATATATATATATATATATATATATATATATATACATATATATATATATATATATATATATATATATATATATAATATATATATATATATATATATATATATATATATTTACCTAATTGATGGAAAATTATAGTCAGATCAAAATTAGTGTAGCACCAAAATTGAACGTGTTAATAAAGTAAATTTTATGTAGGTTAAATCAGATTGTTTGTATATAGATGTATATATAAATAAATAAATATATATATATATATATATATTATATATATATATATATATATCATTATATTAAATTTGCTTTTTAAATTTTAAGCTGATTTCAGTAACTCGTAATTTAGCTTTTTAGTTTGTTTTCTTATTTTAAGTCTGTAGTCTCTCAGAATCTGTGGTTGAATTTAGTACTTAAATATTTTACACAACGCAACCAAAATAATACTTACTCTTTGTGACTAACCAAAATAAATACCACTATACATTTTATCACAGGTAAATACCTAAATATAAACGAGATCTACAAGACACACCTTATACCATGAACAATTTACTTTATCAGAATTATACAAAACAAATTTTTTCCTACAATATTTAGTTCATCATTTCATTTATATAAATTAATACCTTTTAGAATTTCAAATAATGAGTGAGAGGATTTGCACGTTGATGAAACTAAACTATTTTTTTTAATATTTCATAATGTACCAAAGATTTTATTTACTTTCCGAGACAATTATTACTCTTCAACTAACTTCTAGCTATAAATTAAATTAGTGAGCACCATCATAAAATAAAATTTACGCCGAGCTGCAATCTTTCTTCATGTAGCCGCCCAAGTCCAATTCAACTTTCCTCGAGAGCTATGTCAAATACAGATAAGTATGGAATAAATCCAATTTCATCTTATCTGGGGATACCATAATTCCCATTTCTTTTCATTTCTCTGTGGTTACCACCATGATTACTTGTGTCCGAAAGTAATTACACAAGAATATCTACTTCAGTCACGGGTGGAAAAGATAGTTTTCTCGTACATTTAAGTTTTAATGAAATACATGCTAAAATATGAATAAAAGATTAACTAGTGTATTTATAGAAAGATACACTTATGAATAATATATATGTAGAAATGTCAGGCAGAATTAAGCTATATCAGACCAGGATGGAAAATTATAATTTTCTATTTGTTATTATATTGGGATTGAGTTAAAATATTTAACTCAACGATCAATTGTAATTACGAAAATATCTACTTTAATAATTGGTTGCAGTGAAACATTTTTCTGGTACATCAAGAACTGTGAAGGATGCCCTAAAATATAAATAACGCTATATTAGATTAGGGTGGATAATATTATTTTCAATTTTTAAGAATATGGAGACTATTCTGTACGATATTACTACAAATAAAAAATTCTGTATGTTTCTACATTTATAAGAAATTAACTATTTCACTAAGTGATCAATGTAATTACGAGAATATATTATAAAATAAAGAATCGAAACATTTATTTGGAAGAGGTATCTGGAAGAATTATGAAAGCCACTGAGTTCTCTTCCATTTAAAAAGCTGACCGATTGAAGCTATCAAACAACTGTAATCGTACATTGTTTCTCTATTTCACGTTCTTCTCTTTTTGCTCTTTACTTATGTTGGATTAATATGCATTTTGTTTTGGTTGACTTTGCTATTTTAAAATTATTTATTTTTTAAATGCTATGTATAGCTATGTAACATTCAAAGAATAAAATAAGTAAAATTATTTATCTAATTCTACAAGTATATTATATTCTGTTTCATTTAATTTGCATCCTATACCAGGAGCCGTTTACTTTATGAAAACAAACTTTTGGCCATCTTTAGGCGTAATTTATTTAAAATTAAAGAAGTAAACTGAAAAAAATATTTATTTTAAACTCCAGAAACATTTTTCTCTTTTACACAATTCAGTAATACTTGTTTGACAAATGTTATTAAAAAATAAATAGATACAAATTTTCGTTCATTCAGAAATTGAGATTTATATTTTAGTACTTGAAACATTTAGTCCCTAACCAGTCTTAAAAACTTTAATATGCATAGATACTGTACGAAGATTCATAATTTAAAAAAAATATTTCACTCTGTAACGTCTATGTTACGAGATACTTTAGTGAAAAAATATTAATATTAATATAAAACCGACGTGCGTAAACCGCAGTGCTTTTACTTGATTACATTTTTTCTTAATACAGGATATAAAAGTAGGATGATGATATATGAAAAAAAAATGAGAATCACACAGTTGGCTAAATGTATAGAAAGTCACAGATTAATTCTATACTAATCAGCAAACCCTGTTTCTCTGAAAAGATATTAAGGTTACCGCAAATATGTGTAATTCACAGATGCGTTATTTCAAAAAATTATTTTTTAGTTCTCAAAATATACTGACAACTGTCTGCAACGTGTATTTAGGTATGTTTATAGAATGGTATAAAAAACGAAGGAAAAAATTAATACTATGTATTCCATAGCATTAATTTTTTCCTTCGTTTTTTAACTACTCCGATAGAAGCAAAGTATTAATAATAATGAATTAATCATATTGTTTGAAATTTTATTATTATCGCTAGTATTATCAACTATATTTATTGCAGTGATATAATATATAACCTGAGAACTTTAGAAAAACATTTGTTTAGGTTTAATGGATAATTTTTTGTCAGTGTGGCCTATATCTATATTTACAGATAGATATAAAATTGAAGGAGAAAAATTAGATTTGTAGAATAAATGGAGTAATCATATTGTTGGCGATTCGATTATTATAGCTAGTATTATCAACTATATTCATTGCAAGGATAGATTATAAAACCTGAAAATCTTAGAAAAACCCGTGTTGAGGTTTAATTGATAAATATTTTCAGTGGGTGTTATATCTATATTTAAAGATAGATATAGAATTGAAGGAAAAAAAATTAGGTTTATAGAATAAATGAAGTAAATATATTGTAGGAAATTTGATAATTATTGCTAGTATCATCAACTATATCCATTGCAGTGATAGATTATATAACCTGAGAATCTTAGAAAAACCTGTGTTGAGGTTTAATTGATAAAGTTGTTTTTTCAGTTTGGGCTATATCTATATTTAAAGATAGATATAGAATTGAAGGGGAAAATTAGGTTTATAGAATAAATGGACTAATCATATTTTTGGAAATTTCATTATTATAGCTAATATAATCAACTTTATTCATTGCAGTGATATATTATATAATCTGAGAATCTTAGAAAAACCTGTGTTTTGGTTTAATTAAAATATTTCTTTCAGTGTGTGCTATATCTACATTTAAAGATAGATATAGACATGAAAGGGAAAAATTAGGTTTACGGAGTAAATATCTTGTTTGAAATTTAGTTAGTTTTCTTAATATTATCAGCTATATCCATTGCAGTACTAGATTATATAACTTGAGAGTTAGAAATAAACCTTTCTTTAAGCATGATTAATAAATGATTTCAGAGTTTGTTATATCAACCTTTTTAAAGATATATAATTAAAGGAGAAAATTCTGGCTTATGGAATAAAACAATACAATTTTTCTAAATTTATTTATTTGCCCTTTACTATTAAATATTTCTTTAAAGAGTACATGATTAAATAAAAAAATATAAAAAATACTGGTTGAAGTTAGAATTAAAGTGGATTTAAATTGGTACAGTAATATTTTTAGACAAGAATTAGATTATGTAGACTGTAACTTAAATACTTAAATAGTTTGAAGTCGATTCTCAACGACTGTGAATAGTTCCGATAGTATTAAAGCTCGAGTGTTCGAACTCCGATTTCAAATTGCAGTCTATTATTCCTATGTCCTCAATGCCCTTTACTATTAAATATTCCTTTAAAGAGTACATGATTAAATGAAAAAATATAAAAATTTCTGGTTGAAGCTAGATTTAAAGTGGATCTAAAGTGGTACAGTAATACTGTTTAAACAAGAAATAGATTATGTAGACTGTAAGTTAAATAGCTTAAAGTCGATGCTCAACGACTGTGAACAGTTTCGATAGTAGTAAAGCTCGAATGATCGAACTCCGATTTCAAATTGCAGTCTATTATTCCTTTGCCCTCATTGCCCTTTACTATTAAATGTTTCTTGAAAGAGTACATGATTAAATGAAAAAAATATAAACAATTCTGGTTGAAGCTAGATTTAAAGTGGATTTAAAGTGGTACAGTAATATTTTTTAAACAAGAAATAGATTATGTAGACAGTAAGTTAAATAGCTTGAAGTCGATGCTCAAGGACTGTGAACAATTCCGATAGTAGCAAAGCTCGAATGATCGAACTCCGATTTCAAATTACAGTCTATTATTCCTTTGACCTCATTGTCCTTTACTATTAAATATACTTTTAAAAATTACATGAGTAAATGAGAAAAAAATTATATAAAAATTTCTGGTTGAAAATAGATTTAAAGTGGATTTACAGTTTTACAGTAATATTTTTAAAACAAGAAACAGATTATGTGGTCTGTATGATAAATAGCTTGAAGTCGATGCTCAACGACTGTGAATAGTTCCGATAGTAGTAAAGCTCGAATGATCGAACTCCGATTTCAAATTGCAGTCTATTATTCCATTGCCCTCAATGCCCTTTACTATTAAATATTCCTTTAAAGAGTACATGATTAAATGAAAAAAATATAAAAATTTCTGGTTGAAGCTAGATTTAAAGTGGATTTAAAGTGGTAAAGTAATACTGTTTAAACAAAAAATAGATTATGTAGACTGTAAGTTAAATAGCTTGAAGTCGATGCTCAAAGACTGTGAACAGTTCCGATAGTAGTAAAGCTCGAATGATCGAACTCCGATTTCAAATTGCAGTCTATTATTCCTTTGTCCACAATGCCCTTTACTATTAAATATTCCTTTAACCCACTGAACGGAAGCGTCGATGGGGGTTCGACAGCTAATTCCTGTTCGAAAACGGACCTGTCGACCCCTTCTCGTTCGTTGTGTTTATTCTTATTTCAGCACGGCCGTCACAATCTCAACGCAGGTGGTCCATTTGAAAATTTTCACGCCGTTTACGTGTCGTCAAACTATTCAGGCGCTCATGGCACGTTTCACTGCAATACTCTGGGGATTATTTGGCACCTGCTCGACTCTATTCTTGAGCTCTTGCCTTTCACCCCCCACATACTCACTGATTCTACGAACTCCAGACAGTGGCCTCGAAATGTATTGATAATTTTCTTAATAAAATATATGTTTTGCAATTAATTCATAAAATATTTGACATTGATAAATATTTTGAGCAAGTTAAATGGATTTTATTTTAAATATAAGTAAATGCATAGTGTTAAAGTTAAGTACTAAATCTCTTTTCAAATCACTTAAGAAAAGGCTATCAATCAAGTGGAGTGAATTAATTTTTGGGTTCTATGAAAAATTTATTCACCCCATGTGTTGCATTTTTGCTGACTGATTGCATGTTTATACTCACTTCGATTCCAGTGCTAATAGGATTCTGTAGATTGATTTTATTCAGTTACCCGAAGGTCTAAAATTATAATCCATTGAATACGTCTTTTTTAATTGAGAGTTCATCTGACAGTGAAACAGAAAGTAGTATACGTAAAGGACAAAAGAAATACTATAAGAAAATATTTCGCTATCTTTTAGATTTAACAATATCTCATTCTTTTGTTTTGTATAAGAAAATTTCTGGGACTAAAGATAAGATTGACTTTAGATTGAGCTTGTTAGAAGTTGCAGCCGAATCGGCACCTTCTCAACCTCCCGTGAATCCCGGCAATTTGTTTTTGTTTTGTTTAAAGTTAACCGAGGCTTCTTAATCGAAATTTGTAAAGCTGACTCTCGCTGTATGTTTGATTGTGACTTCAACTCTCACTCGGCAGCTACGAACTGTAATTTTGTGATTGGCTGAGTGGAAAAGGAAGTTGCATGTATATGTTAATTTTTATGCGATGTCTGCTGCTGGATATATAAGAGGATTGTTGGATGTTTTTTAGTACTTGTGCATTTTTCCCGGCACGTAGGAGGACATCGTATGATGTTTTTTTTTTAATTTTAAGATTTAAAATAAATCTACATTTTCGTTTTTAAATAATTCGTCATTTTTTTTAATCACTACCAGAACCTTGCTCTGCTAAAGTACCGGTATGGAGTTGTTCGTTGCAATACCGGTAACATGGTTATGGGTCCAGTCACTTAAAACTGTGATTGCTTGAAGAGGCAGTGGACAACTTGATTTGCTGATTTGTATTTCATCGTAAGGTTCAACATGGCGGCTCCAGTTGATTTATACTCCAAAGTTCCGGTGTTGTCTGAAGACAATTCTTCTAGATGGACCACATGGATGAAGATGGTACTTATTGAAAGAGGTTTATCGAAAGTGGTACTCGAACCCAAGGTGCCAGTTAAACCTAAAGATGTTGAATTTTCTCAGAAATTAGCAGAAGATGGCCAAAAGGTATTAGCTTGTATTTATTTAAGCTTGCCAATGCGGTACCGAAATATTTTGTATCAAGCTACGGATGGCCACAATGCATGGGAAACATTGAAATCTTATTTTGAACCCAACACTTTGGCTGGTGTAATGCATCTAAAGCACTTGTTCTGGTCAGTGAAACTTGAGGGTGAAGATATTACACAGAATGCAGCTAAATTATCCCTCCTTGCCGAAAAATTGAAAAATGCGAACGAGCCAGTATCTCAGCTAGACTAAGGTTTTCAATTTCTAAGATACTTACCAGATACTTATGAGGGATTAGTACAAGCAGTATACAGAAGAGAAAAGGAGAAATTAATCTTTTCAAAAGTCCTGAATGATGTCCTTCCAGAACAAATACGACAGATGCAGAGAAAAGAAGATATAGGTTATGAAGCCTGGACAGCGCCTTCTGATAAAGACCAAGAAAGGAAACAGGAAATGTCGTTTATGCAGAACATTCGACGCTGTTACGAGTGTAGAAGTCCAAATCACTTGCGAAACCGATGCCCAAAGCTGCAACGTAAAATATGTAATCCTCCCCAGATGCAAAACCGGTCACCAAAGCGTGCGTCTTCTAAGGAATCGAAGCAGAAAGCCCGAAAATCGTCGTGTTTATCAGTTGCCTGTAAAGACGATCGAGGTACTACCCATGAATGGGTGTTTGACACAGCTAATATGGATTATGTGTGTGGCGTAAAAGAACTTTTTACGAGTTTTATTCCAATTGAAGGAAGAAAGTTACGCAGTTGTATAGAGAATACGGACACTTCTATAAAAGGTTCAGGTGATATAGAAATTTTATTAGATAATACTGTAATGACATTACGAAATGTGCTATATGTTCCTTCTGTATCTAAAAATTTAATATCTGGCTATTGTCTTGATAAGAAAGGGTTTACATTTATTGGTAAGAATAGAAAAATTAAAGTTACAAAAAATGATGAAACTAGCTTTACTGCTTATGAGCGAGATGGTTTATATCTAGTAAGATCATACCCTATACATAATGATTCTTAAACTATTTCTATGCCAGTTAACGATCCGGATGATTTAAAAAATGAACATAACTTTGAATGAAGTACAAGTAAATCGATAATTGTTAAACGTAAATTAGGAAGTAGGGAAAATGCAAAAACTAGAAAAGTTAAATTTTCCAATGATAACTTAGACATGTGGCATCGTAAATTTGCTCACATAAATGTAGAGTACATTAAAAACACTGCTAGATGTGAAGCCATTAAAGGTATCCCGAAACTAAAAGGTGAATTATCACCGTGCAGGGCTTGTAGAGAAGCAAAAAGTCGACGCGTGAGCTTCAAATCCCATAATGAAACCCAGTCCACCAAACCTTTAGATCTACTATATTTTGATCTTTGTGGACCGTTTCCAAAACAATCTATAGAAGGCCATAAATACTTTTTAGCAATTGTGGATGATTATTCGCGTAAAGTTTGTGTCTATCCTTTAAAAACAAAGTCTGACACCTTTAGAATTTTTTCAATAGTTTTGAAGAACACTGAGAGGTTTACAGGAAAAAACGTTAAGGCCATTCGTACCGACATTGGTACAGAATTTGTGAATCGTGAATTTAAAGAGTTCTGTGAAAAACTAGGTATCGAACACCAAAAAAACCAACCCTTACACCCCAGAACATAACCGATTCCGAAGACATTTCAGGTACAACTTCAAAACGTTAATTAAACTTTGTAGGATAGTTGTAATTCGGTGTTTTAAAACTAATTTACCAATTAAAAAGACGATTGCTATAGTAGTTCGCGTAATATCATCGTTTCTCAAAATTGATTTTTAGCACTTATACGTAATACCACTATAATGACCAAATAAACGATTCCGAAGATATTTAAGTTTCACTTTAAACTACGTTAATTTAACGTTATAGGACAGTGTAATACGTTGCATAACGCTATTTTACCAAGGATAAAGACAATTGATATAGTAGTTCACGTAATATCGATTGTTTCTCAAAATTGGTTTTTAGCATGTTATAAGCAATACCACTGTAACGAGGAAATTAACGATTCCAAAGTTATTTCTCTATCAACTTACACTACGTTATTTAAACTATGTAGGATAGTGTAATACGGTGCATATAGGTATTTCACCAAGGATAAAGACAATTGTTCCAGTAGTTCGCGTAATATTGTTTGTTTCTCAAAATATATTTTTAGCATGTAATAAGCAATACCACTGTAATTAAGAAATTAGAGATCCCGAAGATATTTTAGGTTCAACTTCAACTACGTTAAAATAACTTTGTAGGATAGTGTAATACGTTGTATTAAGCTATTTTACCCAGTATAAAGACGATTACTAAAGTAGTTCGCGTAATATCGTTCGTTTCTCAAAATTGATTTTTAGCATGTAATAAGCAATACCAATGTTATGACCAAATAAACGATTCGGAAGATATTTCAGGTTCAATTTAAACTACGTTAATTAAACATTATAGGACAGTGTAATACGGTGAATAAAGCGATTTTAGTAAGTATAAAGACAATTGATCCAGTAGTTCACGTAATATCGATTGTTTCTCAAAATTGATTTTTAGCATGTAATAAGCAATACCACTGTAATGACCAAATAAGCGATATTGAATTTATATTAGTTTCAACTTAAACTACGATAATTTAACTTTATAGGATTTTGTAATAAGGTGCATAAAGGTATTTCACCAGGTATAATAACAAAAGATACTGTAGTTAGCGTAATATCGTTTGTTTCTCAAAATTGATTTTTAGCATGTAATAGGCAATACCACTCTAATGACCAAATTAACGATTCCGAAGATATTTCAGGTTCAACTTACACTACGTTATTTAAACTTTGTAGAATAGTGTAATACGGTGTATAAAGCTATTTTACCAAGGTTAAAGACGAGTGCTATAGTAGTTCGCGTAATATCATTCGTTTCTCAAAATTGATTTTTAGCATGTAATACGTAATATCACTGTAATTACCAAATATGAGATCGCAAATATAATTTTAAGTTGAACTTAAACTACGCTAATAAAATTTTATAGGATAGTGTAATATTGTGTATAAAGCTATTTTACCAAGTATAAAGACGATTATTAAACTAGTTCGAGTAATATCGTTCGTTTCTCCTAATTGATTTTTAACATGTATACAACTGTAATGACCAAATAAACGATTCCGAAGACATTTCAGGTTCAACTTAACAACGTTAATTAAACTTTGTAGGATTGTGTAATTCTGTGTATAAAGCTACTGTAAGAAGGATAAAGACGATAGCTATAGTAGTTCGCGTAATATCGTTCGTTACTCAAAATTGATTTTTAGGATGTAATAAGCAATACTGCTGTAATGACTAAATATACGATTCCGAAGATATTTCTGTTTCAACTTAAACTACGTTAATTAATTTTTATAGGAAAGTGTAATACGGTGCACAAAGCTATTTTACCAAGGAAAAAGACAATTGTTCCAGTAGTTCACGTAATGTCGATTGTTTCTCAAAATTGATTTTTAGCATGTAATACGCAATACCACTTTAATGACCAAATAACCGAGTCCGAAGATATTTCAGGTTCACCTTAAACTACGTTAAGTAAACTTTATAGGATAGTGTATTCCAGTGCATAAAGGTATTTCACCAAGTTTAAAGGCAAATGTTCCTGTAGTTCGCGTAATATCGTTCGTTTCTCAAAATTGATTTTTAGTATGTAATAAGCAATCTCACTGTAATGAACCAATTATTGATCCCGCAGATATTTTAGGTTCAACTTTAACTACGTTAAATTATCTATGTACGATAGTGTAATACATTGTATTAAGCTACTTTACCAAGTATAAAGACGATTACTAAAGTAGTTCGCGTAATATAGTTCGTTTATCAAAATCTATTGTTAGCATGTAATACGCAATACCACTGTAATGACCAAATTAACGATTCCGAAGATATTTCAGGTTCAACTTACACTACGTTATTTAAACTTTGTAGCATAGTGGAATACGGTGTATAAAGCTATTTTACCTATGATAAAGACGATTGCTATAGTATTTCCCGTAATATCGTTCGTTTCTCAAAATTGATTGTTAGCATGTAATAAGCAGTAAAACTGTAAACACCAAATAAACGATTCCGAAGATATTTCAGGTACTACTTAAACTAGGTTAGTGAAACTAAGTAGGATAATGTCATATGGTGTATAAAACTAATTTTCCAAGTATAAAGACAATTGCTCCAGTAGTTCGCGTAATATCGTACGTTTCTCCAAATTAATTTTTAGCATGTAATACGCAATTCCAATATAACGACCAAATAACCGATTCCGAAGATATTTCAGGTTCACCTTAAACTACGTTAAATCAACTTTGTAGGATAGTGTAATACGTTGTATTAAGCTATTTTACCAAGTATAAAGACGATTACTAAAGTAGTTCGCGTAATATCGTTCGTTTCTCAAAATTGATTTTTAGCATGTATACCACGGTAATGACCAAATAAACGATTCCGAAGATATTTCAGGTTCAACTTAAACTACGTTAATTAAACTTTATAGGATAGTGTAATGCGGTGCATAAAGCTATTTTACCAAGTATAAAGACAATTGTTCCAGTAGTTCGCGTAATATCGTTTGTTTCTCAAAATTGATTTTTAGCATGTAATAGGCAAAACCAGTCTATTGACCAAATTAACGATTCAGGAGATATTTCATGTTCAACTTACACTACGTTAAATAATTTGTGTAGGATAGTGTAATATGTTGTATAAAGCTATTTTACCAAGTATAAAGACAATTGAAATAGTAGTTCGCGTAATATCGTTCGTTTCTGAAAATTGATTTTTAGAATGTAATACGCAATACCACTCTATTGACTTAATAATCGATTCCGAAATTATATCACCTTAAACTACATTAAATAAACTATGCAGGATAGTGTAATACGGTGCATTAAGCTATTTTATTAAGTATAAAGACGATTACTAAAGTGGTTCGCGTAATATCGTTTGTTCCTCAAAATTGATTTTTAGCATGTAATAGGAAAAACCACTCTAATGACCAAACTAACAATTCCGGAGATATTTCATGTTAAACTTACACTACGTTTTTTAAAAATTTGTAGGATAGAGTAATACGGTGTATAAAGCTATTTTACCAAGGATAAAAACGATTGCTACAGTAGTTTGCCTTATATCGTTCGTTTTTCAAAATTTATTGTTAGCATGTACTAAGCAATACCACTGTAATAACCAAATAAACGATTCCGAAGATATTTCAGGTTTAACTTACACTACGTTAATTAAACATTATAGGACAGTGTAATACGGTGCATAAAGCTATTTTACGAAGAATAAAGACGATTGCTATTGTAGTTCGACTAATATCGATCGTTTCTCAAAAATTAATTTTTAGCATGTAATAAGCAGTACCACTGTAATGACCAAATAAACGATTATAAAGATATTTCAGGTTCAACTTAATGTACGTTAATTAAAGATTTTAGGATAGTGTAATACGGTATATAAATCTAATTTACCAAGCATAAAGACGATTGCTGTAGTAGTTCGGGAATATCGTTCGTTTCTCAAAATTGATTGTTAGCATGTAATACGCTTTACCACTGTAATGACCAAATAACCGATTCAAAAGATATTTCAGGTTCAACTTACACTACGTTATTTAAACTATGTAGGATAGTGTAATACAGTGCATAAAGCTATTTTACCAAGGATAAAGACGATTGCTATAGTGGTTCGCGTAATATCGTTCGCATCTGAAAATTGATTTTTAGAATTTAATACTCAATACCACTGTAATGACCAAATAACCGATTCCAAAGATATTTCAGGTTCACCTTAAACTACGTTAATTAAACTTTGTAGGATAGTGTAATACGTTGTATTAATCTATTTTACCAAGTATAAAGACGATTGCTATAGTAGTTCGCGTAATATCGTTCGTTTCTCAAAATTGATTTTTAGCATGTAATAAGAAATATTACTGTAATGACCAAATTAACGATTCCGAAGATATTTCAGGTTCAACTTACACTACATTATTTAAACTTTATAGGATATTGTAATACAGTGCATAAAGCTAATTTACCAAGGATAAATATATTGTTCCAGTAGTTTGCGTAATATCGTATGTTTCTCAAAATTGATTTTTAGCATGTAATAGACAATACCAGTCTAATGACAAATTAACGATTCCGAAGATATTTCAGGTTCAACTTACACTACGATATATAAACTTTATAGGATAGTGTAATATGCATCATAAAGGTATTTCACCAAGGATAACGACAATTGTTTTAGTAGTTTGCGTAATATCGTTTGTTTCTCAAAATATATTTTTCATTTAATAAGCAATACCACTGTGATGAACAAATTAGCGATCCCGAAGATATTTTAGGTTTAACTTTAACTACGTTAAATTAACTTTGTATGATAGTGTAATACGGTGCATAAAGCTATTTTACCAAGGATAAAGACAATTTTTCCAGTAGTTCACGTAATAACGTTCTTTTCTAAAAATTGATTATTAGTATGTAATAAGCAATACCATTGTAATAACCAAATAACCGATTCCGAAGAAATTTCAGGTTCAACTTTAACTACGTTAAATAAACTTTGTAGGATAGTGTAATACGTTGTATAAAGCTGTTTTACCCAGGATTGAGACGATTGCTATAGTAGTTCGCGTAATAGCGTTCGTTTCTGAAAATTGATTGTTAGCATGTACTACGGGATACCACGGTAAAAACCAAATAAACGATTCCGAAGATATTTCAGTTTCAACTTAAACTACGTTAATTATACTTTGTAGGATGGTGTAGTACGGTGTTTAAAGCTATTTTACCAAGGATAAAGGGGATTGCTAATGTAGTTCCAGTAATATCGTTCGTTTCTAAAAATGTATTTTTAACATGTATACCACTGTAATGACCAAAAAAAACGAATCCAAAGATAGTTCAGATTCAACTTACACTACATTATTTCAACTTTCTAGGATAATATAGTACGGTGTATAAAGCTATTTTACCAAGGATAAAGACGATTGCTATAGTAGTCGTGTAATATCTTTCGTTTCTCAAAATTAATTTTTAGCATGTAATAAGCATTACCAATGTAATAACTCAATTAGCGATTCCGAAGATATTTGAGTTTCAACTTAAACTACGTTAATTAAACTTTATAGGACAGTGTAATACGGTGCATAAAGCTATTTTTCCAAGGATAAAGACAACTGTTGCAGTAGTTCGCGTAATATCGTTCGTTTCTCAAAATTAATTTTTAGCATGCAATACGCAATTCCAATGTAATAACCAAATAATTGATTCCTAAGATATTTCGGGTTCAACTTAATTTACGTTAATTAAACTTTGTAGGATAGTGTAATATGGTGTATAAATCTATTTTACCAAGGATAAAAAAGATTGCTATAGTAGTTCGCGTAATATTGTTCGTATCTGAAAATTGATTTTTAGCATTTAATACGCAATAAGACTGTAATGACTTAATAAATGATTCCGAAGATATTTCAGGTTCACCTTAAACTACGTTAATTAAACTTTGTAGGATAGTGTAATATGGTGTATAATGTTATTTTACCAAGGTAAAGGCGATTGCTATAGTAGTTCGCGTAATATCGTTAGTTTCTCAAAACTGATTTTTAGCAAGTAATTCGCAATACCATTGTATTAGCCAAATAACCAAATCAGAAGATATTTCAGGTTCACCTTAAACTACGTTAAATATACTTTATATGATAGTGTAATACGGTGTATAAAGCTATTTTACCAAGGATAAAGACGATTGCTATAGTAGTTCGCGTAATATCGTTCGTTTCTCAAAATTGATTTCTAGCATGTAATAAGCAATCCCACTGTAATGACCCAATTAGCGATTCCGAAGATATTTCAGTTTCAACTTAAACTACGTTAATTAAACTTTGTAGGATAGTGTAATACGGTGTATAAATTTATTTTACCAAGGTTAAAGAAAAATTATATAGTAGTTCGCGTAATATCGTTCGTTTCTCAAAATTGATTTTAACATTTAATACGCAATACCACTGTAATGACCAAATAAACGATTCCAAAGATATTTCAGGTTCAACTTAAACTACGTTAATTAAACTTTGTAGGATAGTGTAATACGGTGTATAAAGCTATTTTACCAAGTATAAAGACAATTGATCCAGTAGTTCGCGTAATATCGTTCGTTTCTCAAAATTGATTTTTAGCATGTAATACGCAATACCATTGTAATGACCAAATAACCGATTCCGAAGATATTTCAGGTTCACCTTAAACTACGTTAAATAAACTTTGTAGGATAGTGTAATACGTTGTATTAAGCTATTTCACAAAGTATAAAGACGATTTCTAAAGTAGTTCGCGTAATATTGTTCGTTTCTCAAAATTGATTTTCAAGCAAGTTATACGCAGTACCATTGTAATGACCAAATTAACGATTCCGAAGAAATTTCAGGTTCAACTGAAACTACGTTAATTAAACTTTATATAATAATGTAATACGGTGCATAAAGCTATTTTACCAAGGTTAAAGACAATTGTTCCAGTAGTTCGAGTAATATCATTCCTTTCTCAAAATTGATTTTTAGAAATAATGCGTAATACCACTGTAATGACCAAATAACCGATTCCGAAGATATTTCTGTTTCAATTTAAACTAAGTTAACTAAATTCGTATTATAGTGTAATACACTGTATTAAGCTATTTTAAACATTATAAACACGATTACTAAAGTAGTTCGCATAATATCATTCGTTTCTCAAAATTCATTTTTAACATGTATACTACTGTAATGACCAAATAAAGATTCCAAAGATATTTCAGTTTCAACTTACACTACGATATCTAAACTTTGTAGGATATTGTAATACGATGTATAAAGATATTTTACCAAGGATAAAAACGATTGTCCCAGTAGTTCGCGTAATACCTTTCCTTTCTCAAAATTGATTTTTAGCACGTAATAATCAATATCACTGTAATGAACAAATAAACGATTCCGAAGATATTTCAGGTTCAACTTAAACTACGTTAATTAAACTTTATAGGATAGTGTAATACGGTGCATAATGCTATTTTACCAAGGATAAAGAAAATTGTTCCAGTAGTTCGCGTAATATCGTTTGTTCTTCAAAATTGATATTTAGCATGTAATAGGCAAAACAACTCTAATGACCAAATTAACGATTCCGAAGATATTTCAGGCTTAACTTACACTACGATATTTGAACTATGTAGGATAGTTTAGTAAGGTGTATAAAGCTATTTTACCAAGGATATAGACGATTGCTCTAGTAGTTCGCGTAATATCGTTCGTTTCTGAAAATATATTTTTAGCATGTAAAACGGAATACCACAGTATTGACCAAATAACCGATTCCGAAGATATTTCAGGTTAACCTTAAACTACGTTAATTAATCTTTGTAGGATAGTGTAATACGGTGTATAAAGCTATTTTCCCAAGGATAAATACGAATGCTATTGAATGTAGTTCGCGTAATATCGTTCCTTAATCAAAATTGATTGTTAGCATGTAATGCGCGATACCACTGTAATTACCAAATAAACGATACTGAACATATTTCACTTTCAACATAAACTACGTTAATTAAACTTTGTAGGAAGGTGTAATACGGTGTATAAAGCTATTTAACCAAGGATAAAGACGATTGCAATAGTAGTTCGCGTAATATCGCTATTTTCCCAAAATTGACTTTTAGCACGTAATGCGCAATACCACTTTAATGACCAAATAACCGAGTAAGAAGATATTTCAGGTTCACCTTAAACTACGTTAAGTAAACTTTATAGGATAGTGTATTACAGTGCATAAAGGTATTTCACCAAGTTTAAAGGCAAATGTTCCTGTAGTTCGCGTAATATCGTTCGTTTCTCAAAATTGATTTTTAGAATGTAATAAGCAATATTACTGTAAAGAACCAATTAGCGATCAAGAAGATAATTTAGGTTCAACTTTAACTACGTTAAAATATCTTTGTATGATAGTGTAATACGTTGTATTAAGTTATTTTACCAAGTATAAAGACGATTACTAAAGTAGTTCGCGTAATATCGTTCGTTTCTCAAAATTGATTTTTAGCAAGTAATAAGCAATACCACTGTTATGACCAAATTGAGATTCGAGATATTTCAGCACTTAAACTACGTTAATTAAACTTTGTAGCAGAGTGTAATACAATCTATAAAGCTATATACAAGGATAGACGATTGCTATAGTAGTTGCGTAATTCGTTTCTAAAATTGTTTTAGCAAGTTAATGCAATACTGTTATGACGAATGAGCTTGAGTAGTTCGCTTATTTTCGCTTGTTTCTCAAAATTGGCTATTAGCCTGTAAACAGACCAAATATACAAGCTCGACGATATTAACGAAACTACTTAAAGTACGTTAATGAAACTTTGTAGGATAGTCTGAAACCGTGTTTTACGCTATTTTAAGAAGTCTAACGACGAGAGCTTCAGTAGTTCGTTTAATTTCGCTTGTTTCTCAAAATTGACTTTTAGCCTGTAAACACTCCAAATATACATGTTCGACGATATTAACGAAACTACTTAAAGTACGTTAATGAAACTTTGTAGGATAGCCTAAAACCGTGTTTTACGCTATTTAACCAAGTCTAATGACGAGAGCTTGAGTAGTTCGCTTAATTTCGCTTGTTTCTCAAAATTGACTTTTAGCCTGTAAACAGGCCAAATATACAAGTTCGACGATATTAACGAAATTACTTAAAGTACGTTAATGAAACTTTGTAGGATAGCCTAAAACCGTGTTTTACGCTATTTAACCAAGTCTAATGATGAGAGCTTGAGTAGTTCGCTTAATTTCGCTTGTTTCTCAAAATTGACTTTTAGCCTGTAAACAGGCCAAATATACAAGTTCGACGATATTAACGAAACTACTTAAAGTACGTTAATGAAACTTTGTAGAATAGCCTAAAACCGTGTTTTACGCTATTTAACCAAGTCTAATGACGAGAGCTTGAGTAGTTCGCTTAATTTCGCTTGTTTCTCAAAATTGACTTTTAGCCTGTAAACAGGCCAAATATACAAGTTCGACGATATTAACGAAACTACTTAAAGAACGTTAATGAAACTTTGTAGGATAGCCTAAAATATTGTTTTACGCTATTTAACCAAGTCTAATGAAGAGAGCTTGAGTAGTTCGCTTAATTTCGCTTGTTTCTCAAAATTGACGTTTAGCCTCTAAACAGGAAATATACAAGTTCGACGATATTAACGAAACTACTTAAAGTACGTTAATGAAACTTTGTAGGATAGTCTGAAACCGTGTTTTACGCTATTTAAACAAGTCTAATGATGAGAGCTTGAGTAGTTCGCTTAATTTCGCTTGTTTCTCAAAATTGACTTTTAGCCTGTAAACAGGCCAAATATACAAGTTCGACGATATTAACGAAACTACTTAAAGTACGTTAATGAAACTTTGTAGAATAGCCTAAAACCGTGTTTTACGCTATTTAACCAAGTCTAATGAAGAGAGCTTGAGTAGTTCGCTTAATTTCGCTTGTTTCTCAAAATTGACTTTTAGCCTGTAAACAGGCCAAATATACAAGTTCGACGATATTAACGAAACTACTTAAAGTACGTTAATGAAACTTTGTAGGATAGCCTAAAACCGTGTTTTACGCTATTTAAACAAGTCTAATGATGAGAGCTTGAGTAGTTCGCTTAATTTCGCTTGTTTCTCAAAATTGACTTTTAGCATGTAAACACTCCAAATATACAAGTTCGACGATATTAACGAAACTACTTAAAGTACGTTAATGAAACTTTGTAGAATAGCCTAAAACCGTATTTTACGCTATTTAACCAAGTCTAATGAGGAGAGCTTGAGTAGTTCGCTTATTTTCGCTTGTTTCTCAAAATTGACTTTTAGCCTGTAAACAGGCCAAATATACAAGTTCGACGATATTAACGAAACTACTTAAAGTACGTTAATGAAACTTTGTAGAAAAGGCTAAATCCGTGTTTTACGCTATTTTAAGAAGTCTAATGACGAAAGCTTCAGTAGTTCGCTTATTTTCGCTTGTTTCTCAAAATTGACTTTTAGCCTGTAAACAGGCCAAATATACAAGTTCGACGATATTAACGAAACTACTTAAAGTACGTTAATGAAACTTTGTAGGATAGTCTGAAACCGTGTTTTACGCTATTTAAACAAGTCTAATGATGAGAGCTTGAGTAGTTCGCTTAATTTCGCTTGTTTCTCAAAATTGACTTTTAGCCTCTAAACAGGCCAAATATACAAGTTCGACGATATTAACGAAACTACTTAAAGTACGTTAATGAAACTTTGTAGGATAGGCTAAAACCGTGTTTTACGCTATTTAAACAAGTCTAATGATGAGAGCTTGAGTAGTTCGCTTAATTTCGCTTGTTTCTCAAAATTGACTTTTAGCCTGTAAACAGGCCAAATATACAAGTTCGACGATATTAACGAAACTACTTAAAGTACGTTAATGAAACTTTGTAGAATAGGCTAAAACCGTGTTTTACGCTATTTTAAGAAGTCTAATGACGAGAGCTTCAGTAGTTCGCTTAATTTCGCTTGTTTCTCAAAATTGACTTTTAGCCTGTAAACAGGCCAAATATACAAGTTCGACGATATTAACGAAACTACTTAAAGTACGTTAATGAAACTTTGTAGGATAGCCTAAAACCGTGTTTTACGCTATTTAAACAAGTCTAATGATGAGAGCTTGAGTAGTTCGCTTAATTTCGCTTGTTTCTCAAAATTGACTTTTAGCCTGTAAACAGGCCAAATATACAAGTTCGACGATATTAACGAAACTACTTAAAGTACGTTAATGAAACTTTGTAGAATAGGCTAAAACCGTGTTTTACGCTATTTTAAGAAGTCTAATGACGAAAGCTTCAGTAGTTCGCTTATTTTCGCTTGTTTCTCAAAATTGACTTTTAGCCTGTAAACAGGCCAAATATACAAGTTCGACGATATTAACGAAACTACTTAAAGTACGTTAATGAAACTTTGTAGGATAGCCTAAAACCGTGTTTTACGCTATTTAACCAAGTCTAATGACGAGAGCTTGAGTAGTTCGCTTAATTTCGCTTGTTTCTCAAAATTGACTTTTAGCCTGTAAACAGGCCAAATATACAAGTTCGACGATATTAACGAAACTACTTAAAGTACGTTAATGAAACTTTGTAGGATAGCCTAAAACCGTGTTTTACGCTATTTAACCAAGTCTAATGAAGAGAGCTTGAGTAGTTCGCTTAATTTCGCTTGTTTCTCAAAATTGACTTTTAGCCTCTAAACAGGCCAAATATACAAGTTCGACGATATTAACGAAACTACTTAAAGTACGTTAATGAAACTTTGTAGGATAGTCTAAAACCGTGTTTTACGCTATTTAAACAAGTCTAATGATGAGAGCTTGAGTAGTTCGCTTAATTTCGCTTGTTTCTCAAAATTGACTTTTAGCCTGTAAACAGGCCAAATATACAAGTTCGACGATATTAACGAAACTACTTAAAGTACGTTAATGAAACTTTGTAGAATAGGCTAAAACCGTGTTTTACGCTATTTTAAGCAGTCTAATGACGAGAGCTTCAGTAGTTCGCTTAATTTCGCTTGTTTCTCAAAATTGACTTTTAGCCTGTAAACAGGCCAAATATACAAGTTCGACGATATTAACGAAACTACTTAAAGTACGTTAATGAAACTTTGTAGGATAGCCTAAAACCGTGTTTTACGCTATTTAAACAAGTCTAATGATGAGAGCTTGAGTAGTTCGCTTAATTTCGCTTGTTTCTCAAAATTGACTTTTAGCCTGTAAACAGGCCAAATATACAAGTTCGACGATATTAACGAAACTACTTAAAGTACGTTAATGAAACTTTGTAGAATAGGCTAACACCGTGTTTTACGCTATTTAAACAAATCTAATGAAGAGAGCTAAAGTAGTTCGCTTAATTTCGCTTGTTTCTCAAAATTGACTTTTAGCCTGTAAACAGGCCAAATATACAAGTTCGACGATATTAACGAAACTACTTAAAGTACGTTAATGAAACTTTGTAGTATAGCCTAAAACCGTGTGTTTTACGCTATTTAAGCAAGTCTAATGACGAGAGCTTGAGTAGTTCGCTTAATTTCGCTTGTTTCTCAAAATTGACTTTTAGCGTCTAAACAGGCCAAATATACAAGTTCGACGATATTAACGAAACTACTTAAAGTACGTTAATGAAACTTTCTAGTATAGCCTAAAACCATGTTTTACGCTATTTAGGCAAGTCTAATGGCGAGTGATTAAGTAGTTCGCTTAATTTCGCTTGTTTCTCAAAATTGACTTTTAGCCTGTAAACAGGCCAAATATACAAGTTCGACGATATTAACGAAACTACTTAAAGTACGTTAATGAAACTCTCTAGTATAGCCTAAAACCATGTTTTACGCTATTTAGGCAAGTCTAATGACGAGAGCTTGAGTAGTTCGCTTAATTTCGCTTGTTTCTCAAAATTGACTTTTAGCCTGTAAACAGGCCAAATATACAAGTTCGACGATATTAACGAAACTACTTAAAGTACGTTAATGAAACTTTGTAGGATAGCCTAAAACCGTGTTTTACGCTATTTAAACAAGTCTAATGATGAGAGCTTGAGTAGTTCGCTTAATTTCGCTTGTTTCTCAAAATTGACTTTTAGCCTGTAAACAGGCCAAATATACAAGTTCGACGATATTAACGAAACTACTTAAAGTACGTTAATGAAACTTTGTAGTATAGCCTAAAACCGTGTTTTACGCTATTTAGGCAAGTCTAATGAGGAGAGCTTCAGTAGTTCGCTTAATTTCGCTTGTTTCTCAAAATTGACTTTTAGTCTGTAAACAGGCCAAATATACAAGTTCGACGATATTAACGAAACTACTTAAAGTACGTTAATGAAACTTTGTAGGATAACCTAAAACCGTGATTTACGCTATTTAATGAAGTCTAATGACGAGAGCTTGAGTAGTTCGCTTAATTTCGCTTGTTTCTCAAAATTGACTTTTAGCCTGTAAACAGGCCAAATATACAAGTTCGACGATATTAACGAAACTACTTAAAGTACGTTAATGAAACTTTGTAGAATAGCCTAAAACCGTGTTTTACGCTACTTAACCAAGTCTAATGAAGAGAGCTTGAGTAGTTGGCTTAATTTCGCTTGTTTCTCAAAATTGACTTTTAGCCTCTAAACAGGTCAAATATACAAGTTCGACGATATTAACGAAACTACTTAAAGTACGTTAATGAATCTTTGTAGAAAAGGCTAAATCCGTGTTTTACGCTATTTTAAGAAGTCTAATGACGAAAGCTTCAGTAGTTCGCTTATTTTCGCTTGTTTCTCAAAATTGACTTTTAGCCTGTAAACAGGCCAAATATACAAGTTCGACGATATTAACGAAACTACTTAAAGTACGTTAATGAAACTCTCTAGTATAGCCTAAAACCGTGTTTTACGCTATTTAACCAAGTCTAATGAAGAGAGCTTGAGTAGTTCGCTTAATTTCGCTTGTTTCTCAAAATTGACTTTTAGCCTGTAAACAGGCCAAATATACAAGTTCGACGATATTAACGAAACTACTTAAAGTACGTTAATGAAACTTTAGTATAGCCTAAAACCGTGTTTTATGCTATTTAAGCAAGTGTCATGACGAGAGCTTGAGTAGTTCGCTTAATTTCGCTTGTTTCTCAAAATTGACTTTTAGCGTCTAAACAGGCCAAATATACAAGTTCGACGATATTAACGAAACTACTTAAAGTACGTTAATGAAACTTTGTAGTATAGCCTAAAACCGTGTTTTACGCTATTTAACCGAGTCTAATGAAGAGAGCTTCAGTAGTTCGCTTAATTTCGCTTGTTTCTCAAAATTGACTTTTAGCCTCTAAACAGGCCAAATATACAAGTTCGACGATATTAACGAAACTACTCAAAGTACGTTAATGAAACTTTGTAGGATAGCCTAAAACCGTGTTTTACGCTATTTAAACAAGTCTAATGATGAGAGCTTGAGTAGTTCGCTTAATTTCGCTTGTTTCTCAAAATTGACTTTTAGCCTGTAAACAGGCCAAATATACAAGTTCGACGATATTAACGAAACTACTTAAAGTACGTTAATGAAACTTTGTAGGATAGCCTAAAACCGTGTTTTACGCTATTTAAACAAGTCTAATGATGAGAGCTTGAGTAGTTCGCTTAATTTCGCTTGTTTCTCAAAATTGACTTTTAGCCTCTAAACAGGCCAAATATACAAGTTCGACGATATTAACGAAACTACTTAAAGTACGTTAATGAAACTTTGTAGGATAGCCTAAAACCGTGTTTTACGCTATTTAAACAAGTCTAATGATGAGAGCTTGAGTAGTTCGCTTAATTTCGCTTGTTTCTCAAAATTGACTTTTAGCCTGTAAACAGGCCAAATATACAAGTTCGACGATATTAACGAAACTACTTAAAGTACGTTAATGAAACTTTGTAGTATAGCCTAAAACCGTGTTTTACGCTATTTAATGAAGTCTAATGATGAGAGCTTGAGTAGTTCGCTTAATTTCGCTTGTTTCTCAAAATTGACTTTTAGCGTCTAAACAGGCCAAATATACAAGTTCGACGATATTAACGAAACTACTTAAAGTACGTTAATGAAACTTTGTAGTATAGCCTAAAACCGTGTTTTACGCTATTTAAGCAAGTCTAATAAGAGCTTGAGTAGTTCGCTTAATTTCGCTTGTTTCTCAAAATTGACTTTTAGCGTCTAAACAGTCCAAATATACAAGTTCGACGATATTAACGAAACTACTTAAAGTACGTTAATGAAACTTTGTAGTATAGCCTAAAACCGTGTTTTACGCTATTTAATGAAGTCTAATGACGAGAGCTTGAGTAGTTCGCTTAATTTCGCTTGTTTCTCAAAATTGACTCTTAGCCTCTAAACAGTAAAAATATACAAGTTCGACGATATTAACGAAACTACTTAAAGTACGTTAATGAAACTTTGTAGGATAGCCTAAAACCGTGTTTTACGCTATTTAAACAAGTCTAATGATGAGAGCTTGAGTAGTTCGCTTAATTTCGCTTGTTTCTCGAAATTGACGTTTAGCCTGTAAACAGGCCAAATATACAAGTTCGACGATATTAACGAAACTACTTAAAGTACGTTAATGAAATTTTGTAGAATAGGCTAAATCTGTGTTTTACGCTATTTTAAGAAGTCTAATGTTGAAAGCTTCAGTAGTTCGCTTAATTTCGCTTGTTTCTCAAAATTGACTTTTAGCCAAACAGGCCAAATATACAAGTTCGACGATATTAACGAAACTACTTAAAGTACGTTAATGAAACTTTGTAGAATAGCCTAAAACCGTGTTTTACGCTATTTAAACAAGTCTAATGATGAGAGCTTGAGTAGTTCGCTTAATTTCGCTTGTTTCTCAAAATTGACTTTTAGCCTGTAAACACTCCAAATATACATGTTCGACGATATAAACGAAACTACTTAAATTACGCTAATGAAACATTGTAGAATAGCCTAAAATCGTGTTTTACGCTACTTAACCAAGTCTAATGAAGAGAGCTTGAGTAGTTGGCTTAATTTCGCTTGTTTCTCAAAATTGACTTTTAGCCTCTAAACAGGTCAAATATACAAGTTCGACGATATTAACGAAACTACTTAAAGTACGTTAATGAAACTTTGTAGAAAAGGCTAAATCCGTGTTTTACGCTATTTTAAGAAGTCTAATGACGAAAGCTTCAGTAGTTCGCTTATTTTCGCTTGTTTCTCAAAATTGACTTTTAGAATGTAAATATGCCAAATATACAATTTCGACGATATTAACGAAACTACTTAAAGTACGTTAATGAAACTTTGTAGAATAACCTAAAACCGTGTTTTACGCTATTTAACCAAGTCTAATGACGAGAGCTTGAGTAGTTCGCTTAATTTCGCTTGTTTCTCAAAATTGACTTTTAGCCTCTAAACAGGCCAAATATACAAGTTCGACGATATTAACGAAACTACTTAAAGTACGTTAATGAAACTTTGTAGCATAGCGTAAAACCGTGTTTTACGCTATTTAATTAAGTTTAATGAAGAGAGCTTGAGTAGTTCGCTTAATTTCGCTTGTTTCTCAAAATTGACTTTTAGTCTGTAAACACTCCAAATTTACAAGTTCGACGATATTAACGAAACTATTTAAAGTACGTTAAACTTTATAGGATAATGTAATACAGTGCATAAAGGTATTTTACAAAGGATAAAGACAAATGTTCCAGAAGTTTGGGTATTATCGTTCGTTTCTCAAAATTGATTGTTAGCACTTAATACGCAATACCACTGTAATGACTTAATAACCGAATTAATAAGATATTTCAGGTTCAACTTAAACTACGTTAATTAAACATTGTAGGATAGTGTAATACGGTGTATAAATCTATTCTACCAAGTATAAAGTTGCTTGCTAAAATCATTCGCGTAATAACGTTCGTTTCTCAAAATTGATTGTTAGCATGTAATAAGCAATATCATTGTAATGACCAAATAAGCGATCGCGAAGATATTTTTGGTTGAAACTAAACTACGTTAATTAAACTTTGGAGGATAGTTTAATACGTTGTATTAAGCTATTTTACCAAGTATAAAGACGATTACTAAAGTAGTTCGCGTAATATCGTTTGTTTCTAAAAATTGATTTTTAGCATGTAATAAGCAATATTACTGCAATGAACAAATAAACGATTCCGAAGACCATTCAGGTTCAATTTAAACTACGTTAATTAAACTTTATAGGATAGTATAATACAGAGCATAAAGCTATTTCACCAAGGATAAAGACAATTGTTCCAGTAGTTCACGTAATATCGTTCGTTTCTCAAAATTGATTTTTAGCAAGTAATACGCAATACCATTGTATTGACCAAAACTCCGATTCCGTAGATTTTTCAGGTTCACCTTAAACTACATTAATTAAACTATGTATGATAGTGTAATTCGGTGTATAAAGCTATTATACCAAGGATAAAGGCGATTGCTATAGTAGTTTGCGTAATATCGTTCCTTTCTCAAAATTGATTTTTAGCACGTAATACACAATACCACTGTTATGACCAAATAACCGATTCTGAAGATTTTTCAGGTTCAACTTAAACTACGTTAATTAAACTTTGTAGGATAGTGTAATAAGTTGTATTAAGATATTTTACCAAGTATAAAGACGATTACTAAAGTAGTTCGCGTAATATCGTTCGTTTCTCAAAATTGAGTTTTAGCATATAATACGCAATACCACTGTAATGACCAAATAACCGATTCCGAAGATATATCAGGTTCAATTTAAACTACGTTAATTAAACTTTATAGGATAGCGTAATACGTTACATAAAGCTATTTTATCAAGGATAAAGACAGTCGTTGCAGTAGTTCGCGTAATATCGTTTGTTTCTAAAAATTGATTTTTAGCATGTAATCGGCAATACCCCTCTAATAACCAAATTAACGATTCCGAAAATATTTCAGGTTCAACTTACACAACGATATTTAAACTTTGTAGGATAGTGTAATACGGTGTATAAAGCTATTTTACCAAGTTTAAAGACGATTGCTATAGTAGTTCGCGTAATATCGTTCCTTTTTCAAAATTGATTTTTAGCACGTAATACGCAATACCACTGTTGTGACCAAATATTCGATTCTAAAGATATTTCAGGTTCAACTTAAACTACGTAAATTAAACTTTGTAGGATAGTGTAATACATTGTATTAAGATATTTTACCAAGGATAAAAACGATTGATAAAATCGTTCGCGTAATAACGTTCGTTTCTCAAAATTGATTGTTATCATGTAATAAGCAATACCACTGTAATGACCGAAAATTCGATCGCGGAGATATTTTAGGTTGAACATAAACTATGTTAATTAAACTTTGATGGATAGTGTAATACGGTGTATAAAGCTATTTTACCAAGGATAAAGACAAATTTTAAAGTAATTCACGTAATATCGTTCGTTTCTCAAAATTGATTTTTAACATGTATACTACTGTAACGACCAAATAAACGATTCCAAAGATATTTCAGGTTAAATTTAAACTACGATAATCAAACTTTATAGGACAGTGTAATACGTTGTATAAAGCTATTTTACCAAGGATAAAGACAATTGTTCCAGTAGTTCGCGTAATATCGTTTGTTTCTAAAAATGGATTTTTAGCATGTAACAGGCAATACCACTCTAATGACCAAATTAACGATTCCGAAGATATTCCAGGTTCAACTTACACTACGATATTTAAGCTTTGTAGGATAGTGTAATACGGTGTATAAAGCTATTTTACCAAGGATAAAGACGATTGCTATAGTAGTTCCCGTAATATCGTTCGTTTCTCAAAATTGATTTTTAGCAATTAATAAGCAATATTACTGCAATGAACAAATATACAATTCCGAAGATATTTGAGGTTCAACTTAAACTACGTTAATTAAACTTTATAGGATAGTATAATACAGAGCATAAAGCTATTTCACCAAGGATAAAGACAATTGTTCCAGTAGTTCGCGTAATATAGTTTGTTTCTAAATATTGATTTTTAGCACGTAATAGGCAATACCGCTCTAATGACCAACTTAACGATTCCGAAGATATTTCAGGTTCAACTTAAACTACGTTAATTAAACTTTGTAGGATAGTGTAATACGGTGTATAAAGCTATTTTACCAATTATAAAGACGATTGCTATAGCAGTTTGCGTAATATCGTTCCTTTCTCAAAATTGATTTTTAGCACGGAATACGCAATACCACTGTAATGACCAAATAAACGATTCTGAAGATATTTCAGGTTCAACTAAAACTACGTTAATTAAACTTTGTAGGATACCGTAATACGTTATATTAAGCTATTTTATCAAGTATAAAAACAATTGCTATAGTAGCTCGCGTAATATCGTTCGTTTCTCAAAATTGATTTTTAGCATGTATACTACTGTAAAGACCAAATAAACGATTCCAAAGATATTTCAGGTTCAAATTAAACTACGTTAATTAAACTTTGTAGGATAGTGTAATTCTGTGTATAAAAACTATTTTAAAAAGGATAAAGACGATTGCTATAGTAGTTCGCGTAATATCGTTCGTTTCTGGAAATTGATTTTTAGCACGTAATACGCAATACCACTGTTGTGACCAAATATTCGATTCTAAAGATATTTCAGGTTCAACTTAAACTACGTAAATTAAACTTTGTAGGATAGTGTAATACATTGTATTATATCTTACCAAGGATAAAAACGATTGATAAAATCGTTCGCGTAATATCGTTCGTTTCTCAAAATTAATTTTTAGCATGTAATACGCAATACCACTGTAATGACCGAAAATTCGATCGCGGAGATATTTTAGGTTGAACATAAACTACGTTAATTAAACTTTGTAGGATAGTGTAATACGGTGTTTAAAGCTATTTTACCAAGGAAAAAGACTATTGCTACAGTAGTTCGCGTAAAATTCTCAAGTTCGTTTCTCAAAACTGATTTTTAACGTATAAACTACTGTAATGACAAAAAAAAAACGATTCCAAAGATATTTCAGGTTCAACTTAAACTACGTTAATTACACTTTGTAGGATAGTGTAATACAGTGTATAAAGCTATTTTACCAAGGATAAAGACAATTGTTCCAGTAGTTCGCGTAATATCGTTTGTTTTTCAAAATTGATTTTTAGCATGTAATAATCAATACCACTCTAATGACCAAATTAACGATTCCGAAGATATTTCAGGTTCAACTTACACTACGTTATTTAAACTTTGTAGGATAGTGTAATACGGTGTATAAAGCTATTTTACCAAGGATGAAGACGATTGCTATAGTAGTTCGCGTAATATCGTTCGTTTCTCAAAATTGATTTTTAGCAATTAATAAGCAATATTACTGCAATGAACAAATATACAATTCCGAAGATATTTGAGGTTCAACTTAAACTACGTTAATTAAACTTTATAGGATAGTATAATACAGAGCATAAAGCTATTTCACCAAGGATAAAGACAATTGTTTCAGTATTTCGCGTAATATCGTTTGTTTGTAAAAATTGATTTTTAGCATGTAATAAGCAATACCACTCTAATGACTAAATTAACGATTCCGAAGATATTTCAGTTTAAACTTAAACTACGTTAATTAAACTTTGTAGGATAGTGTAATACGATATATTAAGCTATTTTAACAAGTGTAAAGACAATTACATAAGGAGTTCGCGTAATATCGTTCGTTTCTCAAAATTGATTTTTAGCATGTATACCACGGTAATGACCAAATAAACGATTCCAAAGATATTTCAGGTTCAACTTAAACTACGTTAATTAAACTTTGTAGGATAGTGTAATTCTGTGTATAAAAACTATTTTAAAAAGGATAAAGACGATTGCTATAGTAGTTCGCGTAATATCGTTCGTTTCTGGAAATTGATTTTTAGCATGTAATACGCAATACCACTGTAATGACTTAATAACCGATTCCAAAGATATTTCAGGTTTACCTTAAATTACATTAATTAAACTTTGTATGATTGTGTAATAAGCATGTAATAAGCAATACACTGTATTGACCAAATAAGCGATCGCGAAGATATTTTAGGTTCAACTTAAACTACGTTAATTAAACTGTATAGTATAGTGTGATACGGTGCATAAAGGTATTTCACCAAATATAAAGACAAATGTTCCAGTAGTTAGCGTAATATCGTTTGTTTCTAAAAATTGATTTTTAGTATGTAATTGGCAATACTACTCTAATGACCAAATTAACGATTCCGAAGATACTTCAGGTTCAACTTACATTACGATATTTAAACTTTGTAGGATAGTGTATTACGGTGTATCAAGCTATGTTACCAAGGATAAAGACGATTGCTACAGCAGTTCGCGTAATATCGTTCGTTTCTCAAAATTGATTTTTAGCATGTAATAAGCAATACCACTGTAATGACCAAATAAATGATTCCGAAGATATTTCAGATTCAACTTAAACTACGCTAATTAAACTTTACAGGATAGTGTAATACGGAAATAGAATACAAGAAAAAGATTATGTAGACTGTAGGTTAAATAGTTTGAAGTCGATGCTTAACGGCTGTGAACAATTCCGATAGTAATAAAGCTCGAATGATCGAAGTCCGATTTTAAATTGCAGTCTATTATTCCTTTGAACTCATTGCCTTTTACTATTAAATGTTTCTTTAAAAAGTGCATGATTAAATGAAAAAAATATAAACAATTCTGGTTGAAACTAGATTTAAAGTGGATTTAAAGTGGTACAGTAATATTTTTTAAACAAGAAATAAATTATGTAGACTGTAGGTTAAATAGTTTGAAGTCGATGCTTAACGGCTGTGAACAATTCCGATAGTAATAAAGCTCGAATGATCGAAGTCCGATTTTAAATTGCAGTCTATTATTCCTTTGAACTCATTGCCTTTTACTATAAAATTGTCTTTTAAAATCTACATGAGTAAATGAAAAAAAATATATAAAATATTCTGGTGGTATATAGATTTAATGTGGATTTAAAGTTTCACAGTAATATTTTTAAAACAAGAAATAGATTATGTGGTCTGTATGATAAATAGCAGGAAGTCGACGCTCAACGACTGTGAACAGTTTCGATAGTAGGAAAGCTCGAATAATCGAAATCCGATTTCAAATTACAGTATATTATTCCTTTGTCCTCAATTCCCTTTATTATTAAATATTCCTTTAAAGAGTACATGATTAAAAGAAAAAAATATAAAAATTTCTGGTTTAAGCTAGATTTAAATTGGATTTAAAGTGGTACAGTAATATTTTTTAACAAGAAATAGATTATGTAGACTGTAAGTTAAATAGCTTGAAGTCGATGCTTAACGACTGTGGACAGATCCAATAGTAGTAAAGCTCGAATGATCGAACTCCGATTTCAAATTGCAGTCTATTATTCCTTTGTCCTCAATTCCCTTTATTATTAAATATTCCTTTACAGAGTACATGATTAAATGAAAAAAAATATAAAAATTTCTGGTTTAAGCTAGATTTAAATTGGATTTAAAGTGGTACAGTAATATTTTTTAACAAGAAATAGATTATGTAGACTGTAAGTTAAATAGCTTGAAGTCGATGCTTAACGACTGTGGACAGATCCAATAGTAGTAAAGCTCGAATGATCGAACTCCGATTTCAAATTGCAGTCTATTATTCCTTTGTCCTCAATTCCCTTTATTATTAAATATTCCTTTAAAGAGTACATGATTAAAAGAAAAAAATATAAAAATTTCTGGTTTAAGCTAGATTTAAATTGGATTTAAAGTGGTACAGTAATATTTTTTAACAAGAAATAGATTATGTAGACTGTAAGTTAAATAGCTTGAAGTCGATGCTTAACGACTGTGGACAGATCCAATAGTAGTAAAGCTCGAATGATCGAACTCCGATTTCAAATTGCAGTCTATTATTCCTTTGTCCTCAATTCCCTTTATTATTAAATATTCCTTTAAAGAGTACATGATTAAATGAAAAAAAATATAAAAATTTCTGGTTTAAGCTAGATTTAAATTGGATTTAAAGTGGTACAGTAATATTTTTTAACAAGAAATAGATTATGTAGACTGTAAGTTAAATAGCTTGAAGTCGATGCTTAACGACTGTGGACAGATCCAATAGTAGTAAAGCTCGAATGATCGAACTCCGATTTCAAATTGCAGTCTATTATTCCTTTGTCCTCAATGCCCTTTACTAATAAATTTTCCTTTAAAGAGTACATGATTAAATGAAAAAAAATATAAAAATTTCTGGTTGAAAGTAGATTTAAAATGGATTTAAAGTGGTACAGTAATATTTTTTAAATAAGAAATAGATTATGTAGACTGTAAGTTAAATAGCTTGAAGTCGATGCTCAACGACTGTGAACAATTCCGATAGTAGTAAAGCTCGAATGATTGAACTCCGATTTCAAATTGCAGTCTATTATTCCTTTGTCCTCAATGCCCTTTACTATTAAATATTCCTTTAAAGAGTACATGATTAAATGAAAAAAAATATATAAATTTCTTATGGAAGCTAGTTTTAAAGTGGATTTAAAGTGGTACAGTAATATTTTTTAAACAAGAAATAAATTATGTAGACTTTAAGTTAAAAAGCTTGAAGTAGATGCTCAACGACTGTGAATAGTTTCGATAGTAGTAAAGCTCGAATGATCGAACTCCGATTTTAAATTGCAGGCTATTATTTCTTTGAACTCATTGAATTGTATAAACAACTAAATACAATAAAATTAGGAAAATGAAATTTTGTAATGAGCGAATGGTAGGGTATTATCTTCTTGCTGGTTGTGTAAATTTTGGCTAAATGATTTCATTTAATCAATTTATCTGTAGACATTTTACAAGAATTATTAAATTTTATATGCATCTAAACTCTTTTTCAAATTATATATTATATTATTATATTATTATTATATTATTATATTATTATATTATTATATTATTATATTATTATATTATTATATTATTATATTATTATATTATTATATTATTATATTATTATATTATTATATTATATTATTATATTATTATATTATTATTATATTATTACATTATTATATTATTATTATATTATATTATTATTATTACATTACTTTATTATTATTTTATTATTAATTATATTATTTTTGATTAGGTTTGGAGTCCTACAATCTACTGTTTCACTACACGAGTCCCAAACTACATATTGTATTACATTAATATGTATTAAAGCTAAATTTAAGCTTTGAGTTTAATGTACTTTTAAGAGCAATGAAGAAAAGTATGTTTTAAAAGTAGTATAAACAGTTTTTAATAAATATAAAATACTTTTCTATAGTCCGATATTTTCTTTGGCACTTACATTCAATAAATAAAATAATATCTAAATCCAATTTTACATAACATAATCCTTTATGATATTTTTTTAAACTTTTAAAAATTATTTAGATATTTTATCACATTAAAGGATCATGATTTAAATAAAAATGTAAACTACAATGTATAAATTCCGATATCTTTATTTTAAAATACTGTTATTTATATAATATGTAATATTGTTTATTCCTGTAATCTTACATGTAATTAATTTCAAAATGTTCTTTTAAAGTACTCTTCAGAAATTCACAACATTTCATGTTTTTACATAGTATGAATATTTGTTCTAAAGTAAACATAATTTTATACTATCGTAAGTACTTATTATGACAAATAAAATTGCATTGCTGACAAATAAATCTACTGACTAAATTATTTTTATAATAATACATATTTGATAAATTGCACTTTTTAAACTTTCACCTTTAGATATGTTAAAACTATATCAGTTTAAACTATATTTTAGCAGTTATGAACACTGTAACCTTGATATTTGTATACAATTCACTGTAAAAATATTTTTATTCATATAAGATTACTTACATAATACATAAATATTCGTCATTACTACTATTTTCTAAGGAAAATTTTAAATAAAATATTATAAAACAACTAATGAACTTATTTCGTTATAGAAGTTTGAAGGTATGTCAGATATTGTATTTTAAAAAGAAGAACTTTTGATAATTTGTTACCTACTATTTTAACTAATATCTTTATGCATCGAAACAGTGCTAAATTAATATTTCTCAAACTTTTAATCATGCTATTGTTATTGTTTAGAAAGTTAAAACCAACATTATTGACAGGCAATAGATTACAGTTTTTTAGGAGAAGGGAAAACAATGGGTATCTGCTCAGCAATTTAATCACAGAAATTGGGTTTTCATTTCAAAAAGTTTTTCTTTCTCTTCATTAAATTATTTGAAACACTGCGAATGCCATAAATCATAATAATTACTTTCCCTGTCTTCGAGTGATTGCACAAAAGATTACCTTAAAATATTAGATTAGTTTTTGTTTTAAAAATATTAGAAAATTTCATAATGCATGTTCTCAAAACTTAGCTGGAAACCGGCTGCATTTAATCAATATGTTTCTAATCTCAATACATGCTTGCTTAAGTTGAATTTTGTAATCTGGGAGTGTTGCACAATAAATCAGATTTTTTTTTTTTACTTTGTGAAATTAGATTATCATACGTTAGATTATCATTTTTGCTGACGAAATCTAGCATATAATAGAAATTGGCAAACATGCAATTTAGATGAAAAACAAAACATTTATTTAATATGTATATATTTTTTAAGTTGTTGATCAGTATTTGGTAATTGAAATAATTTGAAATTGACATTCAAAATAAAATTACATTATACATAAAGTAACATACGACCTCAAAAGGGAATGCCATATAAAAGCCGTATTATTGTACCAAATTTTCTAAATAATTTCTTATTTAAATGTGTAAATAATGTATTTTCTATATAACTTCATATTTAAAAGAAAGATAAATTTTTATTTCAAGAAGTATATACATCAATAATTTTATTCCATACAATTTATTAATAATACAGTAATGTATATGATCTTGTTTGTGAGTGCATATGTGTAATAATATTTTAAATTTTAACCCAAACTAACAGAATTACAATTTCATTCAAAATAAAATCTGTGGTAATTCTTCTCTGAAAATTTCAACCTATATAAAGATATCTTTGTCTCTACTCTAACTGTAATAACCTATGGGGACTTTAAAAACACGAAAATTAAATTCCGTTTAGCTCTACTATGCTTATATAAATCAATTGTGTAGCTTAGTCTCGATTTTACTCTCTTCCACATGACAATTCTTACCATAATCATTGTCTGACTATCGGGTTCACTAATGAATCAGCAAATGGGAAACGTTTTTGCAAAAGAGTGCCAAAGATGGATTAATTGAATAATCTCAAAATTTTTGTCTAGAAATTTTGATTTATTTTCCTTTTCTAAGAAGATGACTTCATGGTATCTATCGTATTCTTTAAGCAGAAAGTACAAGTATCATAAGATTTTGTACAGCAGTAAAAGTACAGTAGTTCTTAAAATCAAAATACTCTTAATATTATTTTTTATTGTAAAATGAATGATACATTAACATTGCTAAAACATCTAAAGATATGGGTCTGATTATGATCTGGGATATCGGAGACGTGGTCATTTAGAAAAGTCGATAATACCTTATTATAATGTGTTAAGAGTTAGGACAGAACTAAACGTGTCCATATAAAAGTAATATGGTTCGAAAGAATTTAATTAAATTTTTATTGTGCAACAGAAAATTCTGCTTTAATCCAGAAGAAAGTTTTGTTGAATAACAGAATGAACTTAAAAATTTTCAGAGTCAAGATATTGGCGTTTCATAGAAGATCACTCACCTCTATGTGGAATTGCTCACTTCATCAATTTAAAAAAAAATTGTAAATGGAAATTAAAACAAAATCCTTTCATCCTATGCAAACTTTTCGGTTGGCTAATGGAAAATTCAGAAAATCTGTAGGCCCCGTAACAAGGCTAATTCTGAATATATAACTTTCTCTGTACCACGTTATTGTATTTATTTTCATGAAATTATCTTGTAATTATTATTATTAATTTTTTTATTTTATTATTATTATTACTTTTTTTAATTCCAGAGATATTTTGTCTGTTTTGTATTTGTATGTGTTAGTTTGTAATAATGTACTGTATTTATACTGCATTGTATATTATGAGCTGCTGTGAATTGTACACCCGGGGGGGGCACCCATAACATCTTTAACCTTTGTTTAAAGGTATATGGTCCTCGTTGGTGCAGCCGATTAGAATAATGTGACAATGCATCATGCATACTTTGTTTTTTCTTCTTATATTTGTACATTGTTTTAGAATTTCAAAGATTAATTTTCTTAAAGCATAATGCAATTTATTCTGTCAGTTTTCTAATAACTTTTTGATATTGGTTTAGGCTGAACCATACCATACTATAATTTCTACACAATATGCAATGCTACATTTTCCTCACATGGTGAAATATTTTGTTGAAGAAAATGCACAATATGCAATGTATAAAATCTATGACATTATCATGTAGTGTTTTGTTTTAGAGCTGCTACAAGTGAAACGCTAACATATACTGACATTCAATTTAATGCTTTATGTATTCTAATGTTAAGTTATTAATTATAAACAGTTTGATTCAACCTACTTCTACTTCAAAAATATTTGATTTTAATTTTTTAATCAAATCGAAAAAAGTAATAAAATAGCATAAACATATATTTCCAATTAGTTCATGCAATAATAATCTCTCGACAATCTAAAAATATATTAAAATGATTGTTTTTTACATTTCAAAAAGGTAATCATTTTAAAACACACATATTTTTAGACAAAGCATTGAGCTTTTAACTATGGGGTGGTCTTGACGTTATAAACGCTCCAATAAGTCGTAGCAGATATCAGTGCATATTCCTTTTTATCATAACATATCTTAGCAATCCATGAGGTTATACAATATATCACTGTGAACTTAATGTCTTACGGTCATCCATGATATTACAAAAACTCGTACTTCGTCACATATAAGTTCATATTCCTTTTTACCATAATAAGTTTATCATTGCATGAGTTTATAAAACATATCACCGCTAAATTAATACCTTATGGTCATACATGATGTTTAAAAACTCATTTGCGTTTTACTCAGAAACAACACACATTCCTTTTTATCATAACATATCTTAACATTTCTTGCGTTTATCTAATATAACCTGGTTATCCTCCATGAAGGTACAAAACATCGTATATAGTCAGATATTACTACAGAATATTTTATATCATAGAATAACTTAAGATTACATGCTTTAATATAATATATTTCTGCTAACTCAATGCTTCACGGTCCTCAATGAAGTTACAAAAACAAAAATTTATCTTTCATAGATATCTTCCTAAATGCCTCTAGATCATAACATATTTTGGCATTCCATGAGTTTATATAATATATCTCCACTAACTTATTGCCTTATAGTCATCCATGATGATACAAAAACTCATTTGTGTAGTACGCAGATATTAGCATGCATGCAATTATCATAACATATCTTAGCATTCCATAAGTTTATAAAATACATCATCATTAACTTAATGTCATTCATGATCTTACAAAAATTCATTTGCGTAGTACTCATATATCAGCCTATATTCCTTTTTATCATAATATATTTTAGAATTCCATGCGTTTATAAAACATATTACCTCTACCTTAATGCTTTATGGTCATCCATGATGTTCAAAAACTCATTTGCGTCGTACTCAGATATCAACACACCTGTTTATTATAACATATCTTAACATTTTATACGTTTATATAATATATCTTACTGATCCTACATGAAGTTACAAAAACTCAAATTCGTCCTACGCTAGGCAATATTGCTACACAATATTTTATATCATAAAATAACTTAGCATATCATTCCTTAATATATTTCTACTAATTCAGTGCTTTACGGTCCTCCATGAAATTGCAAAAACTCATTTGTAGTTCGTAGATATCATCCTAAATTTCTTTAGTTCATGACATATCTTAGTATTCCATGAGTTTACATAATATACCTCCAGTAACTTAATGCCTCATAGTCATCTATGATAATGAAAAAAACTCATTTGGGTCGTATGCAGATATCATCGCAAATGC
>CM063498.1:179055168-179065168 GCA_032207245.1 Pardosa pseudoannulata
TTTCTAGCATATTTTTCTTTACATGTAAAATAAAAAATTTAATTAAGTTACATAAAATTTTATTATGAACAAATTCTGTAATTAAACTATTTTTAAATCTTATTAAAAAATCAAAAATTAAATTATAGTAATGCAGTAATGCGAAATTTCAAATAAAGCATACAAAATATTTAATAAATAGTTTTAAAAATGTATTAATCTGATAAGTCAACTCTTATTGTTCTCATGAGAAATTATATTTTTATTCAAGAAAAAACACTAACATATTTTTATAAAATGAAAATCAGCTTTCTTCAGATTTCCTGTTACTCAGTTTTGATGGCCTCTTGAAATATAATTAAAGAGTAATTAAAACGAAAAAAATGCATAACAATGTTTTACGTGCTCTTACTGCTATTTATCTACGAAACATTTTTGTCTCAAATTTTTTTAAGTGACCTGATATAGCTAAAAACTTTCTAAGTAGGTACATTAACTAATTAGTTATCGCTAGTTTCCTTGGAATTTTGAATATAAAAATCAAAAACCACTTTTTGCTAAGGAGATTAATGAACTTAAGATATTTTTAAAATGCATTTAATGGTAAGGCTATATATTGGGATTTTAAAAATTCATGTGTAAGAAATGTTAAAATACAATAGCATTCTGTATTAATTGCATTTTGAATAAACTAATTATTTTATAATCTTGTACAGCATTATTTTTTTCTCTTTTTTTTAATATTACACTAACATTTTAAGAACGGATTTAATATATGCATATAAATTCTTTCTTCCTAGTGATAAATCCAAGCAAATATGACCATTTTTAATAAAATGTATTTTTCACGTACAATGTACAGTTTTTATTTTTAAACATATTATTTTTCGCAAATACTAGTAGTCACTAAGAGACTGTTTTAAAAATGGTAAAATGGAATAAGAAATGTAAAACAGAGTTACGGGTAACAATTATTATTTTAATGTTTAATTTTGTGAATTATGAAACTATGTGATTTATCTTAATGATACATCTCCATGATTTTAATTTTAATAGCTGGGACATTTAATATTAACAGCTAGAAAGTTAATTAAAAGTATTTTGAATATATTTGGGAGTGATAAATTTCGACATGTTACATGCATATAGCATATTTACACTTGTGTAATAGGGATATTAATTTTAATCTTAAAAAGTCACAAAATATTTATTCATCATGTATAACACGCTCTTAAAATTTGACATAGAAGTTGCTTCTATTATAAAACACCTACTATGTGGACAAAATTAATCAAACTTAAATGCTTCATCACTTTCTTTTTAAATATGACTATACTCTTGTCAAAGTACACAACTTAGTTATTCTTAGTCTGAGGTCATTCGCAGGATAAAATATATTTAATTACAATAACTCAATCAATTATAACTTATTTGCAAAGAAACGTGCACAATCCGTCTATACGTACTCCCATGTTAGAAGTGGGCTTGCCAACAATCTTCTTAGTACCATACATGATTTTTGTGTGTCTGTCGTTCCGTCAATTCCATCCTAAAGGTGACTGTATTTTTATTTGTAATAAAATTATTTTTCGTAAATATCCGTAATCACTAAGATATTGTTTAAAAAAGGGTCAGAAGAAATAAGAAATGTAAAACAGAGTCACAGGTAAAAATTATTAATATAATGTTTAGTTTTGAGAATTATGAAATGAATGAAATCTTCATGATTCATCTCCATGATATTATTTTTAATGGATGGGGAATTTAAGATTAGCAGCTAGAAAGTTAATTAAAAGTATTTTGAATATATCTGGGGGTGATAAATTTCGACATGTTACATGTTATGGCATATTTACACTTGTGTAACAGGGATATTAATTTTAATCTTAAAAAGTCACAAAATATTTATTCATCATGTATAATACGCTCTTAAAATTTGACATAGAAATTGTTTCATTATAAAACACCTACTATGTGGACAAAATTAGTTAAACTTAAATGCTTCATCACTTTCCTTTTGAAAATGACTATATTCTTGTCATAGTTCACAACTTAGTTATTCTTAGTCTGAATTCATTCTTAGAATAAAATATTCTTAATTACAATAACTCAATCAATTATAACTTATTTGCAAAGAAGTGTGCACAATCCGTCTATACGTACTCCCATTTAAGAAGTGGGCTTGCCAACAGTCTTCTTAGTACCTTGCATGACTTTAGCTTTACTGTGGCACCGTCAATTCCATCCTAAAGGCGACTGTATTTTTATTTGTAATAAAATTATTTTTCGCAAATATTCATAGTCACAAAGAGATTGTTCTAGAAAGTGTAAGAAGAAATAAAAAAATGTAAAACAGAGTTACAGGTAACAATTATTAGTTTAATGTTTAGTTTTTTCAATTATGAAACAAATGAAATCTTAATGATTCATGTTCATGATTTTTTAGGTTGGTGGCTATGAAATTTAAGATTAACAGTTAGAAAGTTAATTAAAAGTATTTCATTATATTTAGTGTAATAAGTATCGACATGTTACGTGTAGATATCATATTTACTCTTGTCTAGCAGGGATGTTATTTTTAATCATAAAAAGACACAAACTATCTATTCATGTATAATAAACTTTTAAAATTTAACATAGAAGTAGATTCTATTATAAACCACCTGCTACGTGGACAAAATTAATCAAGCTCAAATAATACATCAGTTTTTTTCTAAAGATGACTCTATTCTTGGCGTAGTACACCACTATAGTCTGAGGTCATTCGTAGGATAAAAATATATTTAATTACAATAACTCAATCAATTATAACTTAATTGCAAAAAACATACTCAATCCGTCTAGACGTACTTCCATGTGAGAAGTGGTCTTGCCAATAATCTTCTTACTACCTTGCACGATTTTAGCGTATCTGTGGCTCCGTCAATTCCATCCTAAACTCGACTGTATTTTTATTTGTAATAAAATTATATTTCTCAAATATTCGTAGTCATTAAGAGATTGTTTTAGAAAGAGTGAGAAGAAATAAAAAATGTAAAACAGAGTCACAGGTAACAATTATTAATATAATGTTTAGTTTTGTGAATTGTGAACCGAATGAAATTTTAATGATTCATCTAGATGATTTTAATTTTAATAGCTGGGACATTTAATATTAACAGCTAGAAAGTTAATTAAAAGTATTTTGAATATATTTGGGAGTGATAAATTTCGACATGTTACATGCATATAGCATATTTACACTTGTGTAACAGGGATATTAATTTTAATCTTAAAAAGTCACAAAATATTTATTCATCATGTATAATACGCTCTTAAAATTTGACATAGAAGTTGTTTCTATTATAAAACACCTACTATGTGGACAAAATTAATCAAACTTAAATGATTCATCAAACTTTAATGCTTAAGTTGTGTACTATGACAAGAGAATATGACTATACTCTTGCCATAGTACACAACTTAGTTATTCTTAGTCTCAGGTCACTCGTAGGATAAAATATTCTTAATTACAATAACTCAATTATAACTTATTTGCAAAGAAGCATGCTCAATCCGTCTATACGTACTTCCATGTTAGAAGTGGGCTTGCCAACAACCTTCTTAGTACCTTACATGACTTTAGCGTATGTGTGACTCCGTCAATTCCATCCTAAAGGCGACTGTATTTTTAATTATAATAAAATTATTTTTTCGTAAATATTCGTTATAATTCAGAGATTGTTTTAAAAATTGTCAGAAAAAATAAAATATATGTAAAACAGAGTCACAGGTAACAATTATTAATTAAATGTTTAGTTTTGTCAATTTTGAAACGAATGAAATCTTAATCATTCATGTCTATGATTTTAATTTTAACGGCTGGGAAATTTAAAATTAACAGTTAGAAAGTTAGTTAAAAACATTTCGATTATATATGGGGGGTGAAAATTTTCAAAATATTACATGTATATATCATATTTACTTTTTTGAAACAGGGATATTATTTTTAATCACAAAAAGATTCAAAATATCTGTTCATCGTGTATAATACGATTCTAAAATTTCACATAGAAGTAGTTTCTGTTATAAATCACCTGCTACGGGGACAAAATTAAACAAGGTGGAATGCTCCATCATTTTCTTTCTAAAGATGACTCTATTCTTCTCGTAGTACACCACTATATTCTGAAGTCATTCATGGGATACAATATATTTAATTACAATAACTCAATCCATTATACCTTATTTTCAATGAAACATGCAGAATCCGTCTACACGTACTTCCATTTGAGAAGTGGGCTTTCCAACAGTCAACTTAGTACCTTGCATGATTTTAGTGTGTGTTTGGCTCTGTCAATTCCATCCTAAAGGTGACTGTATTTTTATTTGTAATAAAATTATTTTTCGTAAATATCCGTAATCACTAAGATATTGTTTTAAAAGGGTAAAAGGAATAAGAAATAAAAAACTGAGTCACAAGGAAATCTTAATGATTCATCTCCATGATTTTAATTTTAATGGCTGGAAAATTAAAGAGTAACAGTTAGAAAGTTAATTAAAGGTATTTCATTATATTTAGTGTTAATAAATAATGACATGTTACATGTAAAACAGCATATTTACTCTTTTCTAGCAAGGAAGTTATTTTTAACCATAAAAGACGCAAACTATATATTGATCATGTATAATACGCTTCTAAAATTTCACATAGAACTAGTTTCTATTATAAATCATCTGCTACTTGGACAAAATTAATCAAGCTCAAATGATCCATCGGTTTTTTTTCTAAAGATGACTCTATTCTTGGCGTAGTACACCACTATAGTCTGAGGTCATTTGTAGGATAAAATATATTTAATTACAATAACTGAATCAATCATAACTTATTTGCAAAAAACATACTCAATCCGTCTATACGTACTTCCATGTGAGAAGTGGGTTTTCCAACAAACTTCTTAGTACCTTGTACGATTTAAGCGTATCTGTGGCTCCGTCAATTCCGTCCTAAAGGAGACTGTATTTTTATTTGTAATAAAATTATATTTCGCAAATATTCGTAGTCATTAAGATATTGTTTAGAAAGGGTGAGAAGAAATATAAAATGTAAAACAGAGTCACAGGTAACAATTATTAATTTAATGTTTAGATTTGTGAATTATGAAACGAATGAAATCTTAATGATTGATCTCCATAATATTATTTTTTAATGACTGGTAAATTTAAGATTAACAGATAGAAAGTTAATTAAAAATATTTCGATTTTATTTAAAGGTGATAAATTTCAAAATGCTACATGTAAATATCATATTTAATTTTGCAAAACAGTGATATTATTTTTAATCATAAAAATATTCAAAATATCTACTCATCATGTATAATACGCTTTTAAAATTTGACATAGAAATTGTTTCATTATAAAACACCTACTATGTGGACAAAATTAGTTAAACTTAAATGCTTCATCACTTTCCTTTTGAAAATGACTATATTCTTGTCATAGTTCACAACTTAGTTATTCTTAGTCTGAATTCATTCTTAGAATAAAATATTCTTAATTACAATAACTCAATCAATTATAACTTATTTGCAAAGAAGTGTGCACAATCCGTCTATACGTACTCCCATTTAAGAAGTGGGCTTGCCAACAGTCTTCTTAGTACCTTGCATGACTTTAGCTTTACTGTGGCACCGTCAATTCCATCCTAAAGGCGACTGTATTTTTATTTGTAATAAAATTATTTTTCGCAAATATTCGTAGTCACAAAGATATTGTTTAAAAAAGGGTCAGAAGAAATAAGAAATGTAAAACAGAGTCACAGATAACAATTATTAGTTTAATGTTTAGTTTTTTTCAATTATGAAATAAATGAAATCTTAATTATTCATGTCCATGATTTTAATTTTAATGGCTATGGAAATTTAAGATTAACAGTTAGAAAGTTAATTAAAAGTATTTCATTATATTTAGTGTAATAAATATCGACATGTTACGTGTAGATATCATATTTACTCTTGTCTAGCAGGGATGTTATTTTTAATCATAAAAAGACACAAACTATCTATTCATGTATAATAAACTTTTAAAATTTAACATAGAAGTAGATTCTATTATAAACCACCTGCTACGTGGACAAAATTAATCAAGCTCAAATAATACATCAGTTTTTTTCTAAAGATGACTCTATTCTTGGCGTAGTACACCACTATAGTCTGAGGTCATTCGTAGGATAAAATATATTTAATTACAATAACTCAATCAATTATAACTTAATTGCAAAAAACATACTCAATCCGTCTAGACGTACTTCCATGTGAGAAGTGGTCTTGCCAATAATCTTCTTACTACCTTGCACGATTTTAGCGTATCTGTGGCTCCGTCAATTCCATCCTAAACTCGACTGTATTTTTATTTGTAATAAAATTATATTTCTCAAATATTCGTAGTCATTAAGAGATTGTTTTAGAAAGAGTGAGAAGAAATAAAAAATGTTAAAACAGAGTCACAGGTAACAATTATTAATATAATGTTTAGTTTTGTGAATTGTGAACCGAATGAAATTTTAATGATACATCTCCATGATTTTAATTTTAATAGCTGGGACATTTAATATTAACAGCTAGAAAGTTAATTAAAAGTATTTTGAATATATTTGGGAGTGATAAATTTCGACATGTTACATGTATATAGCATATTTACACTTGTGTAACAGGGATATTAATTTTAATCTTAAAAAGTCACAAAATATTTATTCATCATGTATAATACGCTCCTAAAATTTGACATAGAAGTTGTTTCTATTATAAACCACCTACTATGTGGACAAAATTAATCAAACTTAAATGATTCATCAAACTTTAATGCTTAAGTTGTGTACTATGACAAGAGAATATGACTATACTCTTGCCATAGTACACAACTTAGTATTCTTAGTCTCAGGTCACTCGTAGGATAAAATATTCTTAATTACAATAACTCAATTATAACTTATTTGCAAAGAAGCATGCTCAATCCGTCTATACGTACTTCCATGTTAGAAGTGGGCTTGCCAACAACCTTCTTAGTACCTTACATGACTTTAGCGTATGTGTGACTCCGTCAATTCCATCCTAAAGGCGACTGTATTTTTAATTATAATAAAATTATTTTTTCGTAAATATTCGTAATAATTCAGAGATTGTTTTAAAAATTGTCAGAAAAAATAAAATATTTAAAACAGAGTCACAGGTAACAATTATTAATTAAATGTTTAGTTTTGTCAATTTTGAAACGAATGAAATCTTAATCATTCATGTCTATGATTTTAATTTTAACGGCTGGGAAATTTAAAATTAACAGTTAGAAAGTTAGTTAAAAACATTTCGATTATATATGGGGGGTGAAAATTTTCAACATATTACATGTATATATCATATTTACTTTTGTGAAACAGGGATATTATTTTTAATCATAAAAAGATTCAAAATATCTGTTCATCGAGTATAATACGATTCTAAAATTTCACATAGAAGTAGTTTCTGTTATAAATCACCTGCTACGGGGACAAAATTAAACAAGGTCGAATGCTCCATCATTTTCTTTCTAAAGATGACTCTATTCTTGCCGTAGTACACCACTATATTCTGAGGTCATTCATGGGATAAAATATATTTAATTACAATAATTCAATCAAGTATACCTTATTTGAAAAGAAACATGCACAATCCGTCTACACGTACTTCCATTTGAGAAGTGGGCTTGCCAAAAATCTTCTTATTAACTTGCATGATTTTGGAGTATCTGTGGCTCCGTCAAATCCATCCTAAAGGTGACTGTATTTTTATTTGTAATAAAATTATTTTTCGTAAATATCCGTAATCACTAAGATATTGTTTAAAAAAGGGTCAGAAGAAATAAGAAATGTAAAACAGAGTCACAAGGAAATCTTAATGATTCATCTCCATGATTTTAATTTTAATGGCTGGAAAATTAAAGAGTAACAGTTAGAAAGTTAATTAAAGGTATTTCATTATATTTAGTGCTAATAAATAATGACATGTTACGTGTAAATAGCATATTTACTCTTTTCTAACAAGGAAGTTATTTTTAACCATAAAAAGACGCAAACTATCTATTGATCATGTATAATACGCTTCTAAAATTTCACATAGAACTAGTTTCTATTATAAATCATCTGCTACTTGGACAAAATTAATCAAGCTCAAATGATCCATCGGTTTTTTTCTAAAGATGACTCTATTCTTGGCGTAGTACACCACTATAGTCTGAGGTCATTCGTAGGATAAAAATATTCTTAATTACAATAACTCAATCAATTATAACTTATTTGCAAAGAAGTGTGCACAATCCGTCTATACGTACTCCCATTTAAGAAGTGGGCTTGCCAACAGTCTTCTTAGTACCTTGCATGACTTTAGCTTTACTGTGGCACCGTCAATTCCATCCTAAAGGCGACTGTATTTTTATTTGTAATAAAATTATTTTTCGCAAATATTCATAGTCACAAAGAGATTACTTTAAAAAGGGTAAGAAGATATAAGAAATGTAAAACAGAGTTACAGGTAACAATTATTAATTTAATGTTTAATTTTGTCAATTATGAAACGAATGAAATCTTAATGATTCATATCCATGATTTTAATTGTAATGGCTGGAAAATTTAATATTAACAGCTAGAAAGTTAATTAAAAGTATTTCAAATATATTTGAGGGGTGATAAATTTCCACATGTTACATGTATATAGCATATTTACTTTTGTTAAACAGGGATATTATTGTTAATCACAAAAAGGCCCAAAATAACAATATCTTACATATAATAATCTTCTAAAATTTCACATAGAAGTAGTTTCTATTAGAAACCACCTGCTAAGGGGGCAAAATTAGTCAAGCTCGAACGTTCCATCACTTTGTTTCTAAAGATGACTCTATTCTTGGCATGATTTTAGCGTGTCTGAGTCTGTGGCTGTGTCAATTCCATCCTAAAGGCGACTGTATTTTTATTTGTAATAAAATTATTTTTCGTAAATATTCGTCATCACTAAGAGATTGTTTTAAAAAGAAGAAATAAGAAATGTAAAACAGCGTCACAGGTAACAATTATTAGTTTAATGTTTAGTTTTGTGAATTATGAAACGAATGAAATATTAATGATTCATTTAAATGATATTATTTATAATGCCTGGGAAATTTAAGCTTAACCGCTAGAAAGTATATTAAAATATATTTTGAATATATTTGGGGGTGACAAATTTCGACATGTTACATGTATATAGTATATTTACTCTTGTGTAACAGGGATATTATTTTTAATCGTAAAAAGACGCAAAATATATATTCGTCATGTATAATACGCTCCAAAAATTTGACATAGAAGTAGTTTCTATTATAAACCACCTGCTACGTGGACAAAATTATTCAAGCTCGAATGCTCCGTTACTTTTTTTCTAAAGTTGACTCTATTCTTGGAGTAGTACACCACTATAGTCTAAGGTTATTAGTTTGATAAAATATATTTAATTACAGTAACTCAATAAATTATAACTTATCTGCAAAGAAACATGCACAATCCGTCTAAGAGTACTTCCATTTGAGAAGTGGGCTGGCCAATAGTCTTCAAAGTACCTTGCATGATTTTAGCGTTTGTGTGGCTCCACCAATTCCATCCTAAAGGCGACTGTATTTTTATTTGTAATACAATTACCTTTCTCAAATATTCGTAGTCACTGAGAGATTGTTTTAAAAAGGGTGAGAAGAAATTAGAAATGTCGTAAAACAGAGTCACAGTTAACAATTATTAATTCAATGTTTAGTTTTGTGAATTATGAAACGAATGAAATCTTAATGCTTCATCTCCATGATTTTAATTTTAATGGCTGGAAAATTTAAGATTAACAGCTAGAATGTTAATTAAAAGTATTTTGAATATATTTTGGGTTGATCAGTTTCGACAGGTTACATGTATATATCATTTTTACTGTTTTAACATGGGAATATTATTTTTAATCATAAAAAGATTCAAAATATGTATTCATCATGTAT
>CM063498.1:179070168-179073742 GCA_032207245.1 Pardosa pseudoannulata
TAGGGTACCTTTCCATTAATTAAATATTTAAAATTATAGACTAATTTCAGGGTGGGAAGGAATAGAAAAGTATATTGTATTGACTCTAAAAAGTCACGAAAAAGAATTACAAAATATACTTCCATTTAGTACCTGTTGAAAAATAAGGAGATCACAATTATATCTTCAAATATTACTTTTTGCATTATTTTATTTAGGAAAAAACTAATATAAATATTGAGAGTGTTTTTTGTAATAAGCCGATACGCCAATTAGAACATAATTTTAAATTATAGCAAATACATGCAAATTTATAAATTTATTTTGTTTTCTCAAAACTGTTATTCCTACCCTTGTACCCAACATTACTTGAAAATTAAGAAATATAAAATTTTAAACTTTTGGCTATTTCTGTATTTGATAAAGTGGCATAATATCTAGCTATTTTTAAGCATCTACTTTTAACGTATTATTAAAAATTTTATTTTTAAAATTTATAACAATATCATTACTTTTCAGTAAAATAAGAAGAAAAATTATTTGTACGTCACTTGTACTAGATGTTTTAGGTTGATAAGGGATACTTTTAGATTTAAAAGTATAAATGAAATAGATTTTTTAAATATGCATATTGCATTAATATGAAATAGATAATTCGAAACACATTATATTTTTGTACATAAAATTTTTTACAAAGCTCTCATTTTTTTCTGTTGTAATAATTAATTAGTTTATTATAGTGCATCCTGAAAAGAATAAAAAAGTTCATCATGCAATGTTAATTTTTAAATTAACATAAAAAATAGTAAAATATCGTTAAAAAATCGTTAGGCTGTATGCTTTTGAAATGTAATCCCTTAATTAGGGAACTATAGCGTAAATTATACTTCCTCTACACACATTTCATATCTATTTCAGGCTAAAATATTACAGTCCCAACATTAAATATTAGACTACAATTTTATACGTGGTAATTTTTCTATATAACTCGGACATAAACATGAGAAAATTAAATGCAATCTGAATTATTCCTGAATGTCAACATCTTGACAGGTAGTGATTTATGTTTACAATTAAATACTCATTAGAAGTAATATTTGCTATCCACTCTGCAATCAATATGAATTTCTTAGAACATTTTATGCCGGATATTTTGATAAACTCTAAACTATCTGAAATCAAATTAAAATATGTACTTTAATAAAAATGAAAGTAAAATCCTATTAAATACAAAATATATATTCGTTTTTATACACTTTTCGTTAATGATACATTAATTTGATACTGGATATCTAACAAGAAAAGTAAACTACCGTATATTTAAGGCATATAAATTTAAATTTCATCGTATCATCAAACATTTTTACGTGCTGCGGAAACACTGATTAAAAAACAACTTTTTTAATCGGTTATTTTTTCCGATACGCTCATAAGCTGAAAACAGAAAAATATAGGACAAAGAATATCTCATTACAAGATCATCGGAAAATGCTTTAAAAAGAAACTTATTATTTTTTTAAGTATTGGATTTTTTCACAACAAATAGTGTTGAGGAATACTTTTGTAAATTAATTAAAAATTTCTAACAATGTATAGAAAGGTTTATAGGTATTTTGTTGGTTCAATTACTCACGTAAATATTGTATACTAAGAAAAAATGTTTCGAATAGAAAAACCTTAAAAGTATTCACTGCAAAGTCGGTAAGTTGCAAAACATATTTGTCATATTTTACAATAAATTTTATTTCGAATGTTAGTTAGTATTAATTGGTGAATTTACAAATTCAGAGATATGCATGTTCCCCAATTACATAAAATTGGGACTAATTCCATTAAACATTAAAATATACAGCTTAAGAGTCATTTTGGACTCTAATATACTTTAAAATAATGTAGATATTTCACGAGTACTATAATTGGTTATTATTACTTTTAAAAATCAGATAGCAAGTTATTTTGGCGTTCCATGACTGGAGCGTTTGTTCTTAGAAAATACCAGTTCTTACAAAAGTTTGGTTATAAGTATATCAAATTATGTATCTGCAATTGACTGCTCAAATCCGTGGCAGCTTTTAACTATTCTACAACAGTAATTCTTTGAACTTATCTCTTCTAAATTTTCAAGTTATAAAAAGAGAAAAAATACTTTGGGGACAAGAACGCATTTTTATTTGCACTTATACAATAGTACAAAAAATTATTATATCCCAGATGGCATAACTTGGCATAACTTCCATTACTCTATTCTAGGCAGCCCAATAAAAGTTATCAAACTTTAAAAACAAAAATTAAAGTGATAAGAAGCATTTATAGTTCAGGAGAGTAGTTTTGATAATCTCCCGCCCTGTCGATGTAAGTCAGGTAAAGTAGGCAGAGCTGACAGTCTACCAGCCACAACTTAACCATATGATGCCCTAAGTAGTCATTCAAATCTTTATTCTGAGGATGAAAACATAGGGCTCTGATCCTCATTACTTGAGATCGTGGGTTCGAATCCCTCTTTACATGGACGTTCGTAGACGTACAGAATTGGCTTTAAGCAGTAGGTCCGGGTCTCATAAGTCCTCGTGTTGCTAAAAAGGTATATAGTAGCGCTCCGCACCAAAGCTTTATTCTATAGTTAGCAACAAGAACTAGTCTAGGGACGTCGGAAGGAATAGGTTCACCGTTAGAAACCCTATGTCTTAACTCCCATAGAATTTGAGATAATCTCTTAGTAATGAGTTTTCAACTTGGCTCTAATAATTCTATTAATGATGCAGTAGAAGATAGGTGAATCTGGTTGGGAATAAATAATAGTAAATCAAATTTATCCATAACGGTTTTATAATTTTCTCTTTACGTCTGTGTGTATCTAGAAAAAATTTTTGAGAGTTTAAAGATAAATTTCAAGTTATTACTACTGACAGTAGTGTTTGCAAAAAGCCTTAAAATGAAGAAATTCTGTATTTAGAAATATTATAACACTTATTTGTGGAATTTCTATTTTATATGCAGTACGAATTTATAACTTTTTTCCTACGCTGCAGGGGATACATACATTATTGTAACGCCTTAACAAAGCGTCGAACCGTGTTACTCATTTAGCAACACCCGGGGTGGCACATGCTTAAGGTATGCTATGGACGTGGGTAACATTACCCCGCTATGACCTCGTAATTTAGAAGTAGGGACCAAGCAGAAGACCCCTAGGCTTGGTCTGTCATCCCAGAGGTATCGTTTGAGAACTTGGAGCATTTTGTGACTACGAACATATGTTATGAATCCCAATCACCTTTAGCGAACTTGGCGGATTTTAAGCCGGCTCCAGCTCCAAACCTGCAAACACTAGTTAAAATATCGTTGGCTTTGCCGACTGTGCAAATGTGACTCATTAAAGGATTTAAATTTAAAAATTAAAAGACAATCCTTAAGCTATTTTTAAAAGAAATCATGAATATATATATATATATATATATATATATATATATATATATATATATATATATATATATATATTATATATATATATATGTATGTATGTATATATATGTATATGTATATGTATATATATATATATATATATATATATATATATATATATATATATATATAT
>CM063498.1:179078842-179108842 GCA_032207245.1 Pardosa pseudoannulata
GGATTGTTTTTAAAATGTATGAAATTACTCGGTCAAAATACTTTTTGAGAAAATTTCAAATAACTTTATAATTTATTTACATGACTGTGGTTGTTTACATTGTCTTATCCTAAATTAAACTAGGTTTAAGTCTTGATTAAAAAAAAAAGAAACTTTGTTTTGAAATTTAAAAAACAGCAACTATTCTTTTAAATAAAAATTAGTATATAATTATGTTGAGAAATATTGTAAAGAGAATAAAAATCTAAAGTTTTTTTTTTCTAACGAAATCCTTATCAATAAGTTCATTATTTACTGCATTTTAACACTGTAGGCTGCCGTTATATTTTGTTGATTTGGACTAGGAAAATTCTCTATATTTCCTATCATCATAGGATATAGGTATCATTTTGAAGAGCATATTCACTTTAAATATAACAATAAAATTACTTTTGGAAATACATTAGTAAAAAAATAATCATTAATAATGATGAAAAAAGAAGTGTCAATTTTACCTATTTAAAAAGTGTGCACAAATACACGTGTATTCGTAATTTTCATTACACTGAGAAAAATTGGGAGGTATAATGTACCATGTATCTGAATGTTATTGAATTGAAGGAAAAATAATTTTCATTAACTATTATAATTAAGAAAAATGTTTTTAACATTAAATTAGAGCATGTATTTCAGTCTTAGAGTTAAAATAAAATCGTTGCGTGCTTTTGTTTGCACATTTACAGTCAATTCATTAAACACACACAGACACATATACATTTATAAATATATTATATATATATATATTATATATATATATATATATATATAATATATATATTATAATCATATATACATATATAGTACATATACATTACATATACAATACATATACATATATATATACATTTAATATATATAAATATATATATATATATATACATATATATATACATATATATATATATATATATATATATATATATATATATATATATATATATATATATATATATATATATATATATGTGTGTGTGTGTGTAAATGTATATATGCTTTTTAAAAATTTCAATATTTTTCTAAAAAAGAATAACTCATATACCACATTTCAACCCACGTATTCGATAAATCTTTAAACATATTATTATAGCTTAATAAATCTATTATGCCTCTCTAAAATAGCTATTTATTTTAGATACATATACATCAAAACACATTAACAAAAGAAAAAGTAAAAAAAAGAAGATTTTAGTTTTTTTAATCTTGCCGCACTCCCTTGAAATTACCTTGAAATGATTTTTTTTTTGTATTTTAAGAAATTGCAAAAAACAATATATCTCCCAACCAACCGACACTTTAACAAAAACCCATGTATAAATATTTATATTATAAAGTGATTCGTTTTATCATACCATTAAAATTAAGGTAACGTATAATAGTTCTCACTTATTAAAGACTGTGATGTTATTAATGAAATCCAGTATAGAAGTTGCTTGTTAAGAAGGATATTTGTTTCCTAAAATTTATTCAAGTTCAAAATAAAAAAATAAAGACTTTGCATATTGATTTCAACAAAGATATCGATCGTTTAGTTAGTAAATAAAATTAAAATAAAATTGTTTATCTCTTTCTCGGTCTTAATATCCTCCAATTAAAAATATTACATGCGTTTATATCTATGATATTTATATAAGTCTGTTCTTTTTTCTATATAGAGTAGTTATTGGGATACATAATAAATTTAAATTATGATTCTTAAAGTGAGATTCAATGTACATTTATTTAAAGATATGTAATTTTAAATATATATTATAATTATATAAATCGTTTTCCCCATTCACCATTATTTTTGTAATAGTACATTTTTAATTTATCACAACAGCCAATTTATATTGCCAATCTGTACAATACTAAAAAAGTAACTTTAAAACAATTAAATCGTTTCCCATATAAACAGATAATGGGATATTTATTACATTTAAATAAGGGTTCGTGAAGTGAGATAAAATGACATTTATTTAGAGATATGTTATTTCAAATATGTATTATAACTATATAATTTGTTTTCCGCATTAACCATTATTTTTGTATTACTACATTTTTTATATATTTATATAAAAAATGTAGTAATCATCATCCGTTTTATATTGCTAATCTGTACAATACCAAAACAATAAATTTAAAACCAATGTATGTATGAATAAATAAACTGCATTAATGATTGGTTCGTTACTTAATTAATTTTTATTTATTAAATAAACAAAGTTAAGAGTTGTTTAACTCTATAAAAATTGCCTGTAATTTTTTACGTTATACAAAAAGTGTCTAATCTTTAATAATATTTTTTTCAAATCAATAACTAAGCCGTAATATATTTGCATACTAGAATTCTGTTTTTATGGATAAGATGATAATGACGTTAAGAAGTGAGAATTATTATGTTCTATCATAACTTAATGCCTATAAGAATCCTATTATAATGGTTCTATAATGGCTTACAATGACCCAATCATAATTTTAATGCTTATAATGAAATCAGTTGTTATTTTATCCTAGATTGCATGTCTTATGTGAAAACATTGATTGGACGAGAAATAAAAAAAAAATGAATTTAACGGTTACTTTTTCCGATATTCTTTTAAGCCTTTTTTTTAGAGAGATACAGAATAAAGAATATCTTGTTTCAAGATCATCGGAAAACTTTTAAGAGCGTTCGCAAAGATTAAAAAAAATCGGCTCACTTTTTAAGCTATCGAATTTTTCTGTTTAGAATTTTTTACGGGCATATCTCTCAACTAAACAGGATTTTTCGGTGAAAAATTAGATTATTAAGATATTTCAAAATTATTCGATGGCTTAAAAGTGATTATTTTATGCAGATGGAGTGTTAATCTTTTTTAATTGCATAGTATTCAAATGATTTCTTAAGTGGAAAACTCTTTTACTATGATTCAAATTAAAATTTATTAATGAATAAATCTTAACTTCTTTAAAAAGGGCAGATATGATTAATATTTTTCAAGCATACTCGTATATACTGACTAGAGTAGAAAACTTTTAACGTAGCCTATGCATATAGTACAAGATTGGGCGCAAGGTAACATCTCTGTCCTGAAAATGTTGTGAACTCAAAAGAAGAAAGTACACAGCTTCCCTATAAAAAACTACCTGGAAAATTTATTGTGTAAAGTAATTTTTATGTTTTTTAACAAATAATTCATTAAAGAAATCAGCACAAAATATCGAAAGCGCGGTAATACTCCTTGTCTGTAGCACTCTTATAGCACTCTAATAAGAGTACAGCTCAGTCAGCGCGAACTCTGATGTCAGACTTATGCATGATTTCTTCAGATTTATAAAGTAAATATTAAAAAACTTGCTACGTGCTTCCTCTTTTTGTCAAGATTTACCTGCTAATACGTAACTGGTTGGGATTTTAATAGCTCGCTTCAAGCTGTAAATCAGTTCAATCAGTTGTTGTGTACATTTTGTTACTATTTGTGTCTAACTTCCAGTAATTTTGCATTAAATGCTATGTTTAGCTGCAAATATTTACCTTCTCGTACAAAAGGAAATGTTTCTTAGATGTTATATTTTAGGCAACGTTTAGCAAAGATTTATTGAACATTCTCATTTATTACAAACATCATATAAGAATTTCTGTTCAACATAATCTACAGATATTAAATCAGCAACTAACTTAAATATTTACTTGTAATACGAACTAATAGATTTATAGACGTAGCAATAATTACCAAAATAATCAAACTATTTTACAAAAGAAATTGTTTTTTCTAAAAATCGTTTTTTTCTTAAATCATCTTAATGTTTTCATAAGAAGTTAGTAAAATAAAAAAATATGTACAAACAGGGCAGATTTAAATTTGTAGTATATCTGAAAATCGATAAAACAATGAGACAAATTTGTATTTCATTACCAAAAAAGTATTTTGAAAAACAGATATTGATCGAAAATTAAATAACAGCTTCCTATAAAATGCATTCGAATATTTTATACAGTCGACTTATACAAGAAAATAAATAACCTAAACATGAATTTTTGATTGAAAAATATATTTTAGTGTGCATCTTATAATTTTGTAAGAAAATCGCTTAATTTAGATGTTTTAATATTTACTTTTTTTTACATTTATAAGTCCACTCTCAATGTTCGAGTTTTCACTTCTGTCTTCTTTTTGTAAAGTAACGTTGCTCCTAATAAAAGCAACAGAAAATTATTTATAAAATTTTATTTACTTTGAAATTGCCTAAAATTTAAAATATTAAAATATTAAAATTTAAAATTTAAAATATTAAATTATTAAAATTCTACAAACAGGTGTAGGCCATTTTATACACATAAAATGAATAAATATGTTATAATAAAACAAAATACCACAAAAATTTACGACGGAATTATATACTACAATTATTATAATAACATGTTAGTAAAATTTTAGAATTAAAATATATAAGTGAGTAATACATTTTATTTGTGTTATAGACACAGTTAATATCGCATCTAAAATAAGTTAATTTATTATGCTTTTAAACACTCAGTTACAAATATATTTTAAAAGACACAAATTAGTCATAAAATAAACCATAGATTAATGCTAAATACATACTATATTATATAAATTATAATAACATGTTAGTAAAATTTTAGAATTAAAATAGATAAGTGAGTAATACATTTTATTTGTGTTATAGACACAGTTAATATCGCATCTAAAATAAGTTAATTTATTATGCTTTTAAACACTCAGTTACAAATATATTTTAAAAGACACAAATTAGTCATAAAATAAACCATAGATTAATGCTAAATACAGACTATATTATATAAATTATAATAACATGTTAGTAAAATTTTAGAATTAAAATAGATAAGTGAGTAATACATTTTATTTGTGTTACAGACACAGTTAATATCGCATCTAAAATAAGTTAATTTATTATACTTTTAAACACTCAGTTACAAATATACTTTAAAAGACACAAATTAGTCATAAAATAAACCATAGATTAATGCTAAATAAACACTTTATGTTCTACAATGCATCCAATTTACATGCTTCTACTAAAACTGGCGTTTTTCTTCAATAATTTAGAGACATGGTGTGCCTTTCTGAATGCGGTTTGAAACTGTAAGCAATATTTCACTCCATGAATTGTTTAGGATTCCAGCAAGGTGTTACCCTGAAATAACTGGCGATGTTTCAGATAAGTTTCTATCATCGCAGCTAGAAATGCGGACATATTAAATGTTGCATACTGCATGTGACGCAAACCTGTTTTGGGTCGGTTGTAATGACCCAGTATTCAGAGAAATACCATTTCAAATTCGAATCGATCTTCTGTTTGGAATATCGATTGTAACTTTCTGTACTAGTTTAAATATTTAAGCGTCAAAGCCGATTCATAATGATATTTTGAAACACTCGCGCAATGCAACAGTAATGGAAAGTTGGAAAATGAGAAATGGTTTTAAAATTTAGGCATCTATTAGAAAATTAATTTTTTATTATTTCTATATGAATTTATGGTAATATTACGACACATATGAATTTCTGAAACAATTTCCAAGTTTTAAGCGAGTACAGTAAAATTTATATTATCCGAATTAATTCGGACCAGTCACGATTCGGACATTAAAAATTCAGATAAATGGAAGATGGGGAAAAGGAATATTAATATTGGTTTTGAGAAAAAAGAATTTATGCAGAGTACTAATGAATGATTAGAATATTTTTTTGTTTAGTACAATTAAATTAAGTAATAAAAATATCTTCTTGAATATATTAATTCAAGTGAGTTGTTTCGCTGTCTGTACTTAATTTTATTTTTAAGCCTGTGTCTAAAAATATGAAAAAAAATCTGCAGCTTAACTTTAATATTCGAAATTGTTATTGCTCCTGCATTTCATCTCTCAGCTAGCTGCTTATCTAAATTCATTTTATATACATTTCATTCATTTTTTATTAGAATGATTTTTATTACTTTCCAGAACTACAAAATACTTCCTGATCGAATCTATACTTCAAAGTAAAAAAAAAATATGTAGAAGTGTAATAAAACCAAGTCAGTACAACTCCAAACTTAATATCTGACTTCACAAGACAATTGTTGGTTGGTTCACTTGCGTAATTCATTTTTTTAAATATCTATTTATTAAAATAGATTTGTAGTCATGATGTTCTCCAAGTTCCCATACGCTACCTCTGAATGTAGCAGGACAAGCCTCGAGGATTTCAGCTTGGTCCCTGATTCTATATTTTAATGATATGTTCCAATGTTAATGGTGAGTCATGCATTCATTAATGTTAAGGTGAGACCGATTGAGCGTCTAGGTCAACAGCAAGTATAAGTGGAGTACCCATGAGAAAATACAAAATTAAAAATAAACTAACTCCTCCTGCTGAATTTTGTTTATTTGGAATATATATATATAAAGGTGGAAATAGAAAATAAAATGCTGTTTAGGCCATCATGCCAAAGGGACAATACTCGATCAAAGATTTTGCCAACATGACGTATTGGTCTTAAAAAGAAAAATGGTGTTAGAACGCCGCAGAAGATATTAAGCTCTACACTCCCTCTTTCTTGCTCTCTCTGTGAGATTGCCCGCATATCTGAGAAAAAGTTCATTGGACAACATTGCATGGGCCGAAGATCAAGAGGGTTTGCTACTCAGCGGTTAGCAAACCCTCTTGACCAATGGGGTCGAAGAAGGGTCACTCACATCACTTTCGCCTCTAAGTCAGTTTTGCCCTGGCGTTATAGAACTGTAACTCTTTGTTACATTCCTTCCCTTGGCAAGAGAAGAAAAATCACATAAGGATGAATCGTTGCGCCGCTGGGGCAGCGAGTGAAAGTTACTTGTAGCTGTAAAACACCTTGTAGCTGCAAAACACTTTGTAGTTGTAAAATGCAAATAAAAAAAAATCTTAATCCCATTTGTAATTCCATATCTCCTAAAGGTGGTCGAACAGTTAGGGTTCTGATCTTCAGAACCAGAGTTCGTGGGTTCGAATCCAACTGAGCCGTGGATGTTCGCAGTGGTTCATAATCGAATTTGACCACATATTTCCAGTTCCATTAGTCATTGTGTTGCAGAAAAATAAACAGAATTTTTTCAAGTAAACCAAACCTTTTATTAAGCTACACTCAACTTCCTAGTGGTACTGAATGAGCAATAACCTCGTATCCGTATTTGATATAAATATGATTTTCTCTTTTGACATCTTCATTGGTTAAAAAAATATCACTAGAAAGTCTTCCATTTCTTTAATAGATTTCGTTGTAGAAGAACCTTTTTTGAACGAGCTGAATAACTAAAGTTTAAATAATTGCATCTTTACACTGCATAGAATTAATTTTATAAAAACAACCCTTGTAAATTAGAATAAAAAGGTTTTCTCTTAGATTTTTTCTATAAATTTCTGTTCTAGATAACATGTTCAGATTTTAAATGGATCATTATTTCACAGTCTGATTTGGGATTCAAAGTATTTTGTCTCGCAATTGGATACTTTGAATAAAAAGTCCATTATGGAATTCATATAGTAAGTGTAATAAGTTAATAAATTAAATATATTCATAATCAGAAAGTATAAGGCTAATACGTATTGAACTTACATCTAGAGATATACTCTTGCCTCTATAGACTCTAATGAAGGAGAGATAAGGCTTCAAGAAATATTAAAATCACACAAAATTCCTAGTCATATCCAATACACCATGTATACGAAAATTTATCATTCAAACTCTCCTTATATTTAACATAAGCTTTTAACTCTATAAACACTGGAAAAATATTAACATGCATAAACATTGATAAAAGAAGATAGATCAAACGAAAATGGCAAACAACAAACTGAGTTTTTACATCAAGATTAATTCTTCTAGCTCATATATCAATCATTTGTCACCTGACAATACAATCATTTGCGATGCATCAATCAACATCGCAGACCTTCAGTTCCAACGCTAATCCAAAATGAATTCCTCCTTTCGTATTCTAACAGTCACGGGTTATCAAATTATTGCTTCTGATTTCTGTTCTTTGCAAGAGATATTAATTCTTCTAAAACTAGTATGTATTTAATGTAAAGAATAATATTTTTTAATAGTGATGGGACAAATGACACAAATGTTTTTAATATTTAAATTAAAACCGTTATTCAAATTAAAATGTAAGTTTTACTGTAAAGCAAACTTAAAATGTGGAAAATGCAATTCCACGACACTAATATGTTTTATTAAATTCGAGATTAAAATTCGGTGCAATTCAATCCTACTGAAAATTTTATGTGCTGAATTACTTACTTTGTCCTTTATTTAAGTTTGATTTTATTATAGACTGAGGAATAGAAACCTACTTTGGAAGAAAAATATGCATTTTATGATATTAATTATTGTAGAGAGACATAAATTATTTTAGCGTAAAATATCCAGATCGTTACTCAGGTGAAGGAAATGATGCCAATTGTTGTGTAATGACTGAAAATTTTTTACGTTGACTGAGTGAAAGCCTAAATCATGTATATCTACACTTTTGACAATTCATTACAAAAGAAAGCATTTGTTATTAAAATAATTTTAACCTCAATCGTTTTATTCCAGAATATATTAAACATTTGTGCAAGATCTGGTAAGGATTCAAATGAACTTCTTGTGCAGTCAGGTCTATTTAGACGAGAGTTTAGCAAAAAATATAATACTCAGTAATCCATTAACTCGAGTTAGTTAGATCAAGCTCTCATTAACTCATAATTAAAAAGTTATTTGATGGAACGTTTTTATTCTTTTAAGCAAAACTCTTTATTTAAATTAAAACGTAAACTTTACTTAGCAAATAAAGACGTGTGGCAGGATTTAAAAGAAAACTTAGTAATAGGTGCGAAAACCAGTACCTGATCCACGAGTCAGGTGCAGTGCAAACTAGCATCAGATGTGAATGTTCTAATGTTCAGTGCCTGTTTTGGGAGACATTGTAGCCATTACCAATTTAGTGAATTGTATTTATAGCCCCCAGAAATGGAACTTACTGCCGCCAGTTTATTACTGATTAAACAGAATTACCATTGTTAAATATAAAGTAAATAATTTTTTTGTCTATTATATCATTAAACTGAAGAAATCTGACATGAAGACACTTGTATACCTTTTACATTATATATATTTAAAAATATTGATGCATAATTTACCATAAAAATAATCAAATATCCATTCTCTTACAGGTTTGGCTTTACTCCCGTTTCTTAAGAAAAAGTATTACTGATTAGTATTCAAGATAGATGTCCTCCAATGGCGATTTGCAATGTTAATGTTCACTATATTGAAATCATTTTTATTTAGATATTTCTACTTTTAATTTTATATAGATATTTCATTTAAGTTTTTTGCTATTACAGTACTATATTTATTTTATATAGTTGTGTTTAACCGACTACACTGAAAACAGAAGGACAGCTCTAGATGCCACCAGCTTGCAAGTCCTGGAGGCAAAATTTCAACATTATACAACCAATTGTTCTTGAGTGATGCGAGATACATATATATACCGTCCGAGTGGAACACACCGTGTGTTTAACCCTCCGAGTGGAACACACCGAGGAAAGAAAAGTCTCCAAATATATTAAAGTTTTATTGTGTCAGTGACCAAAGTGTTCTATGATTTTTTACTTCACCCTCTGTCGAGTAGATTGGAATACGGGAAACCCATCCTCGTTATTATCCCTTTACTTACGATTATAAATATATATATATATATATATATATATATATATATATATATATATATATATATATATATACATTATAGATTGTTAATTTTTAATACACACAAAGCTCGTCAAGTCTCGAAGATCATTCCATAAGAAATAATGGATTCTAAAAGTACGAATAAAAATATTTTTTTTAAATTATTTATAATTTTTACGAAAGTCATCCAAGATATTTAAGTGGTGCAATTAGAGATACATGTGTTACCGCAAACGAAATACTTCGAAACAGAGATTGACAAAGCTATGATAAGCTATCAGCGTCTTTGTGCTTCAAGGAGTAGGGGTGCATCCCTCAATAAATGTCAGTCAAAGAGGGGTGGAGTTCCTAAACAATCGACCTGACCCTCCTATCTTAACACTCCATAACTCTATGGGAGAAAGCACTGGCAGAAATGTACGCTACATCCATTTTCGAAATGTTTTTGGAGGTCGAAAATTGTACGTGACAACCAGCGGAATTGTACGTGCGAAACGCTTAGAGGGTTAATTAAAACCGACAGAATAAAATTATGTAAACTGCATTCAGAGATGGTCAAAATCTATATTTAAAGTTTTAGTTTTAAAAGGTCTGTATAAGTTCTTACGGGCGTAATTGTTAATCTACATAAAAATATTCAGGTAGGGGGAAAAATATTTTCTTTGCAGTCTGAAGATAGAATGTTTTGTGAATACAGTGTTTCCTTTACTATGTAGAAAAAAACTAGGAAGTGATATTTTTTAAAGAATTTTGTATCCTAGACTTAGTTAAAACCACATGTAATCGTTGGATGCACTACTTTATAATAAGTAATCTATCAAACAATTATAATTTAATAATTTATAAATATACTTTGTAACATCCACCCATCATATAATAAAATGTAAATATCATAAAGTAATATATAGATCTTTTGTCATTTGACTATCTTTTTATAAAGGGATGCATTTTTCTATCGCATTATAACATTTATTTCTAACAGATAAGGTCCTATGCGGTAGCGTTATTATCTGTTTCATTGAAAAAGTGTTTCCAGAGGGCAGTTTGCACGAAATAAACTAGTTACGCCACTACATGGGACAAAAGTCCTCAGGATGATATTTCATTGTACGACCATTTAATTTTGAGTTATGAGATATGTACTTGCGGTAAGGAAATCCCACCTAAACTAGTATAAAGTCATTCACAACTGGTCAAAATGGATATTTAAACTTTTCTTTTTTAATTATTTATAGTTTTATTTTTTAGCTACTTATAACTTCTTTACAAGCACGTACAGGTTTAACAGTTAATTCATTTTTTAAAAAAATAAGGTAGGATTAAAATGATTTCTTTTTGAATATAATTGTCGAAATATTTTTCGATTATAGTGCCTATTTTATAATGTAGAAAGACATAAGATTTTGGACAATTTTGTATTCTAGAATTTTTTTACATCCATTGTGATGTTTAGAAATTGAAGCTTATATAAGTAAACTATCAAAATTTCCAGAGAACCCGCTAAAACCTAAAAAAGAAACTTATAAAATTTCCTTTAACATTAAAATATTTAACAGTGCGAGAAAGTGAAAGAAAATTCGTCGAGTTATATGGGTTGGAATATGTTTATTGAAGTGCAAATATACGACAACAATCTTTTCCCGAGTTTAAATTTCAGTAATGAAGCTTTAATGATGCGCAAACCTGAAGTGTCATAACGGGTTCTGAATTTTAACGAATGAGTTGGAGGTAACACCTCCGATCTCATTACAGAGTGGAGAGATATATTTCAATCAGAGGGAGAGAGAAACTCTGTAACAGCTCATTACATGGAAACGCATTAAATATTTAGTCCCACATTCCAAGTCGGCTTGATTTAATCCCGGTGACGCTGTACGCAATTCTGTTTAATATTTCGCTGCTAAAATGTGTTTCGCATAAGAGGAAAGCTACGATTCTCGGTGAAGTATTTTAGAGTTTCTTTTGAGGGTTTTTATGCTTCGGTTGAAATTTTGCTGTAAGGTTATTTTTTATAGTTGAGATCACAGTCTAATTAAACGAGCTTAGCCTAACCACTGCATTACAGAAACGGATTTAAAGTTTACACATCACTTCAAAATATTAACTTAAATAACACAGTTCTACATTTTAGATGTAGTTTATTTAATATGGGTGGCATTATACAAAATATCTTTTAATATTTAGCTATTTAAATAAATCTCACATATAAGAAAAGCTGGAATTCTTGTACAAATAATTAGATCTTTTTAGATTTTTATAGTGTAATTATATTTTTATATATTGTATATTACGTATTTTAATTTCGTAATATTATTATTTCGTATAACTGAGATCAAAGTATAATTAAACTTAATTCTATTTACCATTGATTAAACGAAATAGCATTTTAAAATTACAAATTTCTCACTATGTGTTAGGAAGCCTATATGAGACCTTAAAAAACAATTATACATTCGAAATGCAGTTGACATTATCTGGATGTTGGATTCGATTGGTATGGAGCGCAACGGTATACTCTTTTGCTACACGAAGTCTAAGTTAATTCAATGTATTACAGCACCTCTCTAAAAATAGGTAGAAACGATATATTTTGGAGAATTTTCTATTCCAAAATTTGTAATATTTCGAAATTGAAACTTATATAAGTAAACTATCAAAATTTAAAAAAACCACGAAAAACCTAAAATAGAAACTTATAAAACTTTCTTTAACATTAAAATATTATTTAACAGTGCGAGAAAGTGAAAGAAAATTCTACGAGTTATATGCATTGGAATATGTTTGTTGAAGTGCAAATATACGACAACAATCTTTTCCCGAGTTTAAATTTCAGTAATGAAGCTTTAATGATGCGCAAACCTGAAGTGTCATAACGGGTTCTGAATTTTAACGAATGAGTTGGAGGTAACACCTCCGATCTCATTACAGAGTGGAGAGATATATTTCAATCAGAGGGAGAGAGAAACTCTGAAACAGCTCATTACATGGAAACGCATTAAATATTTAGTCCCACATTCCATGTCGGCTTGATTTAATCCCGGTGACGCTCTACGCAATACTGTTTAATATTTCGCTGCTAAAATGTGTTTCGCATAAGAGGAAAGCTACGATTCCCAGTGAAGTATTTTAGAGTTTCTTTACAGGGTTTTTATACTTCGGTTGAAATATTGCTGTAAGGTTATTTTTTATAGTTGAGATCACACTCTAATTAAACGGGTTTAGCCTTGCCACTGCATTGTAGGAACGAATTTAAAATTTACACATGACTTCAAATTCTTAACTTAAATAATACAGTTCTGCATTTTAGATGTAGTTGATTTAATCGGGGTGGCATTATATAAAATATATTTTAATATTTTGCTATTTAAATAAATCTCACATATAAGGACAGTGGAAAATTTTGGCAAACATTTAGATCTTTTTAGATTTTTATAGTATAGTTCATATTTAAATTTCGTAATATTAATATTTTGTATAATTAATTCTATCTACTATTGTTTAAACGAAATAACGTTTTTAAACTACAAATCCTTTACAACACGTTAGGAAGCCTATATGAGGCCTTAAAATAAAGTTATACATTTGAAATGCATTTGGATTTATCTGGATGTTGGTTTAGATTGGTATGGAGCACGACTGTCTACTCTTTTGCTACATGAGGACTATGTTAATCTCAGTGGTATTCTCTGGAACATCGCTTAATGTTTTGTTGATTAAATGTGTCTCACATATAGGAAAAGCTGGAATTTTCTGACAAATATTAAAACTTTTATGATTAAGTTCGATTTTAGTTCTCGTAATATTATTATTGTGTATAATTAAGATCAAAGTATGATTTAACAATTCTATTTAACATGGCAAATCTTAGCAATATTACATTTCAAAACTACAAGTTCTGTTGATGTCGACAGTGCCACCTGGTCAAACGCAGCACGACTGAACCGGTGGTAACTCGTTTTAAGGCAAAAGTGTACTTCTTTTGTTTTTAACTAGCACCACAAGGTGAAAGTACGACTTATGCTCAAGTGGGTCCTCGTAATTTTAAAGCAGATACCACACAGAAAACCTATAGGCTTGGCCTGCCAAACTTAGAGGTATTAATGGAAAACTTGGAGGACGGTGTGACCACGAACATAATTTAAGTGCTTCTGTCACCTATAACGAACACGGCTGATCTTATGACAGTTCGGGCTCCTACCCCACAACTCTCCAATTATGAGAGAGTCGCCTTTGCCGACTGAGCTACAAGTGTTTTACACCTCATTAAAAATGTTATTATAAGACCTTTAAAAATACAGTTATTTATTTCAAATACAGTTGAAGTACTCTAGGTAGTGTTCTATGGAATATCGCTTAATATTTTGCTGATTAAGTGCGTCTTACATATAAGCAAAGCTTGAATTTTCAGTAAAATATTAACATTTTTTTAAGTATTTATGGTGTAGTTGATATTTAAATCTCGTAATATTCTGTATAATTAAAATATCTTTTTAAAATTAATTATATTTACCGCTATTTTAACGAAATTGCGTTTAAAAACTAAAATTCTTTTAGTACATATTCGGAAAACTTAGAGATACCAAGATATATTAATTAAACTTATGTTTTTATTTTGCATAATATTTCAGAATTTTGAAAATTAAGTAAGACATTGGGTGATGTTTTATGAAATGCTGTTTGATATTGCAGATAAAATACATCTCTCGTACCAGGAAAACTGAATTTTCAAATAAATATTTAGAATTTTTTTCAACTTTTCATGATTTGCTTAAATCCAATGTAGTTATTTTGACAGAATAATTAAAAATATTTCGTAGTATCACTGCTTAAAAAAATGTATTTTTTAAAGGGTTTAACAATTTAAGGAGATTTAGAAAGCAGAAATATCAGAAAATATCATTTTCCTTTATTAGCTCTAATTACCTTTAAGTTTAACTTACTTTAAAATCGTTAAAACTAAATTTTATAAACCAATTGTTTCAACCATAATTGGATAAGAAAATACATTTTCGAAATTATATGGACCCACAGTATTTTTATGAAAAATTTTATTTAAGTCTTACTGTAGTTATTTTTGTTATATAACGTATTTTAAGTAGCAAAATTAAATTAAGTCTTTTTGAATTATTTATTTAGTAAAATTGTTTTAATTTAAGATAGTTTTAACTTATATTTTTTTCATTCTTTCAACTTATTTAAATAATATTTTTCAAAATATTTTAGGTCTCATGAGTATAACTTGGTAAACCGTGAAGGATATGTTTAGAAACTTCTATTTTAGAATTCTTGGAAAATTTAATTTTAGAAGTTCCTAAAATATCAGACAACTAACAAAACCAAAGCGCATAAATCTCGGAAAAAATATATATATATATATTTTATTTCTCACATTACTTTAATTTATATTACTTTGGGATGTTTACCATTAAATACTATAAACCACATGTTCTTACAATAATTGCATACGAAAATACATTAATTTCTAAATTACAGGAGGCCATCTTATCGATTCGGATAATTTTATTTAATTCTTACAGTAATTATTTTAATTATATGTTATATTTTTGCACCTAAAAAAATATTATTTGAATTTTTCATTTAGCTAAATACTGAAGCTTAAACTCATAATATTTTAAAACTTTCACAAGTTAAATAATATTTTTTTCAACAATATTTGATTATACTAAGCCTACTGTAGGAATCTGTGGATGCATTTTAGTGACTTATAAAATGCTATTTTACATAAATATTCTACTGTCACAGATAAATATGAAGTTTGTATGTTTTTATATAATTTTAACTGAAACAATATGAAGGCAATTTATAGATGACTGTTTGCACAGATATATTCCATTCACAGCAGAAAATTTGAATGAAACTTTTACATTCGTATCTTAGAGACAAATCAAAGCTGCAGAATTTTATTTTATGGGAATCATTCAGAAATAATAGACTAAAACTCATTTAAAATTGTCATTTGTTTAAAAAACTCCAAAAAGTAAGTAAATCACGCACACTGAAATCTCAGATATTCATGAAGAAATAACTTGAAGTTCCTTTTACTTGTTGATACACAAACTGCGATTGCAGTGAAAAACAATTCATACAATTTTCTTTTTTTCTATTTTTGTAATTTTATGAATTCGTTCATTATGAGAGGGGAAAAGATAAAATATAGTCAAAATATATAAGAATCATCTCAAAATAATAAATTAAATACTAAAAACAACTTACTACTGAATTAAATGTTTATAATAAATTTGAATGCATTGTAGATATTTGTTTCAATATATTAAACTATTAAATTAAATTTATAAATGTGGGATTTTAAAAAGAAAATTTAATGTATTTAATATAAATTTTTCCTATAATTTACGTGTTTATTAGACAAAAAAATAATTATTAAGTATGTTCAAAATATATTTTGAAGTATTATTAAAAACCGAAGACAAAATTGAAAATTTAAGTAGAATGAATTTTTGAATTATCAAAGCAAACTTTTTATTGAATTATAAGTTTCTACATGTTATAATACGTTTTATATGATTAATTTACTCGTAGCTCAATATACATATAATGCAAATTTCATTATTGTAACTTAACAATTAACATTGAAGCTTTTGAATGCTCATAATCTTCATTCAGGCGATGGTCACAAAATTTTTGTTATAAATAAATAATTTATATGTTATAAATTGATATATAAATCGCTCGTATTTGATTTTTTCTTATATACAAATATTATTTCATTATATTAATTATATTCATTATATTATTTAATTCATTATATTCATTATTTATGAACATTTTTACTAATTTTACATAAGCTTTTTGGTTACATATTCGGTTTAGATATACTATTTTCTCAGTCTTAAAAGTATTAAATAATAGACCTAATATACATTAAAATATTATTAATATTAAATTGCCCGTATTAAATAAAATTTACATTTTGATTATTAGAACACGATATAAATTTTAAAATTCTGAATTTTTTCGAAAAATCGCTAGTACAAATATAATGTTAACCCCGATAACTGATCTATTCAAATTGTGAACAAAAAATACTCAAAAAATTTCCAGAAATATTCAACTAATTTATATAATGTAAATATTATTTTAATCCATTAAGAATTATACTAGTTAATGTTAATAATAATTATTTTTGTTTAATGTTATCATTTTCATTTAAATAAAATTGGAAAAAAATAATGAAAAATGTCAAAAAACCATATTTTTTACTTATCTGTATTTACATCTATGTGAATCAAATCGATTGTTTGTTCTGAGAAAACTTAATGATATAAATATAGATGTTTAGATAATGTTTTTAATGTAAAAAATCAAGTATAATACCTGTATGGATAATGCGTGAAAAACAGTAAAAAGCATTCACTTGTAGACCTTAATTGGGATGTTTAAAGGTCATACACCCCTTAAAAACTACGAGTCGGCAAAAAAGTACAAAGTTAACGAGACCGTAATTAAGACGACCCTCAATTAATCACGCAATAATTTTTGCTAGTTACGTTATCAGTTATTTTTTTTTTACCCTTCCGTGTGTCTCTTAATATATTTCTTGTTACAAAAGCTCATCCATCAAAGAACAACATTTATGATTCCACAATACATCATCGGACGGCAGGATGGGGCTGTTTGACGAACGTTTGAACAAAAGTAAACAGCGATAATCAATCACTTGGGACGTGGTTTTTTTCTCTTACCGATAATTAATCGTCTATCTATATGGTCATGAAATTGTACTTTCAGAAAATAGATAGTGTTTGTGGAGGGAAGAAAGGATACAGCTGTCTTTGTCATTCGACCATACGTACTCATAATGCCAGAATGGTATTCGTTATTAAGAGTATCTAAATGACGTAATCTTTTTCTTCAAGGATGTCTATTTTTTCTTCTTGTAGGGGATTAGTAGAGAGAACGGATTAATATATTTCAACCTTACAATGATAACTCATTTTCCATTGTGGTGGACATTTTGTCAGTTAGGCATAAGCTACATGCAACATGGATGGCTTAATTTAGAGAGTTTAAAAATGGATTAACTTTTCTCAATCTGTAGTTTCAATAATTTAGTTTCCTTTGACATGCTTCCAGGTAAACCTAATTCCGGTCCAACATCTTCTACTTTATTTTAAAAGTATGAGAATTTGTAGTATGTGGATTGATGTACCTCAATTAATTGGAAAAATTTATTTATTTAACCGTAAAGGTCTTTTATAGTATAAATTATTATATTAATAGAAAAACTTAATTAAGGTTTACCTCAATTTACCTTCCTTACCTTAATTAACCATCATAAATTAAGTTTAGGAATTACTTGTGTATAGATTAATTTATCTCAATCGTTAGTCTCAATAATTTAGTTTCCTTTTACTATAGATACCATACTATCATAAAGAAATTGTCTACATACAACATACTTAATTGTGTGAAAATTTAGGAGGTGTGGATTGATGTACCTCTATTAACTACCAAAATTTGTTTATTTAACCCTAACGGTTTTTTAACAGCATGGATTACTATATAATTAGATAATCTTTTGTATTAAATTAAATTTAAAAGTTTCTAGAGCATTGATTAATTTATCTCAATCAATAGTTAATTTAATTTTCTTCTACTATTGAAAACATGCAGTCAGATTGGCATGAGTCCATGTACAACATGATTTCTGTTATTTTATAATTGTGAGGATTTCCGTTGTGTGGAATTGATGTACCTTAATTAACTACAAAAATATATCTTTTTGGACGCTGGTGGGGTTTTCTTAATATGGCTTATTTTAATATTCCAAGACCAGTTGTGATTAATTTCTCTCAATTAAAATTTAAATTTGCCAATCGTAAGAGTTGTGCCTCTATCTAAATTCATGTGTAACTTAAAAATTAACAAATTTAAGTTGATAATGAAGATTCATTATCCAAGAAACCCAATTTTCCGTCTCCGAATATATTTACTATCTTTAAAAACCTGCTCCTAGCGCTTGATAAATTACTGTCTTACATAGGAGGATGAACATTACAAATAACTTTTATTAAATATTGAATTTTGTATAAAATAAAGTATAAGTTAATCATTGATTTTTTTCATTCAGAAGCTCTTATTGAAATAAATTGATATAACATTTTTTGCAAATTTAAATACTCTTTTTTTATGGAAGAAAATATCAATTTTCTACAAAATATTAGCAATTACTTCTAATATATGTTAAAATATATTCCCATATTAAATTGAGTTTTAGTTTAGATTATTAATTTTTGAAAGAAATTGATAGTGCCTTTTTTCGAAAAACTAAAAGAGCAAAAATATAAAATTATTCACAATAAATTATCTATTTAATATATGAACACAAAATACCTGAAAAGGTTCAAAATATATCAAACTAATAAGTTAAAAATAAAAGAAAATGAAAATTAGATCACACGACTTTTATTGTTAAGCATGCAAATATTTTAAAGCTATTTATACAAAATCTTAATCTTGTTCGTTTTTATTATTTAAGATTATTTTCTATATAGAGTAATGAAGAATTTATACTAAACTGCTAAACCAATACACTTTAAACCTTTAACATCTGCATGTAAATCTTTTTTAAAATAATGCACAATATCAAAAAATAAATTGTAAAATATAACTTTATTTTTTAAAGAACAGTTCAAATTTCTTTTCTTATTTGCCCAGCTTTATCATCTTTATTATGAATCGAATATCCTGAGTTTCTAAATTAATGTTTGCGGCATTTTGCGAAGTGAGAACACTATTTGTTAGCATGGATTACTAATTTTCGTATTTCAACCTTGTTTTGGGTTGAATATTTCCAAATTTCGATTAACTCTTCTGATCTGCTAAAAATTATTTTTTATTCCAGCTTAAGGTTAATAAATTTTTTCAGTAGGAAGTTTTATGATTTACGTACTCATACTTGTACACATGCGATACGGCATTATAACATATGCATCATATACTCTATTCACCCTTACAATTTTTATTGAAATGCCAAGTTTTAAAGAACACCTGATATTTATGAATATACTGCTTTGCAGAATTCGGGGTAATTATGTGTAAAAAAAGAATTATTAAATACGGGGAATATATATGAAACACATAAATTTTTCTCTTAGTTGGATGAAGTATGATGCTAACTCCACTGGAACAGTTAAGCCGAATGTATATGGAGTTAAATAGAAGTAGCATGTTTATTTATTTACCTCAATTATCAGTTATAAATATTATTTACGACTATGGAGAGCATTCTTTACACATGAACAACAGCAACCATTATATGTGATCAATATATAATGTTCCGTTTAGATATTTTAGAATTAATAGCTAATAAATTCATAATTATAAACTATCAACAGTAATTTAGTTCCTTACAGATTTATTTATTTACCTCAATTATCAGTTATAAATATTATTTACGACTATGGAGAATCCATTATATATGAACAATATCATCTATTATATATGAACAATATAGAATGCTCTGTTTAGATATTTTAAAATTAATAGCTAATAGATTAATAATTATAAACTATCAACAGTAATTTAGTTCCTTACAGCTACAGAGGATATAATGTCAGATAAACATAGTAGCTGTGAAATTTAGTCTTAATATATTGGAATATTGTAAAGATAGCATATGGGTAAGTTTTCCCTAATCTCTCGTAATAATCTAATAATAACGCACCTCTGAGGACATTTTGTCAGACAGAGACACTATGTAAAGTCTGCTTTGTTTTGGTATTATTAAATTTCGAAGTAGACTATATTATGATACTATAAAAGATTTATTCACTTTAAAAATGCTGTATATCTAATATAATTATAAACTATCAACAGTAATTTAGTTTTTTGCAGCTACAGAGTATACAATGTCAGATAAACATAGTAGCAGTGTAGTTTAGTCTAATATATTGGAATATTGTAAAGATAGCATATGGTTTTCCTAATCTCTCGTAATAATCTAATAACTACTCACCTCTGAGGACATTCTGTCAGACAGAGTATCTTGAAGTCTGCTTTGTTTTGATATTATGCAATTTCGAAGTGGACTATATGATGATACTATGAAAGATTTATTCATTTTCATAATGCAGTTTATCTAAAAGAAAGACACAAAAAATATGTTTGTCGTATAGAAATAACTTCAAACTCACCAAATTTTTCATGCACTCCTAAAATGTAGCTCCTAAAAATAGAAATAGCATGTTTATTTATTTATCTAATTTATCAGTTATAAATATTATTTACGACTATGGAAAATCCATTATATATGAACAATATCATCTATTATATATGAACAATATAGAATGCTCTGTTTAGATATTTTAAAATTAATAGCGAATAGATTAATAATTATAAACTATCAACAGTAATTTAGTTCCTTACAGCCAAAGAGTTATACAATGTCAGATAAACATAGTAGAAGTGCGGTTTAGTCTAATATACTGAAATATTGTAAAGATAGCATATGGGTAAGCTTTTCATAATCTCTCATAATAATCTAATAATTACCAACCCCTGAGGACGTTTTGTCAGACAGAGACACTACATATCGTGAGGTCTGCTTTGTTTTCATATTATGAAATTTCGAAGTGGACTATATTATGATACTATAAAAGATTTATTCATTTTCATAATGTTGTATATCTAAAAGAAAAACACAAAAAAATATGTTTGTCGTATAGAAATAACTACAAACTCACCAAATTTTCCAGGCACTACAAAAAAAGTTCTACTTGACCACTTTCGTTACACACCACACATTTAGTTAGTACTTAAACACATACACATATTTGTTGTTTTATGCGATCAATGATAAATACTGCAGAATTTGTCTGTCCTTTGCTAGCTTCAACTGCTTTTGTTAACTGTGTATAAAAACAAGACTATTAATAAGCGAATATTATATACAGTCATCAAGTTTGTATTGTAGAGATAATAGATCTAATTGAAATTTGTCCATTAAAAATGACTATTTTGAATTATTAAAATGGAAGTGTTAGTGCGTATGATCTTGTGTTTTTTTTCCTTGATAAGTTAGTCCATCTGGTTTATTGTATTGTGACTTGCTCTCTCACATTTAAATAAGCACAATTAAGACTTTGTATATTTATATCTACTAATCAGCACTATAGAAGAGAGTAGTAAATATATTAATAAGGGATTACTATTTAAATTTTTGAAATTTTCTATAATATTGAAAAATATGGTCATTCGGAAGTTGAAAAATATTATAGGAAGTTTCAATCGATTAACAGCATGTAATTAATTAGCTCTTTTTCCCTTGATAAGCCAGTCCATATGATTTATTGTATTGCGACTTCTCCTCTCACATTTCAATAAACACAGCTGAGACTTTGTATATTTATATCTACTAATAAAAACATTAGAAGGACTCAGTAAATATATTAATAAGTGATTACTATTTACATTTTTGAAATTTTGTGTAATTTAGAAAAATATGGTCAGTCTTAAGTTGAAAGATATTATAGGAAATTTCAATTAATTAACAAACTGTAACTTAGAACAGTCCACATACGTAAGAAGACACGTAATGTAACCTTCAAAATTTCAAATGAAAGTAAAAAATTCCAACAGGTTTTTTTTATTTAGGAAAGCACCATAGACGTGTCAGTTTATAATTAGGAGCATTTTTAGCATGTTCCTTTTTTCTGTCGTTACTGTCTCACATTCTAAATGAAAGCCTTGCAAAATAGGGATTCTTAATTACCAAGACCCAGTATAAGATCATTAATCAAGATTTTATGGCTTCATAATACTTTGAGGGTTTTTAAACAATTGGGATAATAAAGATGGATTTTGTTATTGCAAAGTATAAACCTCAAGGCCTCTGTACTTGAATAATAAAGTTTAAAAGTAAAATGCATAGAGAATTTAAATTTATTTTTACATTCTTCCAGTTCAAAATTTACTAAACATTTCATTGTTTTAACCTTAGTAATAAAAATTTGTCTTTTTGTAATTTTCCTAACTTATGAACGGTTGCTACATACACACACATACATATGTATATATATATATATATATATATATATATATATATATATATATATATATATATATATATATATATATATATTATATATATATATATATATATATATATATATATATATATAATATCAAAATTATTTCACTTTCATATTTCCTTAAAACCTCCTCTCTCCCATTTTAATTCCTTAAAATATTTTCCCAGCCTCTAAATGTCTTAATCAAAGGACTGTCCTAAAGTAAAAATTCTTTCAATGCATTTCCCAAAGCTTTCTGTCCAACACATGAAAATTTTTTGTCCATGCAACAAGTTTTTTAGCTGCCGCCGGCAAAGGGCTTTGCTTTTCTTCTGATCTTAACAGTTAAATTCGCTGAGTAAATTTCTTGTAAATTGGGAAAATTCTATCTGTTTTCGCTTTTGGGTACACCTCTGTGAGGCAAAGGGATTTTTATGTCTTTCACTTGCCTGCAACTGGCGAGTAAAGTTGTCTTAATCTAACAGATCTTAAATAAAATTTCGATTAGACTTGGATTTGTGTAACTTTTTCTTCAATATGGGCCGACTTCATCTTTATTACTGCTAGCTGATTAGGCTTCTCCTTTTCCAGCAACTAAAAATAATAGGGGCTATAATTTCAAATGTGTCCAACAGTTGTATAATTCCTAGATTATATATATATGTATATATATATATATATATATATATATATATATATATATATATATATATATATATGTATGTATGTATATATATATATACATATATATATGTATGTATGTATGTATATATATATATATATATATAATATATATATATATATATATATATATATATATATATATATATATATATATATATATATATATATATATATATATATATATATATATATATTATATATATATATATATATATATATATATATATATATACATGCCATTAAATACAGCGAGCTTCCATGTGAAATTCAAAGCTATTTTTCTCTGAAGTAAAGCTTATTAATTTTTTTAATATAGCTGCATAAATCACAAATTTCGTTGCGGACTTCGCCATATGCGTAATACTGAAAATGAAAGCACCATATTATCCCATATTTACCATTTCATAATTTGTTTCAGAATTGATTCAATATTAAAAGATCTTATTCCATTGTACACTACACTTCTCATCGCGGTAAGTCATGGAATTTATATTAAAGAAATTAAGTTTCTCGAATTTGATATTACATTACAATTCCATAATAATATTGATCTTCAAAAGAATTTAAATTAACATTTGTTTGTACGTAACTGGGTATGTAACAACGTAACTGGTAAACCTTAATTGGTTTTTAAATACTGAGTAACAATATTTTGCCAATGAATAAGCAATTTTTTACTCTTAATAAATCATAGGAAGTGATGGTTAGGAAACTTCTTTGACCACCGTTCAACAGATTAAACAAAGGCCATCCATCACAAAGATCAGGATTTTTTCACCCTTTATTAATTATCGAGACATTTTCTGGATTGATTGTACCAGGATCAGTAAAAATAATCTTGAGAATTCTCTTAAAGTTATATAAATTGATACATATTTTTTCAGAACAGTATGATAAATAAGTCGTCATTTATATGTATATATTTATGTCAGGTTTAAAATGGAAGTTAAGAATGAAGCGAGTTATAATTAAAAATAGTTAGAACTCATTAACGATAACGTAATAGGAGAAAGACACATCCTCGAGCAGATTTATACAGAGTAAAAATGTTGACGCGGAAGTAAGAATTTGTTTAGGTAGCAGAGATCAGTTCTAAGAAAGACTTCGGGCTGATAACAGCCGAACGATGGCCGAATAGTAGAGCGCTGCTCTTCGGAACCGGAGTTCGCGGGTTCGAATCCCGCTGATGGCATGGATGTTTGTAGCCGTTCGGAATCGGCTTTAAACTGTAGGTCCCGGTCCCATTAGCCCTCGTGTGCAAAACAGTAGACCGTAGCGCTCCAAACCAAACCAAACCTCGGGCTGATAACATCGTTTTAATCTTGGTATCTATGATTTACTGATCTTATTCCCAGGAAAATATCATGTATAACAGAAATTTAAAGTATGTTAAATTATGTAATTTAATGTATGATAGAAATAACCTACTTTACGTATGGTATTTGTTTTTGACCATCAAGTAATTGTTGCAGAGAACAGGTTGTAATAGTTTGTTGTAAGCAATTTAGCAATAATTTTTTAATTAGAAATTAGAGAAATCAAGATTTGATTCATGAAAAGAATTTATTATTAGTTCTAATGAAAGAATATCTAAATGATTAAAAATGCTACAACCAATTAAAATGCAATACCAATCCTGTAACAATCTACAGCAAGTCCAATTTCTTTTGACATCAATTACTATAGATGTGAGTCGTAATAATCTAATAAAGTGTTAATCTCATCAACAGTCAACATTTGTTAACAATCAGCATTACTTGTATCTAGAAAATACAATAGATTTGTAATTTGAAACACTATATCTTTTAAAATGTTAAATGTTTGAAAATGTAAGTGATCTGGTAACGGATTAAAACGCAGTTCCAATCCTGTAATAATCTACAGCAAGTCCAATTTCTTTTGACATCAATTACTATAGATGTGAGTTGTAATAATCTAATCAATTGTTAATCTCATCAACAGTCAACATTTTGTTAACAATCAGCATTACTTTTATTTAGAAAATACAATAGATTTGTAATTTGAAACATTATATCTCATAAAATGCTAAATTTTTGAAAATGTAAGTGATCTGGTATTAATCAATACGCATCTCACTAATTTCGAAATTATCTAATGGAATAGAAATTGATTATGTAAGAGAGTTTTCTGTTATAACTTTACGTAATATCAGTTTTCATTTCAAACATTTTATTCCTTTTATTTTAAATCCTCCCTTAAAATGAAATCGAATACCATGCGCAAATTATAATAAATTGGTCTCGGCATGTCTACATAACTAGCAGGGCATTACTTCTTCAGAAATAAGGACGGAGATCTTAACTAGAATATTGAAACTATTGTATTTTCAATTTAGAAAGATCTATTAATCTTTAAAGAACGTATGTTCATAGAGAAACCTATCATGTTTACAAGATCATCATATTACAGAGGTATAGTAATAAGGCCTTTACTATTCAAATAATGCTGATACTAAGCAGAAATCTATAATAAAAGATAAATTCAAAGAAATGATCCAACATATGTATTTATAATTATACCTGAAATTCTTTCTATTTTAGGTTATTTCGTTCAATCAATAATTTCTGATAAATTTTGGAATTTGAATATTATCTCTGGGCTTTTAGTTTAGATAGGATAATTTAAATAAATCAAATTTCAAGATAAGAGCAGTATTCCTATTACAAGGACATTTATCCTAAAATAATCCTATTCTAGTAAAATATATAAATAGAAAGTTTCATACAGAACTAGACATCTTTAATCATGAAATACAACTTCGATATATAATCATGGAACTTAAAATAAAGTTTTATATTTTAAAATATGGATGTATAGATGTTATGAATTATAGAAAATGATGTTAAAACGTTTTAAGGGGTACAATAATCTGGATTCTTTTAAATTGATTTCTCATGTAAAACTCTGAATACAGTATTTTTACTACTTTTAAAACAATTTTGGAGAATGACAGATTTTCATAATGATATAATTACACCGACTATGTATTTTTCTGTCTGAAAACTAGATTTTTGTATCAAAATTTTGCAATAGAATGATTTTTTATCGTTGCACTGTTTTTCGGAATTGTTTCTTTATTTAAAAAATAAAAATATTTCTACAAATGCTTTTCTTTACACAATTGTGGATTTAAAATATTCTAGGTACATTGCATTTCCCGAAATCCATCTAAAAATTTTGATTTTGTTTCTAAATTCAAAGAAACTTAGTTAATTTAAATTTCAGTATTTTTACTACTTTTAAAACAATTTTGGTGAACGACAGATTTTCATTATGATATAACTAGACTGACTATGTATTTTATGTCTGAAAACTAGATTTTCAAATCAAAATTTAGCAATAGAATGATTTTTTATCATTAACAGTCTTTTGCAATTGTTTCTGGATTTATAAATTAAAAATATTTTTACAAATGCTTTTCTTTACATAATTGGTGATTTAAAATGTTTTAGGTACATTGCATTTCCCTAAATTCATCTAAAATTTTTGATTTTGTTTCTAAATCCACAGAAACTTAGTTAATTCAAATTTCAGTATTTTTACTACTTTTAAAATATTTTTGGAGAACGACAGATTTTCATAATGATATAATTAGACCAAGTAGGTAATTTTTTTTGTCTGAAATCTAGATTTTCGAATCAAAATTTAGCAATAGTATGATTTTTTTTATCATTACACTGTCTTCCGCAAATGTTTCTGGATTTATAAATTAAAAATATTTTTACAAATGCTTTTCATTACACAATTGGGGATTTAAAATATTCTAGGTACATGGCATTTTCCTAAATCCATCTAAAATTTTTGATTTTGTTTCTAAATTCAAAGAAACTTAGTTAATTCAAATTTCAGTATTTTTACTACTTTTAAAACAATTTTGGAGAACGACAGATTTTCATAATGCTATAATTTGACCGACTAAGTATTTTTTGTCTGAAAACTAGTTTTTTGAATCAAAATTTAGCAATAGAATGATTTTTTATCATTAACAGTCTTTTGCAATTGTTTCTGGACTTATAAATTAAAAATATTTTTAGAAATATTTTTCGTTGCATATTTGGTGATTTAAAATGTTTTAGTTGTACATTGCATTTCCCTAAATCCATCTAATTTTTTTGATTTTTTTCTAAATTCAAACAAACTTTGTTAATTCAAATTTCAAGAGAAGGGAAAAAATTACGAATATCCACAAAATTCTTTTAAATTGTTCATTGTACTTAAAATAAATTTAAATATTTCAAAATATGTCTTACGAAATACTTTGAATCCTAGAAAAGGATATTGAAATATTAAACAAAAAATAGCTAGCTTCAAAATATCATTGGTCCTTTTTTAAAACTATTCCTCTTGTAAAAGCTTAATAAATTTTTAATATTTTTTTAAATAATATAGGAAAACAATATTCTTTCACAATATTCAATTTATCCATTTTCATTAAAAGCATGTAATAACCTGTATACCTTGTACACAGCTAAATTAAGTAAAATTGAAAAAAATATATATCATGCTTTTACTCATATAAAAATTTTGTAAATTTCAAAACCTTTATTTAAAAATTTATAAACTATATAAGAAATAAAAGTGCATGTAGAGAATATAAAGCAATATCTTTACAATTTTATGCTTCAACAAATCATCTAATTTTTTCAACCATACATATTGATGCAATTGGCAGTACATTCAAACTTTTTGTTTCTCACTTTTTCTTTTTCTATTTCAGATGAATCCACATTTTGTTATTATCTTTGCTATTTAGTTTCACACTTTATTAAATATATAGATCTTTAATTTCTATATGAATTCGAATTTTATGAACTATAAACTTTGTAGAATATAAATTAAACGTTAGTTATAAAATAATTTTCTAACAGTTAAAAATCTCTCTACTTAAAATTTAAAAGAATTATTACAGCTAATATGTAAAGAAGAAATGGATATTTTTAATATTATCAATTCTATTTATTCTAAAAATGATACAACAACAACTAAGTTTTCCATAGTGCCTAAAATGTATTCTAGTAATAAAAATGACATTATTGCAAGACAAAGAGATTAATATAGATGATTTGTGAATAAGATAAATATATATCAGTGATTCTCCATCTTTTATAAGCTACGCCCCCCTACAGATCCAAATGCGTTCAACGCCCCCCTTCTTATGGAACATATATATGTTCAACACCCTTCTTTGTAAAAACCCCTTAATTTAAAGTGATGGTAGGAGAAGTACTCAATTATAAGAAGCAAAATGTTTAAGTAATTTTCTTCAATAGAATTACGGATCAAATTTTTGTTGCTGAGACATGCTGAAGCAACCCGCAAACTTATGTTAGGGCCGGATGGTTAGTTCGTTGACCTTCGGTTTCGGAGTTCGTTGGTTCGAATCCCACTGAGGCATAGATTTTCGTAAGCGTCCGATATCTTCACTTTCCAGTAGCTCCTCAAAGGCAAGATTCCTATGAGGCCATGCATTGTGTGCATTACTGTGGCCACATGTCTTCAATAATGGAGCCTACTGGCCCGCCATCCTGAACGCTGCCTCCCGTTGAAAGTTGGCCACCGACTCCACCGTTTACAGTGGCTCCTCACAACTCAAACATAAGATGATTGAGGAATGGGCACTCCTACCTCAATAAACATTAGACCAGCTAGTTCTGAGTATGAGGAGATGGTGCAAAGAAACCAATGCAGTTAGGGGAGGGCATATGTCATATTAAGAAGAATCTGCTTGTTCTTCTTCCTCTTGTATGGACAATCATGAGTCTCGATACTTTGCGTTCAATAAATCTTGTTTTTGTTTGATTCCATACCGTATGCATTGTATTCCTTTTTCAGGGCCGATGCTTTGGCCATCCTTTACATACATAATACTCTCCTTCATTTCAGAATTTCATGTCTCTCAGACGATTTCTCGTGTAAATATGGCAAAAAAATCCACTTGTTGCTTCAGTTTTACACACAAGTGTAGTAGGCTCTGGTCTCAATATCCTTAGTATTGCAAAAGAGTAGACCATAGCGCTCAAAACGAAAATAATTGAATGCTGTTGATTAAATATATTTTTTCTGAATGTCGGCCCAATTTCAAGCAGAACATAGGGAAGTAAAATACCTAGTTCTAGTACCACCGCACAAGTTTGTTAATGGTAAAAATAGTGTAAATTAGATTATTATTTTAATAAATTTATTTGGCATTTTTAAAATTAAATTTGAAAGCCAAAACCCACTTACATCGCCGCCCTACCTCCACTGCGTATAATTCACTGCGCATAAGAATTGTCCCACCGTCCCCTTTGAGGACTACTGTTTTATACCATTTAAAATTATATATATATATACTACGATAAAATTTTAAGCACTTTTATATAAATTACTTTTAATTACAAAATAAATTTTTAAACAGGTTGATTGAAAATAAAATTAATTAACATTACTGCTCTACTTTAGACTTAAAAGAATAAAGCATTTAATAGTCTTTAAACTCAGCGTGATGTAGTAGGTCGAA
>CM063498.1:179113842-179116342 GCA_032207245.1 Pardosa pseudoannulata
ATATATATATATATATATATATATATATATATATATATATATATATATATATATATATATATATATATATATATATATATATATATATATATATATAGGAATAAAAGTGTTCAATTTCTATAAACTTCTGATTTTTCAAGGGCTTTCATTTAAGCTTATGTATTCTGTCTCATGTTTCACCAGTTGATTAATAAGTTATATTCTACTTCAAACACTGAAGTATAGTCTGTATCCTTTATTTTACATTCATACGAAATTCCTTAGGATAGGGTAAGTCGTTAACTAGTTATAATTCCTTTAATCCTTATATGTCTAAAATAGAGAAACGAGTTTATGCGAAGTTAAACTTGCAATCCGATTATCTGGCTCATAATGTCAAAACAAAAACCCTTTGTTGATTCAAATGTTCTGTTTTCTACTGTTTTCTTATGATAAGTAGCACTACGTCTTCACAATTACCTCATTTTCGTAGCAACCAAAATCAAATTAACTTAAACAGACCTCTAAATATATATTTTTAATGCTCTTATGTAAATTTATAATTCGTAGCGCAGTCACACTATTCTGCCGATTCGCAAATACATTACAAAATATGCTTAATATTATCTCATAACCTGATATCCTATATTATTCTGTAGTCTCACAATGTGTGAGTTATATAAATGACATTTACAGCGTGAAATATTGAACAATGTGCATGACATGAGTTTTATATACGTATTTATCTACTGGAGGAGCACTTTTTTATAGCATTCACCCATAGATAATCCATAGATTTATCCATAGAGTAACTAACCGCGTTACTATGGGGACACCACATACACCATCAACTGTTTTCACTGAGATAGAAAGTTTTCAAGTTTAAAACCCAGTGTCAGTGTATGGAATATTGAAAACTTTAATATTATATATTAATTCTAGATATTACATATTAATGTTTTATTTTTAATACTTTAATTTATATCTAATAAACGTCAAATATATATTTCAAGAGAAAAAAAAAGTTTTCCATTTTACCCGATATTCTTAGTAATATCACAATGTGATGTACAATCGAAGCATTTATACAAATTGGAAATATATTTTTCAATTTATTTCGATCACTCCCCATTCTTATTAACGTTAAAATACTACTGAATTTCGAGAAACAATGTCTTACCTTTTTGGTATGCGAAAATTTAAGTTTTTCTGACAAATCGAAAAAAAAAAGTATTTATTTTTAAATTAAATTGTACTTCCGCTTTTATTTTACAGTAGATTTGGGTATTAGACTAAATATACATATAACAGGGAAAACAGAAATGTAAATTGCTTTTCACCGACAGAGAGTAGCGCAGAAAACAAATTTTGTGACAGCATCATGATTAAAAATTCAGGCTTGTTAGATTTGAATGAAGGAAAAAAAGAGCAGTAATAGGGAATGAAAAACATATTAAACATACATGAAATTGTAAATACAAATTCTCCGTCAATTTAAGAAACAGAACAATCTAGCTATATTAAATGAAAAAAACATATTTTATGGTAAAGGTTAGAAAATGTAATAAAATTACAATCTTTCTAATCAGATAAATATTAGTATACAAATGAAACATTTAGCCGAATTTGATGCAGTATGATGAAATAATGAAATATTAACTCTAATTTTTTATGTAGAATTAGTATATTTATATATTAATTATCTGTAGCCATACGGTAAATAAGCTGATAACATAACCACTATGCAGGCAATTTGAAACAGCTACCAAGCTAATACTGACTTACAGTATAACCGTCATGGTTCAAGTTAATGTAGTCCAACACAGTAAGATGCAAGCACTATAGAGGTAACTTTGAGACTGCTAGAAGACCGTACTGAAATGGTTACTATCTAGACATTACAACACTTACAAACTTAAAAAAAGAAAAGCTTTTCATGGTAAACATTTATTATTTTCATGTTATTCAAATGAGGTGTAATGTGCACTATTTTGCAAGATAAATATAACACTCTACTGCTTTTATATCTAGTAAGATTCATCGCTTCATTTATTGCTTGTGACTAATCACTTTTTTCTCTTAGTAATTGTGAATCAGTGTTTAACCCTCTAAGCGGTTCTCACGTACAATTCCGCCAAACCGATGATGTCTTCAAAGCGGTTTCACGTACAATTTTCGACCTCCAAAAACTTTCTGAAAATGGATGTAATGTACATTTCTGCTAGTGTTTCCCCCCATAGAATTTTGAGATAGGAAGGTCAGGTCGATTGTTTAGGAACTGCACCCCTCCTTGACTGAAATTTATTGAAGAATGCACCCCTACTGCCTGAAGCACAAAGACGCTGATAGCTTTTCATGGATTTGTAAATCTCTATTTCGAAATATTTCATTTGCGGTAACAGATGGATCTCTAATTGCACCAGTTAAATATGTTGGATGGCTTTCGTAAAAAATATAAATAATTCTCTTTAAGAATATTTTTATTTGTAATTTTAGAATCCATTATTTCTTATGGGATGTT
>CM063498.1:179121342-179133842 GCA_032207245.1 Pardosa pseudoannulata
CAGCAAGCGTTCTAGATCGGAAAATGGCACTTTTTGATACTCTCATTTCTGTGCCCCAAAGATGACAATTAGGCGTACTCTGAACCCATCCACTGATCGTCTACAATCATTAACACTCAAATAATTTTCAGATATTTTCAGGTTTGGCGAGCGATTATTCCGCCAATCTCTTCATTATCCATCACTGTGGGTAACATATTTTGGGACACACTCTTACATTACAAATAATGAGGGAAGTAATAATATGAAATAACCAAGTATAATTTTTAACTATTTTGGTACACTAACAATATATAGGATGTTTTGCACTAATTCCAATTTTATATTAAAAATTAAATATATTACAACAAATACATATTTTTTATACTATTCTCTGTCCATTCAACAAAACCCCGTACCACATGAGGGTACAAAATTAGATATTTCTCGTTTAAAGTGCAATTGACAAGTAACTAATTGCATTTACATTTTGTTTTCTCAATAATCTAAAGATAATTATTGGATTAATTTGAAAAATGACAACCTATTCTGGAATAAAAAAAAATAGACAAACTCATAATTTGTTGGAATCGCGTGCTTATAAATTACATTTTGATGGTAAGTAAAGCCCTAATTAGGTTGTAGTTTTCACACAAGTAGAATAAGACATTAATTCTATAACAACTGAAGTGAAATAATCCACGATAGCTGGGTCCTCAAGTGTCATTACCTTGTTTAAGAAACTTCTTATCACATACATACACAGTTTCCTATAAAAACGATATTTAATTTTTTGCCTTGCTTCCAAATTATTTTCCGATGGAATAATAATAGGATTTTCTTCCTTTATAGCCCTAAACTTACTGTAATTAATGAAGTATCAGGTGATCTCAACCCTAATATTAAAAAAATCTTGGAACTTTGATAAAACCTGCAAAGTATCGGAAATATTGAACTTCCGTGTTCCCCAAGAGATAATGGTTGAAGTGCTTGCGAGTTGAATAAAAATCGTTTTCATGTGATACTTTAGTACATGTAGAGGAATTATGTCTTTATAATGACATTTAAGTGCTAATTCAAAGCATCGAGTGCGTATTATTTGCAAAAAATTAGAGGAGCTTCGTGATCTCGAAAATATTTTGAGTGCATTATGAACCTGGAATACGTTTGGATTGCATTGAAGTAGATGTAAAAATTGTTTTTCAGCAATAAAAACTTAGAACATGAAAATTTTGTCTTTTGCATAGATTTGTATGTAAATCCATAAATGCTTTTATATGGGTATACATTATAGGCTCTACATAAAAATTAATTATTTAAGTTTTTATAAGAGATAAAGATCAGTAAATTCATAAGTGCCCTAATTAAGTTCACAAAATATATACGCTACAAGTATCATTTTAATGATATTAAGTGAACTGGAATATCGAATTTTAGAAATAACTTTTTCTTATGGATGTTCTATTATTAATGTAGTATTTATGTATGTTGTACTACTGAAGCCGAGTGCGGTTGGGGTAGTGCTTCGAGCTTCTATGGCACAGGTCCGAGGTCCGATTTCTCGTGCAGAGCAAGGTTGACTCTGCCTTTCATCCTTCCAGTGGGTAGAAAAATTGAGGACCACGGATGCTTGAGAACTAAACACTGGGTGTTCTGCTTATATTTGATCCCCTAACTGGACCATATGCTTCGTAACCCAGGGCTCTGGGTAATTCCCCTGGGCATTCATATGATTATTGCTACATTGGTGTGCAAAATTTAAGCAACAGTTGGGTTTCTTGCCATAACTCCATGATAAATCCTGTGAGAGACATGAATTTCAGAAATGAAGGAGAGTATTATGTACGTAAAGGATGACGAAAGCATCGGTGCTGAAAAAGGAATACAATGCATACAGTACGGAATAAAACAAAAACAAGTTTTGACTCATGATTGTATATCCATATATCGGTCATCCATATACCGATATCCATATACTATTCATACACCGATCTATCGGTCATCCCCTTGCAGTTGTCATCTTCGGGCGATCAACACCAAACTTTCTAACAGCTGTCTGTACGTGTGGTTTGGAATGCTTTCCAAGCGTACGAAACAACACTTTGGTTTATTCCAAACTCTGCTGTTACACTGGTCACAGTGCGCCCTTCCTCCAACTTTCCGATCCTACGGAAACGGTGTAAAGCAACTTTTGGAGTTATTAAAGGGCATTATTAAGGAACATTTGCTTGTTGTTCTTCCTCTTCGATAGACAATCACGAGTCACTATACTGTGCGTTCAATAAAGCTTGCAGTAGTTTGATTCCATTCTGTATGTATTATATTTTCAGCGAGAATGCTTTCGTCATCCTTTACGTACATAATACTCTCGCTTTTTTCTAAATTTAATGTCTCTCAGACGATTTCTCTTGGAGTTATAGCAAATAACCCACCTGTTGCTTAAGTTTTGCACACCAGTGTACAAATACTGGTGATTTAGTTGAAGCCAAGCTTTCAAAAACACTTTCTTTATCGTGTACTTATTCTAATAACTTACAATAATTTTAACATTTTTTCGTCCATTACTCTTCCATTACTATCTTTTATTTGTATTAGCGTTGACTGGTGTGCACGAGTTAATATCCAATATATTAAACATTTTTGTTACATAAAGTGTGATTTGTAATGAAAAAATTATGTATTTAATTGCATGTTACAAAAGTTCTAAATTACAAAATTTCACCATTCTATTCCTAACAGTTTTTCAGTTACTCTTCATACATAGTACATATATATGTGTGTAAGTTTATAGACATAAAGACGATACTAGTCAAAATGCTTTCAGGTAAGCTCGAAATTAATGATGAATGTTTCAAATTTTAAGTGTCCTTGTACGTATGGATAACCATAATGCGGAAACTAGTTAAAATTAATTCAGGATTGGTCAAAATGTAAATACAGAAATCTTTCACGTTTATAGTAGTTTATTTTCTTTGTACAAAAAATTAAATTGTATTGCTAAATTGTTCAAATCTTTGTTTATTTAAAATTTTCATTAGATTGTGTCTTTTACAAAAATGTATACGAAAATTTCTTCTCACTAAATTAAAATATTTATTTTTGAATGATTCTGATAAAATTGGCAATCCTCCTTTAAAACATTAAGTGGTTAATATATGTTTCTAACATTTCAAATCTTTCAACCATACATTTTAAAAATTATTTCAAACTGAAAAATCTAAAAAATAAACGATTTTTTTGTCATCATTACAGTAGGATAAAACAATTCTATAATTATCCGTTTAAACTAAACTAATTCCCTAAAGTCACCTCAGAGTTTTATAGAGCATTCTTACATTCCTCACATCTCTTTCTGGGAATGATCTCTCAAGGTTTGAGATCCACCTGATTATTTGTAACTCTGACATTGGCTTTCCATAAACTAGAATGATATAAACTACAATTCGTGTGGAAAGAAATCAAAATAAATAATCTTTTATAGGGTTGTAGATCTTCCGTTCCCTAAACGCTTAACTAAATGATTTTCTCCCATTTAGAGAAAATGAATAAACATTACGGAAGAAGTGTATGAATTATCTTACCTTTATCTCCTTTTTTAACGACATTTCACATATAGGGTAAAAATTTCTGTTGTTTCTCCATAATCAATGTCATCTATTTCTCATGCTTAATATGTTTTAAATTTGTGTTTGTAAATGACTCAACCGATATATTTACATAATAGGACGTTCTTTGTTTAACCCCTTCCGGTAAAATGACGAGTCTAGCTCGTCATTAGTTTTTCATTCCATACCGCAAAATGACGAGCTACACTCGTCATGTGATTAAAGTTACTGTTAAATATGATAATTAATTTAGTTTAAAATTTCTAGTGTACTGAATTTGGCAATACTTTTATCACTTGTGAAAATCACAAGTCACTATTGCGTATTGTTTACTTAGAATTTCTTGGTACAAGTCATTGCCAAATTAATGAGTCAGAATAAAAGAAAACCTACTAAGAAATGCCGTGTGTGTTACAAGAATCAAATTAAAAGTCAGACTACTTGGGGGTGTAAAAAATTAAGAATTCATTTGCACTTTTTTTTGAAAAGTACCACTAGCTTGAAGACTATTATCTGTATACCTTATTAATGTTTTGCTTTGATATTCTCTTAATTTTACTGTTTGTGATATTATTTAACACTATGCAAAAAGTGGATTTTAATTAAGAATATGTAAGAATTGTAAAATGAAAGAAGTTTTTTAAATAAAAATTAAATGGTTATTTCATTATTAAATCATACCGGAAGGGGTTAAACTAAATTCTTCAATAAGTACTTCAGAGTTTTATAGCGATAAATAAATACTATATTCCTGGCGTATATAATTCCTCACCTTCCTATCACTATATTCCTCACATCTTCTTCAGGGCACGTTTTTTAAGGTTTGAGATCCATCTCATCATTTAAAACTCAGATTTTCCATTTCTATAGACTATAATGATTTAAACTTCTACTGCTGCAGATATAATTAAAAAAAAAATCTTATATCTGAAGGGAGTACTTCAGTTATAATAGATCAAATGAAATATTTATGTAATCGATGGTTAAAACATTTCTACACTCTTCATTTAAATTGTATCCATCCATACTTCTCAAAATTTTATAGAGATAAATTGAATTTCTACATTCATCACATCTCTTTCTGAGAACACTTTCTCTAGGTTTGAGATCTGGCAAATCATTCGTTTCTAACTCTGACATCCACGTTCGATAAACTAAAATGAAATACACTACAACTCGTTTATAAAGAACTCAAAACAAATAATCTCATCTAAAAGGAAGAGAACATCGGTCTCCCAAAATCTTAACTAAAGGAATATTCTTCGAATTGCAGAAAAGGAAAAACATTGCGAAAAAAGGTCATAAATGATATTTTATTTATGTTTCTTCAGAGACCACACATATTTAGCTATAATGTCGTTAACTAAACCCTGAGAGATATATGTTGGTTTTCTAAAATTAATTTTTAATCACTTTCTCAAGCTAACATTCAAATATTTCTTTCCGAAATCCCTCAACTGAAATATCCATATGATCGATAAATGCTTCATCCATACTGCCATGGTTAAACATTTATATGTTCTGCAGGTAAATTAGACTGCTTCCCTACAGGTACTTTACAGTTTTATAGGATATTTCAGCAGTGCTTGCATATCTTTCTGGGAACGCTCCTTTTAGGTTTCAGATCTAGCTGATTAGTCAGCCCCATTACTAACGAGTCATATGATTTTGATGAGAATTAATATGGATCATCATTTTGAGACTAGGGTGTACCTTTAAGTTCTAAAAAAAGTAGAAAACACATATTCGTCCGTTTAATTATTGCAGAAGCAATCGACTTTTCCTGCAAGAGCTGTATTAATAATTGAAAAATGTGACCAGTAGATAGAAAATGAGCATTTATCCCGTCGTTAGTTTTTAGAAATGGGTAAAAAGAAATTAAGTCATTGAACGTTATTTATCTGAAATCCAGTGACTAATAAATGAAATATTAAAATTATAAGAGGGAGAAAACAGTAATTTTAAATGCTACAGTAAGGGAATAATTTTGATATATTCATGTATATATTTTTCATTATTGTGTATTTAATCGTGTAGCATTATAATCTAAATGTAAATATAATTTTGGTTTGAAACTTTTTCAATAAATGGGATTTTCATCTTCCTATCTCTCCTATTTCTAACAGAAACCAATTCAAATAGTTAATAGTACAGAGAAAGTATCTTCAGTGTTCTTATTACTAATCTATAAGCCTAATCGATCCTGAACTTTCTGTTTTGAAGTTTAGGATGACACAATCTAGTTAGAACAGATGCACAAATATCAAACATGTGACATCAAACATATATATTTAATCTGTATGAAATCTTTGGTGCTTTTTGATACAACAAAGGGAACATAAATAGACTAGAAAGACAGCATAAATATATCTTCTAACATCATCAATAAAATTCATAATATAATTATTATTTTATACGACAAAAAACCTTTGTGTAAGAATATAACATTAAATGTACAGCCACATATGTAACACACTCTTTTATTCTATTTATTTCTTAATTTCATCTTATAGTACTCCTTACGTTCAATTTGTATATAAGCAACACAATGTTAAATACCATATTCTTTAAAGTAGAATTTAAAACATTTTAAACTTAATTAAAATTTTTAGTAAATATATGTGGAAAAGTTTTATTTTTTTCCTGTAAAGAAAAGAAAACTTTCTAAACTGAAACATAAAAATTTTGGCAAACTACTTTTAAAACATAATTATACTAAGTAAAAAAGCATTATGATAGATAATATAAAACCATAGTAAAAGAATAAAGCTTCAAGCATTTACCAGCTTATGAAAAATTTTAAAATGCTCTCAAGTTTCACTGTTCCTTCTTTTTTCTTTAAATTTCATTGTACTCGGAAAATCCTTTTTATGCTTATCATGCAAACAAATTATGTAAAATGCGGGGAAAACATAGCCCGTTCACAAAAACATTTTAAACTAAACAAATACACGTTACTCAAAATAACCGAGATTCTTTTGAATAGCAGATTGATGCCCGAAAACACATTAAATATTTCCTTGCTCCAAAAAAAAAGAAAAAGAAAAAATCTCTTCGAACTGTATAAGAAAAAAAAGTTAGATGAAAGAAAAATTTTTCTTTCTTCAGACCAAAAAAAAAAGTATGCGTAAAATATTTTATTCAACACTTTTGCCTCATATTTAAGTAAGCAAAATTCAAAGCGAAATTTTTGGTGTTATTCAAGTCATTGACATTGATTGATGAATGGGAAAAACAAACTTTTAGCTCTATACAGAGCAATATTCTCCTCTTTTCGCATTCGAAAGAAGGGGATAAGTTTTATTTTTCTCCAGTTTGAATATTTTCCATTTGTACTACAAATTCTTCAGTTTCGAGAAAGTAAAAGAAAAATAAATTATATTGTTTATGCTAGCAATCAATTTTTTCGCTTATGACAGACGAAAATAAAATAAAAATAAAGAAACTCACTATGTATGAGTACATATAAAACGTATCTTAACATGTAGTATACCATATATTGTTCAAGTATAAAATTTACTGAAAAATGTATTATAATTTTTTTCATGAAATGTACATTGTAATTTAAAATCCTATATCACATTCATATGTAACGAAACATTTTTAGCTTAAAGTAGAATACTTCTCCTTATACTACTAATGAAACCTATACAATTGTGTCAGATAACGTATTTACTATTAGATACTATAACACATAAAAAGATAATTAAAATAAGTTTCCTATATATTTACGTGTATGTATACCAAATACGATAAATTGCTCAAATATATGATTTGTAGGAAAAAGTATTATTTATCAATTAATTTTTTCGGAAAATCTACATCGTAATTTTCAATAATAAATCACATTCATATCTAAAAAACTTTTTCAAGCTCAAGAGAGTAATGATATCCCATTCATTATTAATGACTCATATACAATTTTGTGGGCTAATTAGAATAAGAAAGGAATGATACTCCTTGAATATTAGTGACTCATATCGTTGTGTGGGCTAAATAGCTCAAAAGAGATTTGGTTTGGAGTGATACGGTCTACTGTTTTGCAACACGACGGCGAATGAGACCGAGACCTATTGCTTAAATTCAATTCTGAAAGGCTACGATCATTCATGTCATTAGCAGATTCGAACTCGTGAACTTCGGTATCAAAGAGCAGCACTCTACCATTCGGCCATAATTCGGAAACTCAAGAGATTAATGATATTCCATTGACTATTAGTGACTCATATACAATTGTGTAAGCTAATTATCTCAAAAGAGGAATATATTCCACTCATTATTAGTGACTCATATACAATTTTGTAAGCTTATTATCTCAAAAGAGGAATATATTCCATTGATTATTAGTGACTCATATACAATTATACCAGATAATTTATATACAACATCTATATGGGGTGTTAGCCTGTTTTCTAAATGTTTACCAGATCATTAGAAACCGCAAAAGGTAGAGAAAGAAAAGTGAAAAAAATAGCATAAAATTATTTGTTGGGGTTAAGGGTAATGCGGAACACGTGACGTATTTACGATACTCGATGGTTTGAAGAAATGCACCAAATTTGGTCTTAATGCGAAATTTTAAAATTTATGTCACTGCTTATACGTATAGAATATTAATAATTTTTCTGTGCGGTATATGCAATTACAAATTTCATTTTAAATACATATAAGTCAACAACCCCTAATGTATATAAAAAGATGAGCAGCGATACTTGGTTCAAAAAATAACCTCTACTTTAAAACAAGAGAACTGTAAGGCTCAAATCATCCAACAATATCTCCCTTTTTATTAATAATAATAAATCAAGGTTAGATTTAAAATTGGTATAAACTAGATATGCCAGGATATTTTCATCGTAAAATCTAACCAAATTGATTATATCTATCTCAAAATAATTTTCCCTCTATTCTATCCTTTTAGTACATAATTTGGCTATAATCTTTTGTTCTTTCTATCAATTTGCCTAGTCTGTAAACATCAAAATACATTTTTGCTGACCCCCCTCTTCTTATGTTACCCTTTATATAATTAGTTTCGATTCATCCCAGTTATTACGTATCCATCATACGACTAATACGAGTACAAATACGGGTTCACTCTCAGAACTGGCTTTTTTTTTGCTTTGTTACCTAAGCTAAATCATATGTGTACTTCCGTGTAGGCTTCTTTACTCTGTAGAGTTCCGCTCGAGGGAGTATCTTTCTCTAAAACTAAACTCCTCAGAGCAACAGCCCCTAGGGAACCAGGGTCTAGGGTGCCAATCTCCGCTTTCGAAAACAAAGGACCTGGGGTGCGAAGTATATGTTCCGGTTAGGCGTTCAACCTTACGCATAACCCCCAGTGTTACCAAGCATACTTTGTCCTTATTTTTTAATTTAAATTTTGATGTTTTCTTGCCATAAGACTGAAACTATCCATCCAGCGTTTATATCATTTTTCATTTCTGGTGAGTCTAAAACATCCACTACACAATCATACACACACATACGCACGCACGGACACACACACACACACACACACACACACACACACATATATATATATATACATATATATATATATATATATATATATATATATATATATATATATATATATATATATATATATATATATATATATATATATATATATATATATATATATATATATATATATATATATATATATATATATATATATATATATATATATATATATATATATATATATATACATATATATATATATATATATATATATATATATATATATATATATATATATACATATATATATACATATATATATATATATATATATATATATACATATATATATATATATATATACATATATATATATATATATATATATATATATATATATATATATATATATATATATATATATATATATATATATATATATATATATATATATATATATATAATATATATATATATATATATATATATATATATATATATATATATATATATATATATATATATATATATATATATATATATATATATATATATATATATATATATGCATATACATAAATAAAATAGATTTTTGGCAAGATTCAACATAAAAATATATAAAACAAAAATGTTCTTGAAAGTAATTTTTAGTAGTTTTTGACAGCGACGTTCTTTGTAGAATATGTTTATTTTAAATGATTTTAAAGGTAGGGAAAATAATATTTATTTAAAATAGTTTCGGCATTTATATTTTTCACTTTAAACTTATACAATGTATTTTGCAAAACTGAAACAAATGCTTAGAAGCATTCAATCTCTGCATTAGTAATGATAAAATACATTTTTCCTTATTATTTAAAAAAATACTGTTCTTGTATTTTTTTACTTCTTTACTTTAACAACTTATTGATTTATTACCTAAAACTAAAAATATTTTCCTTATTTACTTCTAATGGACGAAAATATTTCAAACTTTTCATACCAAATGAAATAAAATTATAAAATATGAAAAAAAGCAGGTAAATCTGGCTTTTTAATGGTCTGGTTAATTTGCATTAAAACGTTAAATAAAAATAATTTCTTGAATTTAATGCCGTCATTTCACCCGTTTATAATAATTCAAAATATACAAGTTATTATGTTTAAACATTTTAAAATTTAAAATTATTTTCCTTCGTTGTAAAAGATAATAAATGTTTCTAAAATCTTGTGCGGTTCCTTTTGTCCTAATAAATCATTTTTCTCTATTTTACTACTACTGTACAGCGATTTAATTCATATTCGTTTTATTAATGATACAGACTGAAGAAAATAAAATAACTTTCCATAGATAAAAAATGGATTTAGTTGAATAATTTTTTAGAGAATTTGTTCCGTAAAAATTTCTTTCCATTTACTGTGTAGTAACGAATTTGAATCTTGAAGTTTTTATTTATATGAAGTTATTATATATGAATCATATTTATATTATATATGAAGTTTAATTTTTTAAATAATCATATTCTCAAATTTACCTTTTTTACAGAAAAAGGTAAGCTACCACTTAAATATTTTCTTATACATTGATCATTATGACTGTAACCGATGTTTTTCCACTAATTTCCGTAATAAGCTCACAATTTGCTTTTAATTCCTAACAGCTAGTTGTTAGCTGTTTTGATTTCCCATAAGGTATTAATAAATGTAAGGGGGGATAAATCATGCAACACGGAGAAGATGCAAAACAACAAAAACTTTAATAACAAGAAATAAAAAACATTAAGTAACTTAAGGGATTCCTCCTCGCATCACCAATGGTCATTAAATCGACCGTCACACACACACACAGTTCCACGAGTACACTGTCCCGATGTAAGTTCTTTCGTCAAAGGCTGTGCCTTCTTTCGGCAAAGTTCTAAATCATGGAAAGTTGGATACCACATAAATATCAGACTGTTAAAAATAACCATAGAATCAAGATAATATTATTAGGTGTGTGAGCTATTTTGGATCAAAACTTCTCCTTCAATACCTATATAATGACAAGAGGTCTGCAGCAAGCGTTCTGCATTAAGTTTTAGTTCCAGTTTGTATCATAATATCCACTCATATCCAACGTTCTTTTCTAACTCCCCTCCTAGCATTTTCTCCCTTGCTACTCCTTCTGTGCCTCTTGCTGATCTTATGACCTGTTTTTCTTTATAACTCTGTAGATTCTAATTTTTATATTGGATTAAAAAATCTTAGTGTTCTAATTCTTATTCCCAGACAGCTTTCGGTGTTATACCGTGATAGAAAGTAAGAAATCACGGACAGTTCCTAATGGGTCCAACTTAGCCACTCATACTTCAACTGAAATTAATTTTCTCAGAGCGATACCATTATAGAAGCTAAAAAATTAATTTATTTATAATAAAGACTAGACATTAAAATTTGGAAGACTGTAGAGAAATAAATGTAGCATTTGCATTCGACAGGTTTGAGATCAATATTTGGGAGCATTAAGCATAAAGTTTAAAGGAAGTGTTGCCCTTGAAAATGTGTCCATGCTAGACAGAAAAGTATAAAAAGAAATTATACTGTAACTACAAAAATAATCACCGTTAATAGTTAAAGTTAAATGACTAAAAAGTAAGTTAAAAGGCAAAAGCTGTTTTTCTTCAGTCAACAAAGGTACCCGGATTGAAATGATTGAAACGTAGCTATAACCCATAATAAGTGTAAGTTGACTAACAGAATTTATCATATGTAACAGTACTTTGACGCCAGTATAAGAAAGGGAAAGACAGAGAAAAAAATAATAGTAACGTGAGATTTCCCGGCTAGAAAATGTTTTTAGTTCATTGACTTGATTTGTATTATTTTTTTTTTTAAGTTTTAATATTTCTACCAATGTGACATTCTTAAATTTTACTTTTCATTAACTGAGTTAATTAGATTTAAGAAATAAAAAATACTAAAGAATATATTACTTTATAATAGTTTAAATTTAAAAAAAGTAATCAGATTAAATTAAATTTATAGAATGACAGTATAGGCTGTGTCTAAGGGTCCTTCAATTTACCTCAAAGAGAGCAAAAAAGATATCTATAATTAGAGATTACCCAGTCACAAGGTTATTTTAATTCAGATTTTCAAATGAGTGTTTTAACAGTTGAAGTTTTAACAGTTGTAAAAATATCATATTCTTAAATTAAAAACTCATTAATCATTCATATTATAGTAAAGTTAATATATAAAAAAGCTAAAGAATTAAAAAAATAGTGAATAGACATGGTGTACTGTTTTGTCAGGTTCTAGATTTCACAGGTTCGATATAAAAAATTGAGTACACGGAAAAAAGTTTAAGGATATTAAGAAAAATAATTATTGCCTTTTTAAATGTGACCATTTTGGTCAAAAGATTAAATGGCAATTCAAAATTTAAATATAAAGTAAATTATAGTTAAAGTAAAAATTCATAAAAAT
>CM063498.1:179138842-179165072 GCA_032207245.1 Pardosa pseudoannulata
TGTTTATATTTGATCATCGGCCGTTAGCAAGGCGTACTTTTTTTTCAATTCTTTCGATTTTGATGATTTGAGCCATGATCAACCACAGATAGTTGGCACCGTCAGGTAGTCTGCGGCTGAAGAAATTTCTTTTTTAAACACTGATAGTCCGCGGACTATACGTGAGAAATTAGGGTAATTTTAATATGAACTTTATTATATTATTTCTTCTAAGCACACGTGGAATTTGTTACTGAAAGTATCTTTTCTCTTCTATATATTGATCACTGTACATACCTTTTTATTCGATATCATGGATTTCTACGACTTACATAACATCTAAAAACGTTTTGCTGTGACAGAGGGAAATCAGCAAAATTTTACAAGAAGTACTTCACTTTCCCATGTTTGGAATGGTTTTTCCAACTTCAAATGGCCTGAACGAATTTAATTTTTAACATGAAGTCATATCTAAGAACTTCGTCGAGTGTACGTAATATTGATCTACTGCTTCTACATAAACAATATTATATGTACCACAGGATCATTAATGTAAAGGTTAGACTATCTAGAGAAAAGTTATGCTTGTGAGAAGTCTGTGTGTCAATCCATGACTAAAGAAGAATCATTAAAACACGTTTTAGTTATGAAGATTTCGGACAAAAAGTAAGCATGACATGTATTTTCATTCTACTAAACACACTAAATTTCATCCAGAAAAAAATTGATCACAGATAATAAATTCCTAAAATAAAGGGCAAATTTCAAGTTTATTGCAAATTATAATAACTTACAAACCGTCCATCTCATCTATATATTTATCGACCCTTGACAATGAGTAAATTTGAGTGAGGTATGCGTTTTACAAATGTGATCGAAATAAGAGAATGCAGATGCATTCTTTGCCAAACTGGGGATGTAATAGAAAAGAGAACTACAAGAGTTTTAATTTGATTTTTAAAATATTTTCTATTTTTGGAAGAAAATATTTACCACTGTCAAATCTGGATTTTTTATGTTACTTATTGTATATGGGTCGAAGCCCAGTGGGTTGGGGTAGAGCTTCGAGGTCCCTCGACACAGGTACGAGGTTCGACACAGGGCAAGGTTGACTGAGGCTTTCATCCCTTTAGTGGGTAGATGAACTGAGGTACAAGCGTGCTTGGGAATTAAACACTGGTGGGTTCCGCGTAAGATTGCCCACCTAAACGGAACATATGCTTCGCACCCCAAGACCCTTGGTCACGTAAACGGAGATTGGCACCGTAAGCTTTGGTAGCAGCAGACGCACCGAGGAGTTTACCTTATTGTATATGGGCCATTGTTTAGAGGTGTTTAAAAGTTAATGTGCATTGTCATGCTAAAAAAATCTCTTTCGGAATAAATTGGCATATGAAAAGTAATTTAATAGATTGAACTACATATATTTATTTTAATTAATATATGTAGTTCAATATCCTATTATCATCATGTTATATTTAGTTAAATATCCTACTATTCATAATCTGTATTTTTTGCATATCTATAAGTTATTTTAGGTAGGATCAAAAGTCTAAGCTTTCATGTTTCATTATATTAAAAGTACATACACAACAGGAAAATTACTTTTAACAAATGTTTTTTATATTTTCAATTAAATCTTATTTCCTGCATTTGCTACTCTACAGCATTTCAGTCTAAGCTGATATACCTACAAATTTTGAAATGCACTTCACAAGCATCAAGCATACTAAGCTATATCCCAGAACTCAATTTCCCAAAATAAAATTTCCAGAAAGGGGATTAGATTTTTTTCTCTCTCTACCTATGACATGACTAACATAAGAAATTTCGGATTTTATGAGATTTCTTCCTTCTAAATAGGACCAGAAAACGTATATATTATAGTGATAAATTTTATCTAAAAACAAGCAAAACAAAAATAAAACACGTCTTTACTTCGGGAAAAAACTTCAAAATAAAACTCTCCTGAGAATTAAAATGAATAGAGGCTAAAAGGATTTCAAAGAACCTAGCGGTACCTGAACATATATTTCACGCCTCTTCTGTCAGCTGCTTATTAAATTTTCTATTTCTTCCTACAGACAAGGGACAATATAATAAAAAGAGGGAATTTTGAAGCATATGTTTTGATTTAGGTTCGGGTAATTTAATTACGGAGAACAAATTCCTTTCACCCTTTTCGTGCTATTTTATTACTGTTCCTATTCAATGAGTTTTCATTTAAAATGGCAATTCAATGCCTGTGGTGATAATGTACAGAGGATTAAGTTTCGTTTGATTGAAATACTTTACAAGAAATGGATTCTATATTCTTAAAAAAGGAAAATATTTATAAAATCTAGTGATGATGTAATATAATAGGAGAATATATGAAAATGAAATTAAAATTGGGAAGGTTTTACTAGATGTTAAATGTTTGGAATATTTTACAATAAGGTGTAAAAATTATTTAACGAGGGCACAAAACTTTTTATATTTTTATTTTGATATATTCACATTTTTCAGTAAAATCCCTTAACACATTGTATGCGGGACACGTACTAGTATGTTATCGGACGATTGATACTTGAGCGCGGGACACCTAGTACGGGTTAATGTAACAACATGGTTTGTTTGTGGGTACAAAAATAACGGTATATATAGGAAAACGAAGCCGAATATTGTCTACTGGAAATTCTTGTCTATTCTGGAAAACTTTAAACAAATAAAAACTAGATTTTACATTATTTTTATTATTTAGTTTTATGATTGCTTTTATCATTTTTAATAATGTAAAAAAGGCTTATATATAACATAATTCGAAAAAATTAAACTATATACTACTATTTCTGTTTGTTTTTTCATATTTATTATGCTATTATAAATTAATTTATCCACTAAATATGTCTTTTATGTCTACAAATATCTTATGGTTGCAATTTATATATTTCTATTTATATATTTGTTTATATATTTCAATATAAATTACGAAAAGTTGGTTAAAAAATGGAATAATTTTCGATCTATTGAGATTGAACTGAATAACTAAATTTAACTGCAAAACGCCCGCTCCCGGAACAAGTCCGCTGCGAAATGTACCGCACACAATGTGTTAATAGAGTTTAATGTATGTTTAAACCCTAATGTTACCTAAAATTATAGTTCTTCCCCTTTCATTCAAATGTTTAATAAATTTGCTATTTCATTTAGGAGAGATGGGTTGGAAATCTTCAACCAAATGTTTTGATACATGAGGGCTAATAAGAGCACGACCTAAATTCCAACCGCCCATAAACATCCCTTCCGGTAAAAGGATTCGAATGAAAAGCAGTTCTCGACCTAGGTCATCTCTCAGCTATCCCATGAGAGAAATAATACTATAATGAAAAGGTTGACATTATACTGGTATATGTTTCAATAATTAAGCTACTACGGTAAAAATATGTTTGATCCACTAAGTGTTAATTTACTTCTATGCCTATTCCGTAGATATACCACAAAATTTAGTGCACATTGTGTAATGAATTAAATTTTTGATTAACAGAAATGCTTTACAAGAAATGAACCGTGCATTTTTCTAAATTAAAATCCTTGTAAAATATAAATAGGGACTCTTCTGTCAGATGCTTTTTAAATTTTCTATTTCTTCCTACAGACAAGGGGACAATATAATGAAAAGAGGGAATTTTGAAGCATATGTTTTGATTTAAGTTCGGGTAATTTAATTACGAAGAACAAATGATTTTCACCCTTTTCGTGCTATTTTATTACTGTTCCTATTCAATGAGTTTTCATTGAAAATGGCAATTCAATGCCTGTGGTTATAATGTTCAGAAGATTAAGTTTTGGTTGAATGAAATACTTTACGAGAAACGGATTGTACCTTCTCAAAAATGAAAATATTTATAAAATCTAGTAATGATGTAATACAATAATAGAATGTATCAAAATAAAATTAAAATTAAGACGGTTTTACTAGATGATAAATTTTTAGAATAATTTACAATAGCATATAAAAATTATTTAACGAGGGCACATAAATTTTTATATTTTTAATCTGATATATTCAAATGTTTAAGTAAAATCCCTTAACACATTGTATTCGGGACAAGTACTACTACGTTTTCTGACGATTGATGCTTGAGCGCGGGACACGTACTAGCACGGGATAGTGTAACAACATGGTTTGTTTGTGGGTAAAAAAAATAACGGTATATACAGGAAAACGAAGCCGAATATTCCTGTCTATAACATAGATTCTGGAAAAATTTAGACAAATAAAAACTAATTTTTACATTATTAGGTTTATAATTGCTCTTACCATTTTTTAATAATGTAAAAATGTTTATATATAACCTAATTCGAAATAACTAAAACTATATACTACTATTTCTATTTGATTTTTTATATTTACGATGCTATTATAAAGTTATCCACTAAAAATAGATTTTTTGTTTACAATAATCTTATGGTAGTAATTTACATACTTCTATTTATATATTTGTTTGTATATTTCAAAATAAAATACAAAAAAATTTCGATCTATTGAGATTTAACTGAATAACTAAATTTACGTACAAAACGCCCACTCCCGGAACAAGTCCGCTGCGAAATGTACCCGCACACAATGTGTTAATAGAGTTTAATGTATGTTTAAACCCTAATGTTACCTAAAATTATAGTTCTTCCCCTTTCATTCAAATGTTTAATAAATTTGCTATTTCATTTAGGAGAGATGGGTTGGAAATCTTCAATCTAAATTAAAATGCTTGTAAAAAAAATGGAAAATCTCCTGTCAGCTGCTTATTAATTTTTCTGTTTCTCCCTATAGGCAATTGACAATATAATGAAAAGAGGGAATTTTGAAGCATATGTTTTGATTTAAGTTCGGGTAATTTAATTACGAAGAACAAATGATTTTCACCCTTTTCGTGCTATTTTATTACTGTTCCTATTCAATGAGTTTTCATTGAAAATGGCAATTCAATGCCTGTGGTTATAATGTACAGAGGATTAAGTTTCGTTTGATTGAAATACTTTACAAGAAATGGATTCTATATTCTTAAAAAAGGAAAATATTTATAAAATCTAGTGATGATGTAATATAATAGGAGAATATATGAAAATGAAATTAAAATTGGGAAGGTTTTACTAGATGTTAAATGTTTGGAATATTTTACAATAAGGTGTAAAAATTATTTAACGAGGGCACAAAACTTTTTATATTTTTATTTTGATATATTCACATTTTTCAATAAAATCCCTTAACACATTGTATGCGGGACACGTACTAGTACGTTTTCTGACGATTGATACTTGAGCACGGGACACGTACTAGTACGGGTTAGTGTAACAACATGGTTTGTTTGTGGGTACAAAAATAACGGTATATACAGGAAAATGAAGCCGAATATTCTTGTCTACTACATAGATTCTGGAAAAATTTAGACAAATAAAAACTAGTTTTTACATTATTAGTTTTATGATTGCTCTTTTCATTATTTTTATAATTTAAACATGTTTATATATAACATAATTCGAAAAAATTAAATCTATATACTACTATTTCTATTTGATTTTTCATATTTACGATGCTTCATATTACGATGATTTACGATTTCATATTAACGCCCGTTCCCGGTACAATTCTACTGCAAAATGTACTCGCATACAATGTGTTAATAGAGTACAGTATATGTTTAAACAATAAAGTTAAATAAAATTATAGTTCTTCCCCTTTCTTTCAGCTGTTTAAGAAATTTTCGATTTCATTTATGAGAGATGGTTTGGAGACCTTTAATCAACTGTTTTGATACATGAGGGCTAATAAGACCCAGACCTAAATTCCAAACACCCATAAACATCCATTTCTGCAGAGGGACTGGAACGAAAAGCAGTTCTCGACCTAGGTCATCGCCCTGCTATTCCATGAGAGAATAATGAAAAAGGGGACATTATGCTGGTATATATGCCTCGATAATTAAATTACTACGGTAAAAATATTTTTTATCCACTCGGTATTATTTTACTTCTATGCTTATTCCGTAGATATTCCACAAAATTTAGTGCTCACTGTGTAAAGAATTAAATTTCGATTAATAGAAATGCTTTACAACAGTGCATTTGAACAGTGCATTTTTCTAAATTAAAATGCTTGTAAAATATAAATGGGAACTCAGTATGATGAAGAAAGAATAAAAACTATTTAAAACTCATTAATAATATCAGAAAGATTCTTAACGTAATCATAAATTTAAAATTTATAATTAATTTTTTTTTATAAATTAAAACATAAACGGCTCTTTCTCTACATTTGTTTTCTTTTAAATGTATTTCATTTAAAATGCAAAGGCTGTTTTGTACTTGAGATACACACATTTTTTTCCTTATACAGGATTTTCATAAAGAAAATAATAAAACTTAAATGTCCCTTTATTTCGTTTTGCTTTCCGTTAAATTTTATTTATTTAAATTTATGAGATTATTGCTATATTTGAGATGCAAAAATTACATTTTTTAAAGAGGTTTTGCGTAATGTATAAATTATAAAAAATTAAAACTCAAGTGTTCCTTTCAGTTTCTTGTATCTTAAATTTCATTCATTAAAAATGCAAAGGCATTTTATATTTTAGTTAAAAAATATTATCATTTTTTGTACAAAATTTCTATAATGTATAGAATAAATGTTAAACGGCTCTGCTTTCATTATTTTTCAAATACAGTTTATTAATTAAAATAATAAGATTGTTCATGTATTTGAGATTCAAAAATTATGTTTCTTAAAAATTTTTTCTATAAGGAATAGAATAATTCACTGCAATTTAATTTTATTTATTAAATATGCAGTGGCTTTTTGAGTATCTGAAGATACAAAAATTTACTATTTTATACAGATTTACTATAAGGTATATAATAAAAATTACGTAACTATTTCTCCTTGTTTGTTCCTTAAATTTTGCTAATTGAAAGGTCTAAGACTGTTTCTGTATTTCATACAAAATTTACATTACTTATAGAAGATTTTCTAAAATGCATAGAATAAAATTGTTCAGGAAAATTTTATATACAAATATATACAAGAAAGGGTTAATTTTTCCTTATTTACTTTCAGTGTTATTAACAGTTATTTATAAAATAAAATTTTAGAAATACATTGAAATACATATACCTCATTGTATAGAGGATTTAATTGTTATAAATAGTTTTTTAATTAAAAAATATTTGAAATAACTGTGATTATTTTAAAAAAAATCAAAACGTGATTTAAATGGAATTAGGAAACACAAAACAATTATAATATTCACTGAAATATTTTAAATTTGAACGATATCTCCCTAGGCTTTCACTAAAATCAGAATGTTAAAGTATATTTTAGGTGTATTTGCACTCAACCAAATTTGAATTTCTACTTCATAAAATCGCCTTGACATGAAATTATTGTGAAAAGCCTTGCCGTTGCAAATATCTCATCCCAGCACTTTATCTTCAATAATTGCCCCATCTATTATGGAAGTGATCACATGTGAATGCTTACAATCGATAAATTAACTGATGTGTATACAACGCCAAGTCGCTTTCCATTACCGTGTCAATTCGCATAAGCACCCAATACGGGTAGTCATTTTGTGTATAATATATCACGTAACTCAACAGACCTGGACTTCGATGCAGTATTTTGAAAAAGGAAACGTACTGGAAATAACTTGTTAATTTATATGCCAACGTCCAGTCAGTAAATTAAGAACAAATTCAAATATCAAACCTTAATTCCTTACAAAAGTAGTTTTAAGAATGTTAGTTTCAAATTATATCAAATCGAAATTTAGAAATTTATTGTAACGCCATAATTTGTTTACTGTATGAAATTTTAAAAGAAATGTTGCTCTTAAGAACTTATTAGAAATAAAAATGCATTATACTTTAGTTTCTGATTTCTCTAAATGATAAAGAATATGCAGATTTTTGTGTTACGGTAAAAGAAATTGAACCGATTTATTTTAGGGCAATTTAATTTGTAGTAACACCTTTCATCGGTTGAAAATTAGCGTATTGTTCAACAGAAAAAGGAAATCTAGACTAAATCTGTTGCTTTATCAAAGCTATTAATAATTGCTACACGAGGTACTTTATTACAATATCTTTACCTATTGTCACTTCTCTCTGGTAAATAAAGAATTGTGACATTTATGCCACGACAGGACTGCAGTAACATTGAGTTGAGAAGTCAGTTCTGACAACAAAATATCATATGCTATATCTCCAGGGTAATTGGATATGAATATTTTTTTCTGGGTACACATACAAACATATGTATATATAATTACATTATTAATTAATAATATTTCTACTATAACTTTTCCCTATTCTGTATTCAAATTGCGATTTCGTTGTTGTTATTTGAGAATTTTACATCATTTTCTTGAATTAAGTCAACTGGTTGGCGAGCGCTAAGCCAGCTAGTCGCCAAGCCAAAATCCGCATGTGATGGAATTCTCAACTAATATAATTGTTATACAACTAGTTCATTTTCCCTTCGTCAAAGTGAACTCAATTTAGCTTTTATGATTGACTACAGTTGCTTTTTGTAGCTAATGGGAGATGCCTTGTAGAATATTAAGAGCAGATTGCGGGGGATTGTCATGATGAATAAGCAGAGAGAAACGATATATTTGTGTAAGAAATGCATTCAACATTATTCCTCAAAATTTGTTTGGAAATAAAAAAACATGCTTCAAAGAGATTCAGGTCTGTACCAACTTTCCATTATCCAATTTAAGAATACCACGAGATCCCGAAGAAAGGGTTTCAGTTATTTAATTAAAAAAATCCGAAAACAAATTCCAGACGGGCGCATCATAAGGCCCATTTCTAAACACGCCATTAACTACTAGCTAAGAAGCAGAATATACCCTGCCAACAAAAGCAGTAGAACAGAAGTGATACTACAGGAGAAAAGCCTGCATTGTGAATCAGGGTTTCTTTCTTTTTTTATATATACATATATATATATATATATATATATATATATATATATATATATATATATATATATATATATATATATATATATATAATATATATACATATATATACATATATATTTTTATTGCACATGTTTTAGACGATTTTGGTTAGCAGTATTAAAAAATAGTTTGTTGTAAAATAAATAACTGCAATTGTACTATTTTTTAAAAATCAAAAATAATCATCTACGGCTTAAGAGGTTTGTTTTTATTCAAAATGGAGTTTTTAACGTAGAAGGCTATATTTATGCTCTTTCCGAAGAGAAATACCCATATACCGTTATCCAAAAACGATGTGAGATTCATGGTTTCGTGATATCTAAAGCGTTGATAGGTAATATTGTTAAAAAGAAAGCAAAAAACGTCAAACTAGAGTTTCGAGTGATACAAAAATTCCAAAAAAGTATCAAAGGAAAAAACGAACATCTTCCACTGTTGCAAAGGTACGTTGTTTAATGTTAAAAGAAAATCCCCCTAGTCAAAGGACAGTTGCAAAATCATTAAACTTTTCGGTGCCCCACTAAACAAAATGATAAACGTTGAATTAAATCTTAAAAAAGCTAAAAAACGCAATGTGCATCCTATTTCTCTAAAGCTTATCGCTGACCACAGGACACGTTCTGTATGAGAAGCTTTCATCCAAAGAAAAATGGAAAAAAATTGTCACTATAGATGAATCATGGGTGTATTTAAATGACTGCAACAAAAAAGATCGATTTATTATCATAAAACGGGAAGTACATACGTGGTTCAAAGAATCGAAACAACGCCTTTTCTAAAGGATTCATGATTGTTTCTGGTTTTTAATGGCAAGTTAAAAATAAAGAGAGTTGAAAACATGTCAAGATTAACTCCGAATATACTATCAGGACCATATTTTATCTCCAATTTTTCTGAATGAAATACCATCTCTTTACCCACAGTGCCACCAATCTGTCGAACTCCATGAAGACAAAGCTAGCAGTCACACATCAATATCCACTGTAATTTTCCTAAAAGAAATGGAACAAAAATTATGTATCAAGGCCATACACTTCACTGATATCCCTACAAAGTCTCCCGATGTATCACATATGGATTTTTGTGCTTTCAGACTTTTAAAATCTGCATTATCAAAACGGCGTCCCACAACCATTACAGGACTCTGGAAAGCTATTTAGAAGTTATCGGATAGAATACATGATCTGACACCTCAAAAGGAATTATTATTCTCAAAATTAAGGTGTCGCAAGATTGTTCAGAATAAGGGCTGTCAAATAGAACATTTCCAACACAAGAATTTTATGTAGTCTAGTTTTATAGCTACAATATACATCATCTAAAAAGTGCGTAAACAGCCTATATATATGTAATAGATGTATGTATATACATATATGTGGAGTGTGTATAAATATATAATAGGAAAATAAATAGTAAAAATTCATACATATAATTAAACCATAAAAGCTGTAAATATCTTCTTAATAGTTGTTCTCTCAATTCTACTTATTGGTAAATGTGGAATTACAAACTTCTAAAGATTAATATGTTACTGCTTTTTATAAGAACAAATATTATAAAAGGTAGACATATTCGTGATTCAATACAAAAAGGAAAAAAATGTTCCATATAAAAATGGGACACAAAAGGGGAATAAAATACTAACACAGATATTGTAAGTTAATAAGACATATGTGCAGAAATCTCACTTGCGTGAGCTGTGAAATTAGATTATTCAGTCAGGGTCACTCTGACCAAAATAGTTTCTAAAGAAGTAATACCCAGTAAAAGCAAAAAAAAATGGCTAAACAAATCACAAAGTTATATGCATATATATATATATATATATATATATATATATATATATATATATATGAAAAGAGTTATACATACTTCAATTGTGTATTTTCTCTATATTCGCAATACAAACTGCCTAACACGTAATGGAAATCTGTCTTGTTGTTTGGAAACTTTTTGCGTGGAATAAGAATATTTATAATATTACTAAATAAATAATTGCATATATATATATATATATATATATATATATATATATATATATATATATATATATATATATATATATATATATATGAGCATAATATTGAAAATATTACTTCAACATTTATTTTCAGTGTACACGATTTATCAATTTATTTCAAAGTCTCTTTTTTTCGCTGAGAAAAGAATTATTTTTCCTCCACAGCATATGGGACAAAAAGAATTAATTTATTGTTAAGTGACAAAAAGAAAATTTGGAGATAATTAGTGCACAGAAGAGAAGAAAAGCATGCTTTTAGTTTAAAGTATTTGCTCTATAAGATGTGATGTTTAACTATGAATATATATATACATACATACACTCACATATATATGTATGCATATATATATGAATATATATATATGCATATATATATATATATATATATATATATATATATATATATATATATATATATATATATATATATATATATATCCCTGTTATTAAAAATCATGTTTTTGAGTGTTAATTTCTATTCAAAACAAATGAATACGTAAGAACGAAATAGAAATTTCGTAACATATTAAATAATTGAAATGTGACTAGTTGTTTATTTTTCAGTTTCCAGGCTTTTTTTAAAATGGAGAACTATTATGAAAATATACTGTTTTTTCCTGTTATTAAAAATCATGCTTTTGGGTGTTAATTTGTATTAAAACAAACAAATACCTAAGAATGAAATGTAAATTTTATAACATTTTAAATAACTGAAATATGACCTGTAATTTATTTTTCAGTTTCAAGACTTTTTTAAAATTGAGAACTATTATGAAAATATACTGTTTTTTCCCTGTTATTAAAAATCATGCTTTTGAGTGTTAATATGTATTCAAAGCAAACTAATTCCTAAGAAAATAATGGATTGGAATAGATCTGATCTCAGAAAATGAATAGCTTATTCAGGAAATAAATATCCTGGTCTCTTTCGTGGTAATTTCTTGTTATTTTTATTCATATTGTGTCATGAGTTCTTTATGCGATGAATATTGGCTTTTCGACCATTTATATGAGTTCGGCATCTGAAGAATGCCATTGTTTGGAAGCATTATTTATTTTATTTAAGTATTTCTGGAAGCCTGCAAAAATACGCGGGTATTACTAAATATTCAACCGTAGCTTTACAATAATATTAAACTCATAAAATTTCAATAAAATCTCCATTAATAATTGACAAATGGAGAATGTAAGAGAACGTGTAAAATAAAATACGGTAAAATGCTGTAAAATTAGGCTTACACTACATTAAATTTGATTAATACATATATTGTGTTCCCCATTGAGAAAAATATCCTTTGTTTTTGAAAAGCGTGTGTATTTCCGCATTTTTAAATGCGTGTGTTATTTGTTCATTTTCTTTTGTATTTATTAACTCAAAAAAATTCTTTTCATTTTGGATTTGATCAAACTCGTATTAGTTTACTCTATACCTGTAGTGGTTTCTCCCCTTTTTTATGGGGAAGAGGGCACATGAAATCGTGGAATCTCCAAATGTAAACAATGAAATATAGCGTTACATAATAAATAAAATAATATTGAATACACATCCAGATTTTTCAGATTTCCAGATTACCAATTTTCAGAATGAGTTTCTCTCTCACCTTTTTAGTTACAAAGCTATAGTACTTCATTTTAGGTTACCGTAGTTCAGAGTACTTTTTGGTAATTTCTGAAAGGCTCGTCTGATTGAAGAAATGTCCTTGACAATCGATGTAGGGTTCAGAAACACAAGAGTAGCAGATTTCTCAGATTCCAGGATGAATATCTCTTAAATATTTTTAGTTATTCATTTATGTAATGTATTGCAGATTACTATTTTACATACCACTCTTAATCTTTCTTCCATAGCTCGAGAGGTCGAAGCAATGTCCCTGGAAACCAACATAGATAGTAGCGGACAGAGACGCCTGGTTTGTCAATTTCCACGATCAGTTACACAGCTACCTTTTATAGATACTTAGTTACCGTACTGTATTGAAGGTTTTTATGCCCCAGAACACTTCTTAATCTCTCCTCAATAACTCAAAAGATTTTTAAAAAATGCTCCTGGTAACCAACATATGGGGATAAAAGCGGGCAGAGTAGCTAGTTTAACAATTTCTTGTATGAGTTTCTCCCCCACATTTTTTAAATACTTAGTTACCGTATTGTATTGTAGGTTACAATACCACAAAACACTTCTTGATCTTTTATGAAAAGTTCAAGCGATCAAGGAAATGTTCCTAGAAACCAACCACAACGAACAAAGTAGTGATTTGTTAATTTACAGGATAATTTTCTCTAATGAAATTTTATATACTTGGCTACCGTATTATAAGGGAAATATTTTTTTTACAAAGTGTGTTTCAAATTCTTTTTATAAATATAAGTTTTGTGCAAAGTAATTTAATTTCTTATAAGGAATATGCATGTTTTATCTTCAGAAAATACTACATTTAAAAATAAAATTTAATTTTTACGCTTTATGTTTTCAAAATTAGTTTGCCATGTTAAAAATAGAGTATTAAATGATTTAAATTATTTTTCATTCGGTCTTTTTCAGATAAGAAGGGTTAATTTTAAGAAAACAATTTTCGTTTATCAACAATTATATTTCATGGCTTCATTTGATTTTCAGTTGACAGAGCACAGGCATTTGAAAGCAATCCCAAAATGAGAGGAATGATTTTGAGTGAAAACACATCTTTTATAATTGAGTATCTTGCAGATCATTAATAACTCAGATATTGTGATTTATGTAAGTGCAAATACTTTCTTCGGATTACTCTGTAGGAGAGGAAAGGAAATTTTTCCGCCATTCCCTTTGGCAAACTCCATTTCTCTTTAAAATGAATAGAAAGAGAAAACAGGAGTGTCACAAATGTAATTTACTCTTTCTACAATGGGCATCAGAGACTCCAGACAAGGTAATAATTCAAAAAAGAACCCGTATTAGAAATCAAATGCTGAAAGAGTGGAACGGTTTCGAAGACGTTTATTTTCCTCGAATTTCCTTTCAAGACACAAAGGATTTTTTCCCCTTTTTTCTGCCCTTCGACTTTTCTTTCGGTATCTCGAATCTTACATAATAGAATGCGGCACTTTTTTATGTATGAAGTACTTCAGTAGATTAAAAGATAAATGTCTATTTCGTAGCAAACAGATAAAATTTAACAGATGAAAATTAATTATACACACAGAGAGAAGCGTAAATACACACACATGTATATATATATATATATATATATATATATATATATATATATATATATATATATATATATATATATATATAATATATATATATATATATATATATATATATATATATATATATATATATATATATATATATATATATATATATATATATATATATATATATATATATATATATATTTATATATATATATATATATATATATATATATATATATATATATATATATATATATATATATATATATATATATATATATACATATATATATATATATATATATATATATATATATATATATATATATATATGTATATATATATATATATATATATATATATATATATATATATATATATATATATATATATATATATATATATATATATATATATATATATATATATATATATATATATATATATATATATATATATATATATATATATATATATATATATATATATATATATATTATATATATATATATATATATACGTAAATTTAGGAAAACAGAAAGAATAGCCCCGAAAAGCTATTTGATTATCCATAGGAGTTAGACCGTGTCACCTATAATAAGGAACTAAAGAATCGGGAATGGTAATGGTAATGCCTGGAAAAGCTTCATATACTGAAATAGATGCTCCAAGCTTGGTTCCTTCAGTTAAGAATATACAGTGTTGTTGAACGTTGGTGAGATTGTTAATAGACTGCTTGGTTCTCTTGAATCGCTACCTGGCTGTTACGCACCTGGCTTTAATATATGCTGCTAGGTTGTCGAGAACAGTTTGTTCATCTTACTTCACTGTTTAATACTTTGGCCGCTGTGTCCATTACTTATGATCTCCTATAATATATCATATCAATGCTACTCTTTTGCTTACACTCGCCAGTGTAGCCTGCAGCTCGACAGGCGTCGCTGGTCTCTTGGAAGGATGATGGCAGAGTGGGGTGGTCCAATACTTGTGATCTGCTTACTCACCATCATCGGGACTATCTTGGAGGGCTTCACGCTATATGGGCTCGGATCTGTGCCTGATTATCTCATATGATATGCATATCTAATATTTTATATGTATATCACATGTCATATATAATAAATTATATTTTAAGCAGAAAATAATAATTTTTGTAGCATCGTAAGCATATGAAATTTAAGGCTTCATATTTAATGTACATCATACAATTATTCTCTCATATGGAATCATTCAAAGGATTAAATATGCACTCTTGAAATCATGGTTCGCAACTGAGTCACTTTTACAGTTCCAGTCCATCGGCCCAGCAAGTTACACACTTGTTCCATCGCATTAAAGTCGAGAGAGTTTGACGGCTGTATCAATTTTTTTGATTATTTGCGTTTGAAGTATGTTCTTCATCAATCTGTGTAGATCAGTCATTATCATATTTTATACTAAAAATATTACCAATGACTTGATGTCTCTCAGCGTACATCAGAGGATATTTAATATTGACTCGAAGCAAGTTGATCTTCAATTTGTACCATATCTCGGAATTCATTATTCATAGAGTGATCTTGACTATTATACTATAAATTATTGAATCACGTAGAGTGAATCATCGATGTCCATTCAGTGCCTGCATCTCAAGTGTAAACTAATCTATGTTTCAGAAAGTACATAGTTAAATCTTCTATTTGGTGTATCTATTGTATGATTATACATAACTTTGAATAAATGCTTTTAGTTTACCCGTTCTATAGATTTATTACGATGATAGCCATCTTTAAAACAGTTTTGATGTAATACATTAGAGGGAATCATGATCCATTTGTATATATATGTCCATATACACAAGAGAGGTACGTGAAGTTTTGCATATATAGATGTACGTATATTAATAACAGCTAACTTTGTGATATTTTTCTTCATTTTCTGCTTCAACATTCATAAATGTACCAGTATCTATATGAGTACTTCTTAAAAGTTCAAATACAGCACTTTTAACGCCCTACCTTACATTTTCAGTTAAAAATTACTATTTTATACCTAGCTCCTACCTATTAACTTATATGGCGTAATTTTTTAAAACTTCCCTGACATATTTGTTAAATTTGTCATCATAAAAAAGCGCCGTTAGACAACTTTGATCCATGGAGGATGATTTTTATTTCCTTCTCGAATTGTGAAGTTAAATGAGAAGGAAGCGCACAATCATATACCATCGGGACTTCTATTTCTCGGAGAAAATGTAAAGAGCGATAAAATTGAAGAGTGTCAAACGTAATTCTCTTCTTTACAATAGGTATAAAAGACAAACTACATAAAGTAATAATTCGAATAAAAAATCCTCTAACAGAAATCGAATCTTTGAATGTGCAGGGCAGTCTGAAGAACATTCATCCTGAAGGGGCAAAAAAATCGACTGAAGGGACAAAAAATGGGTTTTGCCAATTTTTTCCACCTACTGTTAGACTCAAAGGACTAATTCATTCGCTGTTAAGTAACAGGATTATTTTGAAATATAGAATCAGTGATTTTCCTGGGTATATTTGAAGATAGCTGCTAGGGTTATAGATGTATATAATGGTATGATGTGTTAACTGTTTTTTCAAATCTTGAGAATAGTGTAAGATATAGTGTAAGCGAGAATAGTGTAAGCGATTCTACAGTTCTCTCTCTGATCATTAGACCAATTTGTTCCCAAATTGTGTTTCATAGAGTCCATGTTGATAACTATAAATATCTATAATTTTGATAATGACAAATAAATATCCTGAATTTTAAAGCAACAATTTATAATAACACCTTTAAAGCAAAAACCGTTACACACTTCTCAATTATTGAGAAAAAACTAAAAATGTGGAAGAAAAATAAGCATTTTTACATTAGAACATTTATTAGTAATTAAAATATTCATTATAAATTTTGTTAAAAAATCTTAAAACAAACCGAATATTTAAATATGTAGAGGAAATTGAGGAACATTCTTCCTTTTAAATTTCGACTGAAAGTAGGGAATATGGATTATGTGGGTTTTTACATCCAATTTTTAGACAAATAGGGCTAGTTAATTCCCAGTTGACTTATTTTAAGTACGATTTATTTTAAGATTTTGTTAAACAATCTTAAATTAAATCCAATTTTTAAATGTGTAGAACAATTTGAAGAACATTCATCCTTTTAAATTTTGACTGAAAGTGTGGAATGTGGATTTTGTGGGTTTTTACACCCACCTTTAGACTGATAGAACAAATTACTTCCCAGCTGAGTTAAGTTCGATTTATGTTAAGATTTTGTTAAGAAATCTTAAAATAAACCGAATTTTTAAATATGTAGAACAATTGGAAGAACATTCATCCTTTTAAGTTTCGACTGAAAGTAGGGAATATGGCTTTTGTGAGTTTTTACACCTACTTTTACACTGATAACTCTAGTTAATTCCCAGTTGAGTTCTCAGAATGTGAAAATATGAGATGTCAAAAGAATATGCGAGATGTCGTCTTCGTATGCTCGGGTTATAAGACTCATGGAAAATGTAAAGACCAATAAAATTGAAGTGTGTCAAAATCAATTTTCCCCTTTACTATATTTATAAATGAAAAACTGTATAAAGAACTCGAATAAAATAATCTTACACAGAAATCAAAAGTTTGAATGTGCAATAAAATCTGACGCTCATTAATCCATTAGATTTTCGACTAATGAGGGTAAATGTTTGTTATGTCAGATTTTACCCATTGTTAGACATAATAAACTAATTCATTCGCTGTTAAGTAACAGGATTATTTTGAAATATATATTCAATGACTTTCCTAGGTATATTTGAAGGTATCTGCAAGGGTTATAAATGTATATAATGGAATGACGTGTTAATTGTTTTTCAGATCTTGAGATTAGTTAAAATATTTTAGTCATTATTATAGCGATTCTATAGTTTCTGCCCTGGTCATTAAATCAATTTCTTTCCAAATTTTGTTTCATAGAGTCTATGCTGATATCTACAAATATCGAGAATTTTCATGATGATAAATAAATTTACTAAATTTTAAAGAAACAATTTATAGTAACACTTCTATAGCAAAACCCAGGAACGTGACAAAGGATGACACTTCCCAATTATTGAGAAAAAAACTAAAAATGTAGAGAAATAATAAGCATTTTTATATTAGAATATTTATTATTAAATAGAATATTTATTATAAATTTTGTTAAAAAATCTTAAAACATATCGAACTTATAAATGTGTAGAACAATTTGAAAAACATTCATCCTTTTAACTTTAAACTGAAAGTAGGGAATATGGATTTTTTTAAGGTTTTACACCTACTTTTAGACTGATAGAACGAGTTAAATTCCAGTTTAGCTATTTTAATTCTATTTAATTTAAGATTCTATTAAAATATCTTAAAATAAATTGAATTTTTAAATGTATAGAGAAATTTGAAGAACAATCCTCCTTTTAAATTTCCGCTGAAAGTAGGGAATGTGGATTTTGTGGGTTTTTACACACACTTTTAGATTGATAGGACGAGCTAATTCCCAGTTGACTTATTTTAAGTTCGATTTAAGATTTTATTAAAAATTCTTAAATTAAATCCAATTTTTAAATGTGTAGAGCAATTTGAAGAACATTCATCCTTTTATATCTCGATCGAGAGTAGGGAATACGGATTTTGTGTGTTTTTACACCCACTTTTAGACTGATAGGACGAGTTAATTCCCAGTTGAGTTATTTTAAGTTCGATTTATTTTAAGATTTTTTAAAAAAATCTTAAATTAAATCGAATTTTTAAATGTGTAGAGCAATTTGAAGAACATTCATATTTTAAATTTCGACTGAAATTAGGGAATATGAATTTTGTGGGTTTTTACACCCAATTTTAGATTGATAGGACGAGTTCTCAGAGTTCCTCGAGTTCCCAATTGAGTTCTCAGAATTTGAGAATATGTGATGTCAAAAGAATATGCTAGATGGTTTCTTCGTATGCTCGGGTTATGGGACTCAGGGAAAATGTAAAGAGCAATAAAACTGAAGCCTGTCAAAATCAATTCTCCTCTTTACAATATTTGTAAATGGAAAACTGCATAAAGAACTGGAGTAAAATAATCCTACGCAGAAATCGAATGTTTGAATGTGCAGGAAAATCTGAAGATCATTAATCCACTAGATTTCCGACTTATGGAGGAAATGTGTGTTATGTCACATTTTGCCCATTGTTATAATTCATATACTAATTCATTCCCAGTTAAATAACAGGATTATTTACACATAGATTGAATGACATTTCTTAGTATATTTGAAGATAACTGTAAGGGTTTTAAATGTATATGATGAAAAAATAAAGAATTATATTATTAAAAAATTTGAGAACTGTTCTCTTTAAACTCAATAGAATAGGCAGCTAATCGTCAATTGAAATAAGTTTAAATAATCATTATAAAAATTTTCATTTTATAATGAGAATTTTTATGCGAAGATATATAACGGTATCATATTCACACAAAGAATGAGGGCTAGAATTCCTGGGTACTGTTTCACGCTTATCAGGCGTACTAAACATCTCGCAGTGTAATCCCGTAGATTATGTAGTTTAAATATGTGGGTCTGCATGTATACTTTCTGGAAGTTTAAGAAATAGCATATACGTACGAAATTCCTCCTTAGTATGATGAAAATTCAGGGCAGTGGTTCTGAAACTTTTTGTCCCACCGAACACTTATCTTACCACATGTAACCTCTGAAAAATATTGCTTAAAGAAAAACTAAGAACCTAATATTTATCATTTGTTACACATAAACGTAAAAACTAGGCAACATAAAGTTGTTTAAATATATAGACAATTCTCTCAACAGTCGAAACGAGATATTTTAATATGATACAAGTAAAATGATACATTGATAAATGTTTCACTCCTTCTTGTGCTGTACTGTCTCGTATAGTGGGAATAATTTATTAATACATCACTTTTTTATTTACTATTGGACTTTTGGCATATAGTTACCGTTATTAATTCTATGTGAGGGATTAGGGAAAATTAGGCAATGGATTTACGGATTTCTTGAACATTTCTATGGTTTAGTTTGGTTTGGAGTTCTACTGTCTACTTTTTGCAGCAAACCTTTTACCGGCTAATGAGACCGGGATCTACATCTGAAAGTCGATTCCGAACGGCAACGAACATCCATGCCTCTGCGGGATTCGAAACCACGAACTCCGGTACCAAAGGCCAGCACCCTAACGAATCGGCCATCGTTTGGCGAAATTTTCTATGGTATTTAAAAAGAATTCTGAAAGAAGCCCTTGTGAGTCGGTGAAGAAACCTAGGATTCCACCCCTTAATCAAGCGTATTTCCAAGCAGGGCTTACACACGTCAGTGTATAAGACCCTTAGCAGTATATCGTAATGTCTAAAGAATAGCATTCCTGATTTCTAAGAAAATTCTAATTCATTTAACTTTAATGTATCACTCTTTCTACGTTTACATCGCATATATCCGAATTTATAATCTATAGAAGTATTGCCTACATTGAAAAATAGAAATTTCGCTACTGCTTTTGTCATTCTATGATATAAGTCAAACCGAAAAGTAAAGGGTGAAGTTCACATGCTTAAGAAGAAAAATACTTTTGTGAGAAAGGAAATTCAAGGTAAATAAACGAACTTAAATCTGTATTTTCTCTTACAGCACATGGTTTCAAATACGGATTCTTTTATGCATTATGACCTTGTTTTGAATCTATTTTGCTCAGTGTAAGAAATATTACATTTATGATACTCCTGTTTTCGCTTTCTACTCAAAATAGTGAAAACAAACTGTTTTTCTTCTCATATCATTAATCCATAAAAAATAAGCAAATGTAAATCACAACATAAGAGTTAATTATGATTTATTAGAGTCTCTATAGCAGAGTTTCTGTTTTTATATAAAATCACCACGATATCTTTGAGATTGATATCAAGTATCTGTAGTACATCAACGGTTAAAAAATTAAATCAAGAAAGGTAATTTTAAAATATGAAAATGTTCGCAGCATGTATTTAGCAATTTAAATTTGAGGCAACCGAAATTAGTGGAATTTAAAACTTAATTCTTCTTCTACTTAGCACGTCTTTTCCAATTTCCTCACTAATGGATGAGTTCTTTTTTAAAGAGCTATGAAGTAGATTTAAGCTCATATATTTTTCCTTTGGTTACGAGCATTAAACAATCCATTTGTTTTATATCGTTATCTTAATATTATCTTTTTTCTAGAATTTAAGGTATCCATGGCAAATGTGTTTTATTTAAAAATGTTTTTTTAGTAAGTATTTTATAAGGAAATGACTGTGTATTTTTAATTTAAAGTGGCGTGTTTTAGTATAATTAATAATAATAATAATAATAGTTTAATTAATAATATATAGTTTATAGTTTATAGTATATACCCTATATAGTTTTATTTATCTTTATCCTTTATAGTATGGACGCATGCTATGTTAAACGTATTTTGCATTCACGTAAACAGCAAATGCATCATATGTGATATTTTAGATTCAACGCTTGATTAGCAATTTTTCATCACTCGATAACAGATTCAAAACGAAAAATTTCAGTCTTCAGAAAGCAAAATCTCATTAAACATATTGAAGTTGTATGCTATTGATAAAATTATAGGTAATAGTTTGTGTATGAAATTAGTTCATAAATAAAAGACCTGAACTTGAAATGAAAAATTACTGTTGCAAAATTCTCGGGTAAAGTTAGTTGATTGAATAGACTTTGGCTGAGACTAAAACAATAACAATTTATTAACACGCCAAATTTATCCCAATTACAAAGGATGGCGATAAAACTTGGCAGCCTTTTGGAGAACCTTTTCAGAGCAATACGCAGGTACAGAGAGCATTAACGCAGGTCCTACTTTCACCAGACCTCAGCGTGAACTGCCTTTTTATTACCTTCAGGACTTTCAGGATGGTAGGTCAACTGGATTGCCTGGGCTGAGCCCTCTAATGCAGAGATTTCTAACAGTAAGTATAAAATGACAACGAGCAGAAAATAAAACAATTAAAAAGAGCCTTTTTTATGAGAACTCAAGGCCCCTTTATATAGTTTTCAGGTTTCTGGAAATTTCCACAAGCTTCTAGTAAAATCCACAGAAGGGGGAGTTGGTAACAAATGACGCCAAGTCCCCAAATTTGGCGATATATCGCCAAATTTGACGCCAAAAATGAGTTTCCCAAAACTTCACCAGGGAGCCAATATCTCGCCAATTTAGCGAGATACTATACAAATTACATGTTTACAGCATTCTTAACTTTACTTTTCCTTATTGTACCATTACACTAGTACGATTGTAACTGATAAAATACTTCTCAGAATGTAAGCATATTTTTATCAATGTTTTAAATTTGTTATATAGGTATTGAATTCAAAGGTTTTTGGATATTTTCATTTAAAGGTCATGTACTGACATTTGTTTGAGAAGCTTTAGATTTTTAATTTTTATTGTGAGTATTATCATATTAAAATTTTAAATTTTCTAGAATTGTAATGTACTCTATCAGGCAGGTAAAAAAAGTGTATATTTTTTGGCTGAGAGTTATCTGGTACACGCTCAATAATTTGTTTATCTTTATTGACCATATATTAGTTGCCAACTTTATTTATCTTTACATATTACGTGATAGTAAGGACAGCATAAATTTTAATATTGACAGTGATTATTTGACGGTATATATGAATGATGTCTAAAATTTAGCAAATTGATTGCAAACCGTGTGGTTATGTATAAAAAACAAACAAATAAACGAAGAAAATTCTTAATTTTCAAAGATATGTAACTTAAATGCTATATACTTATTAGTCAGTGAAATAGACTCCTAGACTTTTATGAAAAATTGTTGTTAATACCGGTAATAGCAAATAATTATCTCTGAGAAATATTAAATTGTGAAAAAAACATAGATTAACCCATATTGGACCGCTGTCTATAAACAGGACAGCAAATAAAATTCCATTTAATAATAAAGTTGTAAATATCTTTTGAGTGGATTTTATTTTAACACCTTTAAAATAGATACACATAGCATAGTAACAACAAAAAAATAAGAAATCAAATTATATTGTATTGTAAAATATATTTTCAGCAACCCCTTAAAAATTGTCATTTTTTAATCTTTAATTTTATAGTTATTATTATTATTTTTTTAAACATTGTGGAGGTTACATTTAGTTTAAAAACAGAGCTAATAATGTAGCTGAATGTTTTTGTTGAAAAATATATTTTACATGTGTATTTTGTAAGTATAAAAAAGGTGCCCTATAATTAAGACGACGGTCCAATCCTGATTATTTTTCCATGAATTCGATATTGAATTGATAGCTCACATTCTTTTCTTATATTTCAATGAAAACCAGTTCAAACACCTGTTCACACACCTGGACGTAACAAGGGGTAAATAGATGTGTATTCTGTTCAGAAAACTGGAGATTTTTTGCAAGATAAACTTACTCTCTTACAGCCAGTTCAATAACTGCAAGAGAAAACCTACAACGGTATGCTTAAAATGTAATGTTGGACTTTGTTTTGACTGTTTCCCCAAATGTCATCTATGAATCAGCCTAATGCAATGTAAGTGATACTTGTTAAGTTTTAGTAGTGTAATGGACCGTTGTCCTATTTATAGGATAGCCAATTACATAAAAAATTAAAAATATTTTTTCAAAAATTTGATTTTGTATACTTAGTTACGCCATATTAATAATATAGATTAAGTTTTAATAACTTACAGAAATATTTAGTTGGTGTGGTACAATATGGCTTAACTTTGTTTAATAGAAAAATTGCTTTAATTTTAGAGTAAACTGTCTGGGAAAAAACAAGAAATTATATAAATTATTATCTCAGTGAAATATTACATTATGAAAAAGAAAACAGGACAATAGGACAAAATAAAAAGAGTAGAAAACAAGAAATAATAGAAATAATTATCTCTGTGAAATATTACATTATGAAAAACATAGTCTGTTTTATATCATCTATTATAACATATATTCTGCAACCATTAATATTACTAGATTCGTCAGAAGTAAAATTCTATCTGTCTGCGATTGGTAATATATTTTATCTTCAAATTTAAGAAAGGTAGAAAACTGAAAAAAAATAATTTTTTCTTTCGTTTTCTTGTGTTTCAAAAGAAAAACCAAAAGATAAAAGCACCTGAAAATTGATGAACTCTTGCATTTTCATCATTCGATTGCTCTTACAGATTCTTTTGAGTTATAACCTTCTCAACTAGATCTCTAAAATCTATTACAGGAAGTGAGATAGTACGATTGGTAATAATTCTACATTCTCTTTTTTCCCCTGTTCATTTTACGAAAATTGCTTTTTACAAAATATAATTACTTCAAAATCCAAGGCTAGCTTGTGATTTATGATTTTTTTTTTGTTATAGAACCTTTGTGTTTGTATTACTTAACGAAATCCAAGGAGTCTATTTTGATTTTGGTTCCTGTAATCTTAATAATTTATAGGGATTCTGAAGTTGATGTCTTTGATTAATGTATACTTTAGTTGGAATTTACTACTTCTTCTATATGTAAATTGTAACTTTTAAAGGATAAATTCCTTAAAATTTGAAATTTTATTTTTTAAATTAAAACTTTATATGTATATTGCAATATATATCTTGAACCAGAAACGTCTTTGAAATATACTTTGAGTTCTTAATAACTGTTCAATATCATTTTTTAATCGAAGTTAGTACTAAATATTTTTATATGATTTTAATATTACAATAAACAATATTTTAAAATTTTGTGAAGTAGCATATTAAAATTATTATTTTAGGGTGTAATAAAAACAGGTATGCTTGAAACAGATGCGGTCACCTAGTTTTTATCCATAAAAAAACTGGGGGTTTTATGGTTTTACTCCAAAACATAAGTTTTTATGTTTTAATGTCTATGTAATTGTCAATTACAAATGATTGTTTTCAATACAATCACCGAATTAAAACCAAGGTAAGAGCTGAATGCGCAATACCGATTTGTCCCTAATGTTGTTACTTATTTTTTTCAATTGCAGATAACAATTATTCTTGTTTTTAATTAACTGTTCTTCCTATTTATTACACATGTTATTACTGATAATTATCAATTGATGCATCACTTTTGTTTGAAAAAGCTTTAGCTCATCATGTATAATAACATTGCTTTATAAAACAAAAATTGTAATAAAATGTAACAAATATCACTGAATAGATTTTGAATGATTTTCTTATTTTAGCCCATTAAAAAGTATTTTAACACAAGATGAATATTAAAGGGCATGAAAATTTAGTCATTTGTACATCTCACTAATAAAATGATGTACTTTTAACTTCAATTTTTTTACTTTATTTATTAAAAAATATTCAGAAGGTCATTCTAAGCAACAATTTGAATTTAAATATAGTGAATATCAAATTTTTTAATTAGATCAATTGAATTTTAAACTATTGATTTAAACTATTATACAGAAAAAACTAATTTAAAACATTTTAATTTTATTTATAACTTTTCCATATTTATATTTATGATACGATTTTGCGCTTTCTTTATTCTTAATTTCTTAAGGGGAGTTGATACTCTTCAAATACTTTTTTTTTATTCAAGGTTGTGCCTCACATATTTACCATGCCTTAAAATAATATTATTATGTGTTTTTTAAACCAAACTTTCATTATGTAGATTTTTTAACTGAAAGATTTAAAAAAAATTTTTTTTCTAATTTCACTTTTAACATTTTACTACTAATTTTTTTGTTGTATTCAAAATTGATTCCTCATTACTTTCAGGATTGAATTTCTGATTAAAATATTTATATTTTAGAAAATAAAAATTTAATTTGTGATGAGTTTTTTTTTAATCAAAATAAATGTCAATAGTAAATAAGTGTCAATTAAATTTTAATTTTTTGATTAAATAAATTTCAATTTATCTGTATTAGCTAGCCGCAAAGTATTAATTCCTTAATACTTTTAGAGTGACAAATTTATAATTTATTATAAAATCTGTCACTAATTCTTTTTGTAA
>CM063498.1:179165172-179170172 GCA_032207245.1 Pardosa pseudoannulata
GCTTTAACCAGTATAGTGTGCAAAATTATGGAAAAAATGATTCTCAGAAGACTCAACTTTCACCTACATGCCCTTTCTCTTCTCCCTGAGGAGCAGTATGGTTTTCAGAGAGGGACATTGCACTTCGGACCAACTGCTTTACTTCTGCCAGAGAATAAGAGATGCCCACAACAAGAAACCCACTAACCACACTGTTGCAGTTTTCCTGGACTTGTCCAAAGCCTTTGACAGAGTGTGGAATAACTTACTCGTTATAAAACTTTTTAAGGGCTTTGGTATCGGTGGAAAGGCCCTTCCCTGGATTTACGATTTTCTTAGAAATAGATGTATCAGAGTGAAGTATAATGATTCCCTTTCCAAGAGTTTTAGGATCTTTCAGGGAGTACCTCAGGGATCAGTTCTGAGCCCTACTTTGTTCTCACTTTATCTGTCAGGCATTGAGAGAATTATCCAGTTAAAATGTGAGGTTGGCGCTTTCGCGGATGATATTGTCCTTTGGAAATCTGATAATGACGTGAGGAGACTAGAGAGAGACATTAATCTTGTCCTTGAGGATATTCGGGATTTCTCTGAGGAACATAAACTGTGTTTTAACCCAACTAAATCCTCGGTTGGCTTTTTCACTACCAACAGAAAGCTTTATAATTTCCAACCCAATATCCTTTTGAATAATCAGCCACTGATAGTGAATAAACATCCAAAATACCTAGGATTCGTGCTAGACCCGGAGATTCTGGGAAACAAGCATATTGATCATCTCGTGTTAAAGGCAAGAAAACGGCTCAACATTTTGAGGTACATCTCAGGGCGCGATTGGGGCTCTAACGCTTGCACTCTCAGAAGCACGTATATCTCACTAATTAGACCTATCTTAGAATATGGAATTCCAGTTTATTGTTGTGCCTCTGATACAAATCTTCAGAAACTTGAAATGGTCCAACTCAGCGCGGCCCGGATTATCACAGGCCTAAGAAATTCATGTCCTAGAAATATTGTGCTATTTGAGGCTGATCTGCAACCTTTGAGCCTCAGAAGACACGCATGCCTAACAAAATACTACAACAAACTCAACGCTCTAGGTTCTCAAAATCGCACTTCTTCCTATTTCAAAAACTGGCGTTTTAGCCAGAGACTCAAGAGAAACAGCCCTTTCAGCCAAATAACCACCCTTAGTCTAATCAATGAAGCTGTGGAACCCCATTACCTGAAACAATGTCTTGATCCATCAGACGATCTTGCTCATGTCTTCTTCCATCCTGACTTACAAGTACAAGTGAATAAACAAACAGATATTCCTGCCTACCTCAAACAAATTGCTCTTGAGAGAATTGGAGAAATACCAATTGATGCCATACAGGCTTACACGGATGGTAGTAAAGACCAAAGTAATCACTCAGGCAGTGGAGTCTACATCAGATCACAAAATATTGTCTTGAAGATCCAAAGGAGAAATCCTGATAACTGCTCGGTTTTCCGCAGTGAGCTAATTGCCATAGATGAAGCCCTAGATTCCCTGGAGTCTGTCCCCCAGGGAACTGAGATCTGGATCCTGTCTGATAGCAGAAGTGCGATACAGCACTTAGCCAGTTGGCACAATGTAAGAGACAATACTGGAGTTTCAATACTTAATAAGATGAAAAGAATTTCTACTTCCCATGACATTCATATACAGTGGATCCCCTCCCACGTCGATCTTGAGGGAAATGAGATCGCGGACTCTTTGGCCAAGGCTGGCGCTGAAGAGACCTACATGCCGTCGGCGCCACTAACCTTCCTAGAGATTCATTCAAAGATCAAACACAATAATTCTAACACTTGGAATGACCCGCCAAAGCATCACTGGTATCAGTGTTCACGACCTGGAGGATCCCTGGCAACTGGCTTCAATCGTCAGGAACAAACTACTCTTTCCCGATTTCGAAGTGGCCACCTTAGAACTCTAAGGTTTTCTGAAGGATTGAAGAGTTTCGAAATTTGCAACAAGTGCTCAATAGAACAGGCTTCGCCTGAACACATTCTCGAATGTTTGGGATTCTCCGTGAGTGACCTGACTAAGGACCCACTCATGGTGCTGGACTTTCTAAAGGTGCACAGTCTCATGGACCTGGTCTAGCGCTGCTGACCACGGGGGCATGCAACAACAGAAAGTGTGTAAACAGAATCTGTATATATGTAATATATGTATGCATATACATATATGTGGTGTGCATAAATATATAATAGGACAATAAATAGTAAAAATTCATACATATAATTAAACCATAAAAGCGGTAAATGTCTTCTTAATAGTTGTAGTCTTAATTCTACTTATCGGTAAAAGTGGAATTACAAACTTCTAAATATTAATGATATGTTACGGTTTTGTATAACAACAAATATTATAAAAGGTAGACATATTCGTGATTCAATACAAAAAGGAAAAAAATGTTCCATATAAAAAATGGAACAGAAAAGGGAATAAAATACTAACACAGATATGGTAAGTTAATAAGATATATGTGCAGCAATCTCACTTGCGTGAGCTGTGAAATTAGATTATTCAGTCAGGGTCACTCTGACCAAAATAGTTTCTAAAAAAGTAATACCCAGTAAAAGCAAAAAAAAATGGCTAAACAAATCACAAAGTTATATGCATATATATATATATATATATATATATATATATATATATATATATATATATATATATATATATATATATAATATATATCTATATATATATATATATATATATATATATATATTTATATATATATATAATATATATATATATATATATATATATATATATATATATATATGAAAAGAGTTATACATACTTCAATTGTGTATTTTCTCTATATTCGCAATACAAACTGCCTAACACGTAATGGAAATCTGTCTTGTTGTTTGGAAACTTTTTGCGTGGAATAAGAATATTTATAATATTACTAAATAAATCTTATATATATATATATATATATATAAATAAATAAATATATATATATATATATATATATATATATATATATATATATATATATGAGCATAATATTGAAAATATTATGAAAATATTACTTCAATATTTATTTTCAGTGTACACGATTTATCAATTTATTTCAAAGTCTCTTTTTTTCTCTGAGAAAAGAATTATTTTTCCTCCACAGCATATGGGACAAAAAAAAATTAATTTATTGTTAAGTGACAAAAAGAAAATTTGGAGATAATTAGTGCACAGAAGAGAAGAAAAACATGCTTTTAGTTTAAAGTATTTGCTCTATAACATCTGATGTATAAATATGAATATATCTATATATATATATATATATATATATTATATATATATATATATATATATATATATATATATATATATATATATATAATATATATATATATATTATATATATATGGGAATATAATATATATACATGGGAATTTCTCTTTTGGCTAATTTTTAAAAACGCCATATGTAACTGAATATAACTCAACTTTTTTCTTAAAATTTAATTTCTATTACAAGAAAATTTGAAAAGTTTATTACAAAAATCTTTTAAATAGGGTGTTTCCTCGAAAACGCATGCATTTGAACTAAAATCAAATGTTTAATAAAATAGAAGACGTATCCTAAAAAAAACTTTTTCAGGTACATCCTCGCCTAATCTCGAACAAGTTCATCAGTTTTGAGAACTGGCACTTAAAGATCTCTGTTTACTAACTAAAAAAGTTACTGCACATGTTTCAACGTTATTTAGTTTTATTTAACAATAAGACACATTTTATTTGTAAATAATCCCTTTTGCAGTTTTTGTAAAACTTTGAATTTGTTCTAAAAAATAACTTTTTAAAATCCTTATTTCCAATATCGGTGTTTTATAAAATGTCATTGTTATATAATAAAACTTACCTGTATGCTTTTGATACAGAAGCAGCTTTAAATCAAGTAATTGAAGCTTAAAAGTTGAAGCAATAAAGAAATGTCTATTTTTTTTTTGTCGTTGGGAAACCAATGTGCTGTTTTCTATGATAGTTGTCGTGCTGTGTATTCTGAATTTCGACCAACTATACAAAATTATAGTTCAAAAGGAAAGAATGACATTTGAGTGCTTTACAAATTTTATTGAAGCAATTTGTCAAAAGTAATCTAAATTGAGGAGAGTTTGTTAATAGGCTTTTCGCCATGATATATTTATTCTTTCAAGTTCAGATATTGAGATTCAGATGCTTCAACATATTCAATAATTTGCAGAAGCATCCACCTACGTAGATTAAAAAAATTATGTATATCTTGCTTAAGAACTTACATATATCGTATTAAATTTCAGTAATAAGTAGGATAAAAATATCATTCCGTACTAAGTTATATATTTGAATGAACTTCGCAGTCTGGTATTTCAAACTTCACTCTCTTCCTGTTGTCAAACCTCACTTTCTTTCATTCAGCGTTAGTGATTGTAGATTTAGGCTATGTAGCACATGATCAAATCCCATCTGAAGTTAAATTTTTAGTAACATTTTCTAGTATTTATGTAATCCTAATTATTTGTTTAGAAGATATACAATTTTTTTCTCTCCTCTTTACTTTTCTTGGAATATCATAAGAAATGGATATTTCGTAACATACTAAATAACTGAAATGTTACCTGTTGATTATTTTTCAGTTTCAAGCCTTTTTTAATTAGAGAACTATTATGAAAATATACTGTTTTTTCCTGTTATTAAAAAGCATGATTTTGAGTGTTAATTTGTATTCAAAGCAAACTAATTCCTAAGAAAATAATGGAAATTTCGTAACATATTAAATAACTGAGATGTGACCTGTTGTTTATTTTTCAGTTTCAAGCCTTTTTTAAAATAGAGAACTATTATGAAAATATACTGTTTTTCCCTGTTATTGAAAATCATGTTTTTGAGTGTTAACTTGTATTCGAAGCAAACGAATACCTAAGAACGAAATGGAAATTTCGTAACATATTAAATAATTGAAATGTAATCTACTGTTTATTTTTCAGTTTCAAGCC
>CM063498.1:179175172-179182672 GCA_032207245.1 Pardosa pseudoannulata
ATATATATATATATATATATATATATATATATATATATATATATATATGTCCATATACACAAGAGAGATACGTGAAGTTTTTCATATATGGATGTACGTATATTAATGACAGCTAACTTTGTGATATTTTTCTTCATTTTCTGCTTCAACATTCATAAATGTACCAGTATCTATATGAGTACTTCTTAAAAGTTCAAATACAGCACCTTTAACTCCCTACCTTACATTTTCAGTTAAAAATTACTATTTTATACCTAGATCCTACCTATTAACTTATATGGCGTAATTTTTTAAAACTTCCCTGACATATTTGTTAAATTTGTCATCATAAAAAAGCGCCGTTAGACAACTTTGATCCATGGAGGATGATTTTTATTTCCTTCTCGAATTGTGAAGTTAAATGAGAAGGAAGCGCACAATCATATACCATCGGGACTTCTATTTCTCGGAGAAAATGTAAAGAGCGATAAAATTGAAGAGTGTCAAACGTAATTCTCTTCTTTACAATAGGTATAAAAGACAAACTACATAAAGTAATAATTCGAATAAAAAAATCCTCTAACAGAAATCGAATCTTTGAATGTGCAGGGCAGTCTGAAGAACATTCATCCTGAAGGGGCAAAAAAATCGTCTGAAGGGACAAAAAAAGGGTTTTGCCAATTTTTTCCAGCTACTGTTAGACCCAAAGGACTAATTCATTCGCTGTTAAGTTACAGGATTATTTTGAAATATAGAATCAGTGATTTTCCTAGGTATATTTGAAGATAGCTGCTAGGGTTATAGATGTATATAATGGTATGATGTGTTAATTTTTTTCAAATCTTGAGAATAGTGGAAGATATAGTGTAAGCGATTCTATAGTTCTCTCCCTAATCATTGGATCAATTTGTTCCCAAATTTTGTTTCATAGAGTCTATGTTGATAACTATAAATATCTATAATTTTGATAATGACAAATAAATATCCTGAATTTTAAAGCAGCAATTTATAATAACACCTTTAAAGCAAAAACCAGGAACGTGTCATACTTCCCAATTATTGAGAAAAAACTAAAAATGTGGAAGAAAAACAAGCATTTTTACATTAGAACATTTATTAGTATTTAGAATATTCATTATAAATTTTGTTAAAAAATCTTAAAATAAACCGAATATTTAAATATGTAGAGGAAATTGAGGAACATTCATCCTTTTAAATTTCGGCCGAAAGTAGGGAATATGGATTGTGTGGGTTTTTACTTCCAATTTTTAGACAAATAGGGCGAGTTAATTCCAAGTTAATTTATTTTAAGTTCAATTTATTTTAAGATATTGTTAAAAAATCTCAAATTAAATCCAATTTTTAAATGTGTAGAACAATTTGAAGAACATTCATCCTTTTAAATTTTGACTGAAAGTGGGGAATGTGGATTTTGTGGGTTTTTACACCCACTTTTAGACTGACAGAAAGAATTAGTTCCCAGCTGAGTTAAGTTCGATTTATTTTAAGATTTTGTTAAGAAATCTTAAAACAAATCGGATTTTTAAATATGTAGAGCAATTTGAAGATCATTCACGCTTTTAAATTTCGACTGAAAGTAGGGAATATGGATTTTGTGGGTTTTTACACCTACTTTTAGATTGATAGGACGAGTTAATTCCCAGTTGAGTTCAAAGAAGTTGAGAATATGTGATTCCAAAAGAATATGCGAGATGGTTTCTTCGTATGCTCGGGTTATGGGACTCAGGGAAAATGTAAAGAGCAATAAAACTGAAGCCTGTCAAAATCAATTCTCCTCTTTACAATATTTGTAAATGGAAAACTGCATAAAGAACTAGAGTAAAATAATCCTACGCAGAAATCGAATGTTTGAATGTGCAAGGAAAATCTGAAGATCATTAATCCATTAGATTTCTGACTTATGGAGGAAATGTTTGTTATGTCAGATTTTGCCCATTGTTAGAATTCATAAACTAATTCATTCCCTGTTAAATAACAGGATTATTTTAAAACATAAATTGAAAATCATTTCCAGGTATATTTGAAGATAACTGTAAGGGTTTTAAATGTATATGACGAAAAAATAAAGAGTTATATTATTACAAAATTTGAGACCAATTCTCTTTAAACTCAATAGAGTAGGCAGGCGATCGTCAATTGAAATAAAGTTAAATAATCATTATAACAATTTTCATTTTATAATGAACATTTTTATGCGGAGATATATAACAGTATCATATTCTCACAAAGAATGAGGGCTAGAATCCCTGGGTACTTTTTCACGCTTATCAGGCGTACTAAACATCTCGGATTGTAATCCTGTAGATTATGCAGTTTAAATATGTGGGTCTGTATGTCCACTTTCTGGAAGTTTAAGGAAAAGCATATACGTACGAAATTCCTCCTGAGTATGATAAAAATTCAGGGCAGTGGTTCTCAAATTTTTGTCCCACCGAGCACTTTTCTTACCATATGTAACCCCTGAAAAATATTTATTAAAGAAAAACTAAGAACCTAATATTTATCATTGGTTACACATAAACGTAAAAACTAAGCAACATAAAGTTGTTTAAATATATAGACATTCTCTCAACAGTCGAAACGAGATAGTTTAATATGATACAAGTAAAATCACACATTGATAAACAGTTTCACTCCTTTTTGTGCTGTACTCTAACGTATAGTGGGAATAATTTATTACTACATCACTTTTTTTATTTAGTATTGTTGCACTTTTCGTACATAGTTACCATTATTAATTCTATGTGAGGGATTAAGAAAAATTAGGCAATGGATTTACGGATTTCTTAAAAATTTCTACTTTATTTTAAAAAGAATTCTGAAAGAAGCTCTAGAGAGTCGGTGCAGAAACCCTAGATTCCACCCCTTAATCCAACGTATTTCTAAGCAGGGCTTACACACGTCAGTGTATAAGACCCTTAGCAGTATATCGTAATGTCTAAAGAATAGCATTCCTGATTTCTAAGAAAATTCTAATTCATTTAACTTTAATGTATCACTCTTTCTACTTTTACATCGCATATATCCGAATTTATAATCTATAGAAGTATTGCCTACATTGAAAAATAGAAATTTCGCTACTGCCTTTGTCATTCTATGATATAAGTCAAACCGAAAAGTAAAGGGTGAAGTTCACATGCTTTAGAAGAAAAATACTTTTGTGAGAAAGGAAATTCAAGGTAAATAAAGGAAATTAAATCTGTATTTTCTCTTACAGCACATGGTTTTAAATACGGATTCTTTTATGTATTATGACCTTGTTTTGAATCTATTTTGCTCAGTGTAAGAAATATTACATTTATGATACTCCTGTTTTCGCTTTCTACTCAAAATAGCGAAAACAAACTGTTTTTGTTCTCATATCATTAATCCATAAAAAAATAAGCAAACGTAAATCACAACATAAGAGTTAATTATGATTTATTAGAGTCTCTATAGCAGAGTTTCTGTTTTTATATAAAAACACCACGATATCTTTGAGATTGATATCAAGTATCTGTAGTACATCAACGGTTAAAAAATTAAATCAAGAAAGGTAATTTTAAAATATGAAAATGTTCGCAGCATATATTTAGCAATTTAAATTTGTGGCAACCGAAATTAGTGGAATTTAAAACTTAATTATTCTTCTACTTAGCACGTCTTTTCCAATTTCCTCACTAATGGATAAGCTCTTTATTAAAGAGCTATGAAGTAGATTTAAGCTTATATATATTTTCCTTTGTTTACGAGCATTAAACATTCCATTTGTTTTATATCGTTATCTTAATATTATCTTTTTTCGAGAATTTAAGGTATCCATGGCAAATGTGTTTTATTTAAAAAAGTTTTTTTAGTAAGTATTTTATAAGGAAATGACTGTGTATTTTTAATTTAAAGTGGCGTGTTTTAGTATAATTAATAATAATAATAATAATAATAATAATTTAATTAATAATATATAATTTATAGTTTATAGTATATACCCTATATAGTTTTATTTATCTTTATCCTTTATAGTATGGACGCATGCTATGTTAAACGTATTTTGCATTCACGTAAACAGCAAATCCATCATATGTGATATTTTAGATTCAAAGCTTGATTGGTATTTTTTCATCACTCGTTAACAGATTCAAAACAAAAAATTTCAGGCTTCAGAAAGGAAAATCTCATTAAACATATTGAAGTTTTATGCTATTGATAAAATTATAGGTAATAGTTTGTATATGAAATTAGATCATAAATAAAAGACCTAAACTTGAAATGGAAAATTACTGTTGCAAAATTCTCGGGTAAAGTTAGTTGATTGAATAGACTTTGGCTGAGACTAAAACAATAACAATTTATTAACAAGCCAAATTTATCTCAATTACAAAATATGGCGATAAAACTTGGCAGCCTTTTGGAGAACCTTTTCAGAGCAATACGCAGGTCCAGAGATCATTAACGCAGGTCCTACTTTCACCAGACCTCAGCGTGAACTGCCTTTTTATTACCTTCAGGACTTTCAGGATGGTAGGTCAATTGGATTGCCTGGGTCAAGCCCTCTAATGCAGAGATTTCTAACAGTAAGCATAAAATGACAACGAGCAGAAAATAAAACAACTAAAAAGAGCCTTTTTTGAGAACTCAAGGCCCCTTTATATAGTTTTCAGGTTTCTGGAAATTTCCACAAGCTTCTAGTAAAATCCAGAGAAGGAGGAGTCGGCAACAAATGTCGCCAAGTCCCTGAATTTGGAGATATATCGCCAAATTTGGTGCCAAAAATGAGTTTCTCAAAACTTCTAAAAAGGAGCTAATATTGGTTCTCAAAAGGAGCTAATATCTCGCCAATTTAGCGAGATACTATATAAATTACATGTTTACAGCATTCTTAACTTTACTTTTCCTTATTATACCATTACACTAGTACGATTGTAACTGATAAAATACTCAGAATGTAAGCATATTTTTATCAATGTTTTAAATTTGTTATATAGGTATTGAATTCAAAGGTTTTTGGATATTTTCATTTAAAGGTCATGTACTGACATTTGTTTGAGAAGCTTTAGATTTTTAATTTTTGTTGTGAGTATAATCATATTAAAATTTTTAATTTTCCAGAATTGTAATGTACACTATCAGGCAGGTAAAAAAAATGTATATTTTTGGCTGAGAATTATCTAGTACGCGCTCAATAATTTCTTTATCTTTATTGACCATATATTAGTTGCCAACTTTATTTATCTTTACATATTACGTGATAGTAAGGACAGCATAAATTTTAATATTGACAGTGATTATTTGACGGTATATATGAATGATGTCTAAAATTTAGCAAATTGATTGCAAACCGTGTGGTTATGTATAAAAAACAAACAAATAAACGAAGAAAATTCTTAATTTTCAAAGATATGTAACTTAAATGCTATATACTTATTAGTCAGTGAAATAGACTCCTAGACTTTTATGAAAAATTGTTGCTAATACCGGTAATAGTAAATAATTATCTCGGTGAAATATTAGATTATGAAAAAAACATAGATTAACCCATATTGGACCGCTGTCTATAAACAGGACAGCAAATAAAATTCCATTTGATAATAAAGTTATAAATATTTTTTGAGTGGATTTTATTTTAACACCTTTAAAATAGACACACTTTAGCATAGCGACAAAAAAACTAAGAAATCAAATTATATTGTATTGTAAAATTTATTTTCAGCAACCTCTTAAAAATTGTCATTTTTTAATCTTTAATTTTATAGTTATTATTATTATTTTTTTAAACATTGTGGAGGTTACATTTAGTTTAAAAACAGAGCTAATAATGTAGCTGAATGTTTTTGTTGAAAAATATATTTTACATGTGTATTTTGTAAGTATAAAAAAGGTGCCCTATAATTAAGACGACGGTCCAATCCTGATTATTTTTCCATGAATTCGATATTGAATTGATAGCTCACATTCTTTTCTTATATTTCAATGAAAACCAGTTCAAACACCTGTTCACACACCTGGACGTAACAAGGGGTAAATAGATGTGTATTCTGTTCAGAAAACTGGAGATTTTTTGCAAGATAAACTTACTCTCTTACAGCCAGTTCAATAACTGCAAGAGAAAACCTACAACGGTATGCTTAAAATGTAATGTTGGACTTTGTTTTGACTGTTTCCCCAAATGTCATCTATGAATCAGCCTAATGCAATGTAAGTGATATTTGTTAAGTTTTAGTAGTGTAATGGACCGTTGTCCTATTTATAGGATAACCAATTACATAAAAAATTAAAAATATTTTTTTCAAAATTTTTATTTTATATACTTAGTTACGCCATATTAATAATATGGATAAGTTTTAATAACTTACAGAAATATTTAGTTGGTGTGGTACAATATGGCTTAACTTTGTTTAATAGAAAAATTGCTTTAATTTTAGAATAAATTGTCTGGGAAAAAACAAGAAATTATATACATAATTATCTCTGTGAAATATTACACTATGAAAAAGAAAACAGGACAATAGGACAAAAAAAGAGGAGAAAACAAGAAATAATATAAATAATTATCTCTGTGAAATATTACATTATGAAAAACATAGTCTGTTATATATCATCTTTTATAACATATATTCTGCAACCATTAATATCACTGGATTCGTCGGAAGTAAAATTCTATCTGTCTGCGATTGGCAATATATTTTATCTTCAAATTTAAGAAGGGTAGAAAACTTAAAAAAATTAATTTTTACTTTCGTTTTCTTGTGTTTCAAAAGAAAAACCAAAAGATAAAAGCACCTGAAAACTGATGAACTCTTGCATTTTCATCATTCGATTGCTCTTACAGATTCTTTTGAGTTATAACCTTCTCAACTAGATCTCTAAAATCTATTACAGGAAGTGAGATATTACGATTCGTAATAATTCTACCTTCTCTTTTTTCCCCTGTTCATTTTGCGAAAAGTGCTTTTACAAAATATAATTACTTCAAAATCCAACTCAAGCTTGTGATTTATGATTTTTTTGTTATAGAATCTTTGTGTTTGTATTACTTAACGAAATCCAAGGAGTCTATTTTAATTTTGGTTCCTGTAATCTTAATAATTTATAGGGATTCTGAAGTTTATGTCTTTGATTAATGTATGTTGTAGTTCGAATTTACTACTTCCTCTATATGTAAATTGTAACTTTTAAAGGATAAATTCCTTAAAATTTGAAATTTTATTTTTTTTTTTTTAATTAAAACTTTATATGTATACTGCAATATATATCTAAAACCAGAAACGTCTTTAAAATGTACTTTGAGTTCTGAATAACTGTTCAATATCAATTTTTAATCGAAGTCAGTACTAAATATTTTTATATGATTTTAATATTACAATAAACAATATTTTAAAATTTTGTGAAGTAGCATATTAAAATTATTATTTTAGGGTGTAATAAAAACAGGTATGCTTGAAACAGATGAGGTCACCTAGTTTTTATCCATAAAAAAACTGGGTTTTTTATGGTTTTTCTCCAAAGCATAAGTTTTTATGTTTT
>CM063498.1:179192672-179215172 GCA_032207245.1 Pardosa pseudoannulata
TATATATACATATATACATATATATACATATTTATATATATATGTGTGTGTGTATATATATATATATATATATACATATATATATATACATACAAGATATATATATATATATATATATATATATATATATATATATATATATATATATATACATATATATAATATATCTTATGCATATATATATATATATATATATATATATATTACTATATATATATGTGTGTGTGTGTGTGTCTGTGTGTGTGTGTCTGTGTGTATTTATATATGTATGTATTTATAAGAAATATAACACAACTAGAAGCGGAATTATATAAGTATTGATATTTTTCAAAATGTATAAAAGCAAACGAATCTCAGATTTCCTGATAAAATCCACTAAGTCTTCACATTCCATACAATGTCAGACATTTTTTCAGTTTTAAGTATTTTATTTTTTTTATTCATTTAATAGATAAAAGAAAATAACAATCATGTATTTATTTGCTCTACAATAAAATTACATATCGCAGACAAGATATTGAAATATTTACCTTACATCCAAGAATAAAATTTTCTACATTTAAGTAATTAAACAGGTAAAGAAAATCCACTTCAGAAAGAGCAACGTCTCTTTGCACTCACGAATGTGTAAAGCTTTTACTAGCCATAACAAAGTAGGGATTGCTAAGAATTACAAAGGACTGTTTTTGCTCTCTTTTTGCGATCCACAGAAAAGAAATAATATTGGAAAGAGAACGAGCATAAATAAATAGAAATATATGATTAATGTTATTATTGAATAATATATTGAAAATTAAACTGCTCATTTTATGCTTTTTAGACCACGAGTCTCAAAAGAGATATGAAAACTAATTTGTTACAATTTTTCAATTATAAATAAACTACTGTTTAAAAACAATACATATTGAAAATTATTTAACTAAGCAAACAAACGATTATATAATTTTGAAATATCCACAAAAGTAAAAAATAAATTCCCAAGTTTAATTTTTATTAGTTCATAAAGTCCAGAACATCCAGTAAATGTTTAAGACAAATACCAAATTGATGTATACCTTTATTGGTTTTACCGGAATTACTTTATTGGGTTTAAGGTTCAAGGTTATCAAACATTCTTAAAACATGCTTTTTACAAATGGTTTATTAGTCCGGAATATATTACTGAAATTTAATTCCGAATAGTGTGACTATCTATGTGAGTAGTTTCACCCATGAGTTGAAAACAGATCTGAAGACTGATTTGTTACAATTTTTCCATTCTAAATAAAGTACTGTTTAAAAAACAATACAGATTGCTAATTATTTAACAAAGTAGAGAAACTTACCCATGAGTTCATGTACAACGTCTAAGAATATTCATGTACTGAACTAAAGCATATTCATTGAACACTCATCAAAATCGTTCAAGTTTCATCTCCTGCATTGACTATCGTAGCCGCAATATATATAGATTAAAATAATTTCGAAACGTCTTATTATCACTCATGTTTTACGAATGTCAAATGTGTCTCTATAAATACAACTGTACGAGGTAGAAAATGCTGATTATTAGATAATGTAAATAGGGCCACCTAATTATCATATCTTTTATTATCAGATTGGATCATTAAAAAACAATGCATTTAATACGTTAGTAATAAAACCATATGGTATGTATAAAATGTATATAAAATGGTATGTATAAAAATTTATTCAGTAAATAATACGTTTAAGTTCTTAACTTTGGAACTTTTAATTATTTTTATGAATATATTTGCAGATTATAGTTCCATTATTTAAATCCCTTTTTCGTACAGAAGAACTAAAAAGTATTGGTGTTTGTATATCTATATATAAATTTTATCCTTATTAGAAGAAGCTCATATTTCATGCTCACCCAGCTATTACGTTGGCTATATTCTAATAGCAGTTCTATATATTATTTAACTAAGGACAGTTCATTACAGTTGCAAAACCAGAAGAGATTATTGAGTAAACCTCAAATATGGTAGACGAGCCATTTATCATAGCACATGCAAATCCTATAATCCCTACCACGCGTGTAAATGCGATTCATGCAAAATGAGACCATAAACTAAATATATAAACAAGGAAAAAACCCTTGAAAGATAAAAGGAAACACTGTACATGGTTTTAAATGTATTAGTTCTTCATATCAAGAAAAGGAAAGCCTAAATATATTTTGAAGACAAATAATATTAGTTGCAAAACATTAGTTGTATTTATGCTATTTTTCAAGACATTTTCAATTTGTCTGAAAATACACAATTTAAAGAATCCCACAACAGCGAGACAAAACAAAAGTCAAATTATTTAATTCACGTTTAGGTAAATTAATTGTTCAACAATAAAAAAAACTAAATTGTATAAACTCTACTTAATACTTATATTATATTTTATATCTAAATGGAAATTCTTTAATGGAGTTAATCTCTTGAATAACTGCAATATAGAAGACTTTTCAACGTATTGTATAGGCGTAGAATAAATGTTTTTGGTTGATACTTTTGATTGCTTAGAGTGCTGTGTTAATGTTAATGAAGCACGATAGTTAGCTAAATTTATACATTTAATATCTCATATTAAGAAAACAACAGGTGACTAAAACAAATCCAAAATAAATGAATGTATATTCATACATTATAGAGCCCGAATAAAACATATTTTGTCTGTCATCTCACCTATACAGAATAAGTGAGACAAAGCATAAAATTATTATCCTCGCCTAATTTGTGCTAATAGAATATGGCATGCATTGTTATCTTCTGTCTTATACCGGCGAACTTGGTTGGACAAATATCTATGTTACGATCAGCGGATGAAGACCAGAATAAATAATTTTAAATTGAAGTGTAATAAAAAGAAAATAAAAATATTTACTTAGTAAATAATGATGCATTTTAACTGGACAATAAATATGTGTATATATGAATGACGCATTTTATGGTAAAAGTCATGACAAAGAAAGGTATATCCTGCATGTGTACGGAATAGTATCTACAACATATGTTGCTTTGTAACTTAGAATGTTGTATTTTAATATTAGGACACCACTCTCAGAGCACGACAAATAATTCTTTGAGAATTTCAGTTTTTTCCACTGGATATACCATTTACTTTTCCGAGAAGTGGCTTTGAGAGAAACTTAAAAAAAACTCATCACCAACGTTGAATATTTATTTGTTTTCTCTATTTAAGGGAACGATTATAATTCAATCGACATCTTTCCTTCAATAGTTTCCATAAAGAATTAGATTAAAATAAGGATCTAAAAGTTGAGTTAGTAAAATTAATAAAAAATTAAGCTTAATATTTGGTTATGTGCATATTATCAAGATAAAAAATTAAAGTGTAAAACTTAGCAGCCGTCAAAAAATATAAACAGGGGAAACAAATAAATTTAGTATGTAATTTTAATTCATCGTATTCCTATTATTAATCATATTCTTATATTTCAATATTTTAATTCACATGTTTTTCAAAGCAAAACCAAAGAGCTCTACAGACAATCTGTATCCCTAAATGACACTTATAAGATATTACGATATTCTTTAATACACTATATTATATGATATTATTTAATATTACATTATGTTATATGATATACTTTAATATAACTCTTAATTATATCCTATTCTTTAATATTACAATATATTATAAGATATTCTTTCATATAACATAAAATTATATCATATTCTTTAGTACATTATATTAAAAGATATTCTGTAATATAACATTGAATTATATGATATTCTTTAATATTACACGATACTATACTATATTCCTTAATATTACACGATACTAGAGGATACTCCTTAATATTACACGATACTATACGATGCTCTTTAATATTACACGAAACTAGATGATATTCCTTAGTATTACACGATACTAGACGATATTCCTTAATATTACACGATACTAGATAATATTTCTTAATATTACAGTATATTATAATATATTATTTAATATTACATTACTTCATTTCAATTTTTTTCTATTCTATTCTATTCAACTGATAAAATATTTGATGCTAGTATGTTTTACATAATAGAAATATAAGAATAAAAATATTAACATTTGCAGTCACCCAAAAAAATTAATAAAAGGAGTTTTAAGATTAAATAAATTTTACCTGCATTTCATTTTTAAATTATTAGGTCATGCAATCTTATATTTTTACATTTTATTTTACTTTCTATCACTACAGAGGACAAAAAACTATTTATAACTCAAAATAAAAGTTTATCGATTGATACGTTCAGTTTAATTTCCCAACAATAGCTGTTTTTCTAATTTGTAACCCGTACATGTTGTCTTATTTTCCTAGGTTGATGGATTCGCCGACAAATCGATGAACTGGCTAAATAAATTTCCATGTCAGTATCTCTCTCATTTATCAGCTGCTAGATATTTAATCAAGCACTACCTCAAATGGATACTGGAAATTATCAATGTCACTGGAAGATCAACTGTCTATCCATCACAACCTCTTAGAGGTGTGTGGGTAGTAATTAATCAAAATAGAACGTATCGCATGTCACGGAGAATCGGCAAAACTATGTGCATGAAGGGATGACCTTGGGTCAATACCCAAATTATTGATTTAAGACTTAAAACAGATCAAAATGATTGCAATTAAGTTCAGCAAGTAAAATTTTTAAATTTAGTGCAGTGACTAATATTTTACATTATATTGAGGGAGTGATAGACTTCGCAAAGCGTTTTTATACTTTATTACCTTAGAGTTATAAAACTTTATATTGACGCATATAAAACTGAATCTTAAGTATTTGGATATTAAAATGTACATAAAAATATTATAGTGTTTAAAAATTCATATAAAATGAATTTTTTGTTCTTTTAACAAATGTTCCTTAAAACTTAAATTTTCTTATTTTTTTTAAATGTTTTTCAGATAATCCTAATATACGTTAAAAAATCAGTAGCCTAGAACTTAGTAGCTATCAAAAAATTTAAACAGCAGAATAAAATAAATTTAGCCTGTAATTTTAATTCATCGTCTTCCTATTATTAAACATATTCTTATATTTCAATATTTTAATTCACATGTTTTTCAAAGCAAAACCATAGAGCTCTAAAGACAATATTTATCTTAAATGAATTTCAACTGATAAATATTTGATTTAGTATGTTTTACATATTAAATATAAGAATAAATATTAACATTCGTAGTCACCAAAAAATATTAAAAGGAATTTAAGATTGTTGCTGGTATAATAAATTCTCCTTTTATGATACAATAACATTTAGTTTGTTTTTCCATAGTGCCAGTGTTCTGTAGTGTTACATTTTTCCCTCTCCTTTTTTTAAAGCGCTAAGAGAGCCATCTAGTTTGTTTTTCCATGTGCCAGTGTTCTGTATGGGTACAATTATTCTCCTTTTTATGAAAGGTCATAAGAAAGCCATCTATTGATTTTCCATAGTGCCAGTGTTTTAGTGGTACAATTACTCACTCTCCTTTTATGAAAGGTGGCGCTAAGAGAATATTTTGTTTTTCCATAGATCCAGTGATCTCTCTCAGTGTGTGCGTGGTAAATGTTGTTATTTTGTACTGTTGTGGAACATAGCGAACGAAATAAAAATGGTTCCTAAAAGACTAATATTTCAAACGCTTTTAATATGATTTCCTAAAGATTAAAATAAATTTTACCTACATTTCCTTTTTAAATTATTAGGTCATGCAATCTTATATTTTTACATTTTATATTAGTTTATATCCCTATGGGTGACAAACAACTATTTATAACTTAAAATAAAAGTTTATTGATTGATACATTCAGTTTAATTTCCCAACAATAGCTGTTTTTCTAATTTGTAACCCGTGCATGTTGTCTTATTTTCCTGAGTTGATAGATTCGCCGACAGATCAATGAACTGACTAAATAAATTTCCATCTCAGTATCTCTCTCATTTATCAGGTGCTAGATATTTAATCAAGCACTACCTCAAATGGATACTGGAAATTATCAATGTCACTGGAAGATCAACTGTCTATCCATCACAACCTCTTAGAGGTGTGTGGGTAGTAATTAATCAAAATAGAACGTATCGCATGTCACAGAGAATCGGCAAATCTATGTGCATGAAGAGATGACCTTGAGTGAATATCCGAATTATTGATTTAAAACTTAAAACACATTGAAAGTATTGCAAATAAGTTCACCAAGTAAACTTTTTAAATTTATTGCAATGACTAATATTTTACACTATACTGAGGGAGTGATAGACTTCCCAAAGCGCTTTTATACTTTATCACGTTCGAGTTATAAAACTATGCATTGACGCATATAAAACTGAATCTTAAGTATGTGGATATTAAAATGTACATAAAAAATATTATAGTGTTTAAAAATTCATATAAAATGAATTTTTTGTCCTTCTAACAAATGTTCCTTAAAACTTAAATTTTCTTATTTTTTTCATAATGTTATTCAAATAATCCTAATATATGTTAATATATGTAAAATCAGTATCCTAGAACCTAGCAGCTATCAAAAAATTTAAGCAGGTGAAACAAATAAATTCTGTCTGTAATTTTAATTCATCGTCTTCCTATTATTAAACATATTTGCATATTTCCATATTTTAATTCACATGTTTTTCATAGAAATCCATAGAGCTCTAAAGACAATATTTATCAGTAAATGACACTTTCACTTCATAAAATATTTGATGCTAGTATGTTTTACATAACATAAATATAAGAATAAAAATATTAAAATTTATAAAAAATAATTAAAGAAATGAATTTAAAAAATAAATTTCTTTTCACTTTTAAATGAGCAAAATAAACTTATATGTTTACATTTTATTTTACTTTATATCAATACAGGATACAAAGAACTTTTTATAATTTAAAATAAAAGTTTATCGATTGATAAGTTCATTTTAATGTCCCAACAATAGCTGTTTTTTCCTAATTTGTAAACCGTGCATGTTGTCTTATTTTCCTAGGTTGATTGATTCACCGACAGATCAATGAACTGACTAAATAATTTTTCATCTCAGTATCTCTCGCATTTATCAGCTGCTAGATATTTAATCAAGCACTACCTCAAATGTATACTGGAAATTATCAATGTCACTGGAAGATCAACTGTCTATCTATCACAAACTCTTAGAGGTGTGTGGATAGTAATTAATCAAAATAGAACGTATCGCATGTCACGGAGAATCGGCACAACTATGTGCATGAAGGGATCACCATGGGTCAATATCCCAAATTATTGATTTACACCTTAAAACGGATCAAAAGTATTGCAAATAAGTTGACCATGTAAAAACTTTTTAAATTTAGTGCAATGACTAATACTTTACACTACATTGAGTGAGTGATAGACTTCGAAAAGAAATTTTATACTTTATTACGTTAGAGTTATAAAACTATACACTGACTCATATAAAACTAAATCTTAAGTATGTGGATAAAGGGAAGTCACCAATGAAGGTATGTCGACTGGTTGTTGTCTCCCTCTTGACTCCATAAAAAATGATGGAATAAATCCACGCTGATTCAAGCTTAACAGGAGGTTTATTTAAACCTCAAAAACATAAAAAAAATAAAGGCTGTACAACGTTACAGAAGATTTAGATCAGTAGCGGGCATTAAAGGTTGGAAGCTCTTGCTGTTGATCGAGTGAACTGCCGGAGAGTCAAAAGTGCTCGCCTTCGGAGGGAAAACTGCTGGAACGTGCAAACGCTTAGCTCCTGCTCTGTTCCGATATTTAAAGCGCATACGACTGCGGAAAGCGGGCGTGGCCACACGCTGAAATTTGCATTGCTGGTGCCAGCCATGGTGATGCTACATGGGTATTAAAATATACATAAAAAATATTATAGTATTTAAAAATTCATATAAAAGGATATTTTTTGTCCTTTCAAACAAATGTTCCTTAAAACTTAAATTTTCCTAATTTTTTTTAATTTGTTTCAAATAATCATAATATATGTTAAAAAATCAGTATCGGTATTTAAAATTTCAATTTAATGTAGAATATAACAAAATTTAAAACAAATTTAGTTAAGTCAAAATATTATTTAGTAGTATAAAGTCATAACCTTTGTAACCAATGAACAACATAATACAAAGTACTTTTTGAGAAATAATTTTTACATTGTGGTAAATAAAGAGTAAAAAAAAATTAGTTTGAAAAGCATGTGCTAAATTATATTTCAAAAACTTAAAATTTGAACAAAAAACGTTTAAAATTATTCTATATGATTAATTTACTTACACTTTAAATCAAATCTATCTATTACCTTTATATTATAACAAAATTTAAATCAAATTTAGTAAAGTCAAAATATTAGTCAGTAATATAAAGTCATAACCTTTGTAATCAATGAAAAGCATAATACAAAATACATTTTGAGAAAAAGTTTTACATTAGGATAAATAAAGAGTAAAAATAAAATTAATTTGAAAAGCATGTTCTAAATTATATTTCAAAAACTTAATTTAACAAAAACACTTAATTATTCTATATGATTAATTTACTTACACTTTAAATAAAATCTATCTATTACCTATATATTATAACAAAATTTAAATCAAATTTAGTAAAGTCAATATATTAGTCAGTAATATAAAGTTTGTAATTGTAAAGAACATAATACAAAAAACATTTTGAGAAAAAGTTTTACATTAGGGTAAATAAAGTGTAAAAAATAAAATTAGTTTGAAAGGTATGGGCTAAATTATATTTCAAAAACTCAATTTTTAAACAAAAACATTTAAAATTATTCTATATGATTAATTTACTTACACTTTAAATCAAATCTATCCATTACCTATATATTGTAACAAAATTTAAATCAAATTTAGTAAAGTCAAAATATTAGTCAGTAATATAAAGTCATAACCTTTGTAATCAATGAACAACATAATGCAAATTACATTTTGAGAAAAAGTTTTACATTAGGGTAAATAAAGAGTAAAAAATAAAATTAATTTGAAAAGCATGTGCTAAATTATATTTCAAAAACTTAATATTTGAACAAAAAACTTTTAAAATTATTCTATATGATTAATTTACTTACACTTTAAATCAAATCTATCTATTACCTATATATTATAACAAAATTTAAATCAAATTTAGTAAAGTCAAAATATTAGTTAGTAATATAAAGTCATAACCTTTGTAATCAATGAACAACATCATACAAAATACATTTTGAGAAATAGTTTTACATTAGGGTAAATAAAGAGTAAAAAATAAAATTAGTTTGAAAGATATGGGCTAAATTATATTTCAAAAACTTAATTTTTTAACAAAAACATTTAAAATTATTCTATATGATTAATTTACTTATACTTTAAATCAAATCTACGGATATAAGTTTCATATCTCTAAAGAAATATTTAAAAAAATTATGTGTAATGTCTACCTTTCCTTTAAACCTCTTTCTCTTAACAATCTCGAAATGAATACGTCTTCTGAAATGTTAGAATAGATATATAAAACACATAAAAATTATTATAAGATATTATATAATAAAAAAAATCATTTACTAGCAAAGAATTGTGTTTTTTAAAAATAAAAAATATTATTTGTTACAGACATTATTATCTAAATTATTCTGTAAACCAATTATTGTTACATAAAGAATTTCAAATTATCTTTGGCAGAAATCTATTTCTAGTGTTTCCACATTTTCATTTAATTATGAAAATTCAAAATTTATTTTAGTAATAATCATGCGCATCCTTTTAAATAATGATGCATATTTTTTTAAACTTTATAAACATTTGGACTGATTGTACGAGCAATTTTTGATAATTGCAGTGTTCCAGAATAGTGAAAAGAAAAACCAAATATCTCTTATTCAAAGCATCCCCTGTAACTGACATCAAATTGTCGGTATCTTATAGATTTTTAACACGATGACTCACAAAAGGGTTAAATTTCACTTCAATGTTTTGCAATCTTAATAAGTACAAAATAACTTATTTAAATCCTCAAAATATTAGTTTTTAATTATTTAATTAAATAATTTTAAATTAAGTATTTTTATTCCTTAAATTTAGTTAAATTTAATTTCTCTAGATTCAAGGTAGTTCTGTCGGCAAAATTGTCTATATCATAACCAGAGAGTTGTGGGTTCAAATCTTCACCAGGTCACAGATCTATTATGCTCATTAATGGCAGTTGGTTACGTAAAATAGGTTTTTTGTTTCAATGTTCTCCAAGCTCTGTAGCAAACTGTAGCTTTGAAGGGAGAAGCTAAGCTGGTTTTCGGCTTTTGAATTATGAGAACCAGGTGTTATTAATTTTTCTTTCGTAGAATTCCTTAAACCGCACGTACCGAGTGGACCTAAATGAGTAACAGCTTCGAAGCTGTGATTGGCATAAAAATATATGTTTTCATTAACAGCTGTATACGAATGTAAAATATATTGTCCTTTTCATGCCTTATTTAAAATTTGCTGCTATATTGTTTTCATTATTCTGACTATTTAGTTCGTGAGCTTATCCGTCATACAATTTTCTAATGGATTCATGCGTGTACTATAGGAACATATCTAACTTTGCCATACCTCAAATGATAATTGGGACAAATTCCTAACTTGTAAACTAAGTTAAACTGTCCCTTTTATGCATTATTTAAATGTTAACAAGATTTTTTTCTCATGTTTCCCATCATTTCTTATTTGTGCACGTATCTTAAGATGAATTTCCAATAGATTCATGATGTTTTGTGTACTGATGTAAATACATGTATTCATGACTTATTGTAGAAATAACTTAAGGATTGTTTTTTTTCACATTTGCTCAATCGGCAAAGGCAACGATCGTTTACCTTGATATTTGCAGATTCAGGATTCGACCCAGCTTAAGAACTACCCTGTTCATTAATGGTGACTGGAGCTAAAATAGGTTTGTAGTCACAATGTCCTCCAATCTCTCAAACTATACCTCTGGCGAGGGGGGGGGAGATCAATTCTTGGGTGTTTTCTGCTTCGTCCCTGTTTTTCTAAATTACGAAGACCCACTAAAGCGAAGTCGTTCATCCTAACGCTGCCCGTTAAAACGAAAAGCTCCCTTCCGTTTGAGTCGTGTGGCATTTGGATGGTAGGATCGGTTAGTCCAGGTGGCATTAACAACAACAATTATTTAATAAAGAGTTTTTATGATAATTTACATATTAATAATAATTTATATACTTATTTTAAATGATATATAACATTTGGTTTCGTTTGGAGTGCTACGGTCTACATTTTGCAACACGAGGGATAATGAAACCGGGACCTACACCTTAAACCGATTCCAAACGGCTACAAACATCCATGCCACAGTGGGATTCGAACCCACGAACTCCGGTACCGAAGGCCAGCACCTTAACCAATCTACCATTTTTCGGCAAAAATGATGTATAAAAAGATTTAATAAGATGCACAATATTAAGGTAGCTTTTACAAATGTGGTGATACTACATTCGTGTCATTAACTATATATAATATGACATTAACCCCTTAACGCATTTGCCCGTGTCTGACACGGGCGAAATTCAAATTAAGCATGTAATAAAATCGTTTACACTTTGTTTGTATAACAATTTTTTATATACTTTTTACTCTTTCCAAGCTCCCTAGTCACCCCCAAAACTGAAATTGCAAAAAATAACTTACACTGTACCTATATATCCCTTTTCTGTGAAGAAAATATGTCATATTTTATATATTTTTTATAAAACTAAACTCCTGCTTTAAGGGGTATTAATTATTTTAACTATAATACTATAATTTTATAACTGTGACCTTAATTATAATAAATCTATGTGAGTGTAAATAACAATTTTTGGGTTGTCCAACCATTTTAATTCGCTCCGACATCCATGTTTTGTCATGATCCATGGATTGAAGCGCACGTGATTCTGTGTTAGCTTTATATATCATTATTCTAAGATAATTAAGTTATTTGTGCAAGCTTTTTAATGTTTAGAACAACATTTGTTTTGTATCCATTTCATAAGTTTTGTCTCAGAACAGGTAGATAAATTTGAGTATATATTATTATGTTTGGAATAGAAAGTATTTCTTATAGCTAATTTTTTATCACTTTTTTACTATTCGCTATTCACTAATTGTATATTACTCTTAGCTCAATGACGAGTATCTATACATTTAAGATATAAAATAAAAAAAATACCTTTAAAGTCCAGGATGACATCTTACCATGATTCTATTTAAACTTTAACTGTTAAAAGCTCAGAAAAAATATTTAATTTCTAAGAACCATACTAATATTATACACACTGTCAGTTAATAAAGTATAAATATAAAGTATAAACATAATGCATCACACAATTTTTTATTGAGAAATAGAAGTAAAATCCACCCCAAAAAAAGGCAGGATCAAGGTGCAACAGCTTTGCTTTCTTTACAGTAAGTGTTTCGGAGTGCTCAGCTGTTTGGAATTGTTTTAAGCAAAATTAAATAGTAAGTCTCACAAGATTCATTTTTAGATTTAAACCATGCATGATTGTGGGAATTGCGAATAAATGAAAATGTTTAATTTGTTTTAGATTTCGTTCCATTTGAGGTATGATACAAGAGATTATATCAAAGTTTACATTTGGTAATTTATGTAGAAAAATTTCAAAATTTTGAAAATTTATTAGTCTTGATACTTTGTTATTTTTTACCAACTTCACAATGAAAGCTGATTTAAACAAATTTTAAAAAATACATAAAAGATATACAATAAATATATTTGTTAGTTGCACTGAACCCTTGATATTATACTCGCTTTCTCTTAGAGTAAAAACAAAGTTCTTTCTTGTCAATAATTTAATAAGATCTCACTGACAGACACTCTAGCAACTTATTCATTTAAACGGAACGTTACACATAGTTCATTCAATCCCATAGCGTCAGATTACTATAATATGATTACTATAATATGATTTTATTACTAAATCGACGAACTTAGTGTTAAATGTATTTATTATTATATAGTAAATATGTCAGTATCTATTAGAATATTCTTAATAGATGGCAAATAGTTTTTCCTCTCTTATTTTAATAGCTAGTACAATTTATTAAAAAGAGCATCAAATTGTTTTTTTTTTTCAAATGATACGAGATCATTTCGATAATAAAATTAGATAGTCATAGGAATCTTTATCAATGTTAATTGTTGAAAACATTTTTTAGAAGAAACAAAGTGAAGTTTGGAAATTAAAAATCAAATTTGAAAATTGAATTCTAAATCTTCGGAACTAAATGCTAAAATTTCAATATGAAATTTTAAAATTTGATTTCGAAACTATAGATTTGAATATTAAATTTTAAAATTTTGCAAATTTGTAATTTTTTTAATTTTTGAATTTAAATGTAAATTTCTTAAATTTAAACACTAAGGTCTGAAACTTCGGATGATATAAGATCATTTAGATAATATTATAGGTAAAACGAGATAAAAAGGACCCAACAAGATAAAATATCCATTTAGTACCTAGACACTTTTAAGGAGGGGCGTTGTGAGTTTATATAAAATATGATATCTAATATTAAAGAAGAAAGATAAGCATTATTAAATAAAAATAGTGAATGCAAAGGTACGACATAATATATATGTATGTATATTAGCATCTAGAAAGAATGTATGTCAGTTACAAAATGATAACTCTTGAATATAAATAATAACATATACTATATAGTAGAAAACTTACATTATGTAGACAAATATTTAATAATATGATTTTATTGCTGATTTCATAGACGATCTGATTCTAGTTAAGTGTAATGTTTATTAATTAAAACAGACAAGCGTGCAACTAAGTCGCAGACCATTATTGCTGATTTTTTACAATTCTAGCTGTATTGACGATTTCAAAAGATTTATACCACTATAGTGTAGCAAAAGAAAGAAATTTCTGTTTTGCACTAAGAAAATGCATTTTATAATTGTTGATCCATGTCCGTGTACAAGGAGAAAGTGTGTGTAGCTTATCCCACTTGGTTGACAGCTGCATCAAACGAAGTCCATCAAGTCGGGAATTTTCAGAAACCGGACAATGGACCTAGAGTGCAGTACAACTGGTCAAATACACATCAAAATATGGGCCGGAGTAGCCTTTGTTGTGCCGTATTTTTTACAAACGGGATAAATTTTTTGGTTCAACACATGATGTTAATCATGGACTTACCGAAACACAGCCTAGTAATAGTTGTTTGCTCGGATCTAATTTCTGCCTGATGCAATGCCGCTCCAGGACTGTCAAAATCATACCAATCAAGTAAAGGGAGGGGGTTGACATCTAAACAAGGAGAAAATAAATATAATTTATAGCATAAAGTTTCATTCTCATTTTGCTCAGTTCTGATTTTATTAACTTACTCAAAACAATATAACTCAAAAGCATGACTTCAAATGATGATAAATTTTGAATGTATGCTGCAGGTAAACTTTCACATTAGTATTCGACATATACATTTAAGTCATTAATTTTGGAGTTAATTAAAAATTTTGAATAGCGTTGTACTTGTTTTCATAGATTGACAGATATTTGTTTGAACACCACGGTAATGATCTATTTGCTTTTGATCAAGTCATCAATAAAGAGCTCAGACATTACACTTTTTTCATCATTTTATATATTTTTTAACTTTAAACTGAACAAGATACCAAATAGCGAAATGTTCAACAATTTAGGCGTCATTTGATTTTTTCTATTGTTAAAAATAAATACTATGTTCTCGTTAAAAGACAAAGCTTTTACTTTATTTATATTTTTATTCTAAGTGTAACTGGTAGTACTTTACTAAAAATGATATCAATATCGTTTAAGGTATATTGCCTATAAAAATATTTTAAACTTACACAATGATAATATACTGATTTAATATCGAAATAGAGTGTTAATCATCAATTTCAAGCCAATTTTTACTATTGATTATATTAAAAGTTTTATATTTAAAAGCGTATATCCATCGTCACTGCAGTTTTAAACTAACTAGTTACATTAAAAATAAAAAAAAAGTTTATTTAAAAGAATCACTTCTAAAACCTTAAACATTTTACACTAAAACTATAATAGATATTACTGTTAGGTGTATATAACAGACATACTCTTGTACTTTAAATTTAATGATAAGATCAAGTATTTTAAATTTCAGCTAATTTCACTTATCTTTCAAATTCTTAGCATTTTCCTCCAAATTATGTTATATTACTGCATTTATGTCACTTAAAATTAAAAATAAAATAAAACATTAATTTATACGGTTCAAACTCCTCCTAAATATTTCTTTTGAAATATTATTCTTTGTGTAGTTTTAATGGTGTAAAGAAACAACCCTCCAGAAAACTTATATTTAAAGAACTTAAATGCACACTTAAAATATTTTTAAAAATACACCTAGTAAAACTATATATGTTGTAAAAACGCAAACTCTCAGTTAACAAGAGAATATATTCCTTAACCTTTCACCATTATTTAAAGAACTTTCATCGTAGGAAATACTTTTACATGAAATATTCTTTAAATAATGCTTATTTAAAGATTGGAAATATGTTTTTGAAAACAAAACTCACACGTTTGGTTGTAAATATTACATAACGACAGCTCTCCTACCATTTTTCATCATTTACTTCGAAGCGTGTCCATCCCTTTGAAACCAAAAAGATGCCAACCCCGCCAGCGTATATACCCCTTTGGTGCCTATTTCCGAAATTGGAAGAAACCGGGAAGGTATACCGCCATTAATTAAATAGTTTGGGAAGAAAGTTTTCGCGTTACGCCGTTCTATGTTTTCGAGCGAAATTTCTCTCCAGGTAAATATTACTCAGCCCGAATACTGGGTTATTCATAGTCCTTTTTCTGATAATAACGGAACGTTCTGGCTGCTCTAGATTTTAGGTGGGGAGATTTTTTAAAGTGAGATATTTTTAATCAAAGATATTAAAGAATTTTTTATTCTGGAAAAAATCAAGTTAGGTATATGACTCATTATCAAAAAAGATTTTTCAAATAACATTATAATATTACTGTATTGAAATAGGATTACGGTACTGTAATTAACACAAATCCTTCATTCAACTTTTAAAAATAATATTTTCTACTTTGAATGTTTTTGTATTGAATTACTACGATCGATTAATCTGTTTGCTTTAGATCTGTATTCTTCAGTAGCTAGTTCAACCGTCAGATTTTTCTCATCATTTCATAGTTTATATTTAGAAGTTTAAACTGAACAAGATACAAAATAGAGTTTTATTCAATTATTTACATTTTAGTAGTGCTATTCGATTGTTTCCTATTGTTGAAAATAAATGGAATGTTCCAGATAAAAGGCAAAATCTTTATGTACCGATGTCCTTTCCCACGATGGTCACCATGTGCATACACAGCTGAGGACTAAATTTCCAAGAAGAATTTAGGTGCAGCTGTTGACTTCGTGTTTGAGTGAGGAATCCTGCGGAGGAGTTATAGCTCACGGAGTGGCACAAGTGTAATGGGCAAGCCCAGGCAGGGATGTAGCACTGACATAGGGGAGCAGGGACTAAGCAATAATGTCAACAATCACCAAAGGGGCTATTTTAATGAACCCACCTGCACATCCGAAGGGGGTGCACATGTGGGAAAATTTCACCAATAAGTGATTGGATCAGAAAAAAGGGGCGTTGAACCGAGGTGTAAAGGTGTGGAAAGAAAGTGGGAAAAGGATTCGGTATCGGAATTCAAGAGTTACTGGACATCCAGATCCGTAAGCAAGCCAGAGAGCCTGGGCCAGCAATCGATTCCTGAACCCGCATGCGTATGATCGACACGCCAGCCTAGACCTCCAACAAAATAACGGTCGCACGCTCGCACAGACGACCAGCCTGTTGACAACCCCAGCCTGTTCCCCTGTAATTACTGGAGCTAAACTTCATAATATTCATAATTATTACCTGGGTCTCATAATCTTTTGATAAGGAATTCTATTTCAAGAGCACGGATGAATAGCAAAACCAAATAATTGCAGGTCATGTTAAACTCTAATGTATTAATATATAAATATTGTACAAAATAAATGTTTTAGTTTAAATATTAGATATTTTTTCTTTAATTCCATAGTGTATATTTTACTGTGTTTCCCCTTTGAGAATGGACACTGGTGTTTGTAAGTACCCTACAGCAGTTTAATTTAATTATTTTTAAAATTCTCAGACTAAATACTTGTCCTAGTGCAAATGCTATTAATATCGGTTTCGGGATATCGCCCACAGAAACATTACAAAAAAATTAATGTATTGATTTAGTTTGGAGTTTGAGTGTTTTGCATAGCTTCTAATTTCAGGCTAATTTTTCCTTTATTTTTTACATTAAAATCTTTAACACTTTTAAGCGTATTATTTTCTATCTCCCCGTAGTTTTAACAGTGTTTCATTATAAAGTTTCCATTAAACGTAAAGAATAAATTTATATAAAAGAATCACCTCCAAAACGATCAGATAGCTTAAAGAGATTATGCTAAAATTATAATAAATACCACTGTTAAGTGTATATGAGATTGTTTTTAACCTATATTTAATAACATGTTTATGCATTTAAAATTCGTACTGTTTTTGATTCTTTAACTAAGTACTTTACCCTTAGCCTTAGTACTTTACCCCAAATTAAGGTAAATTTTTATTAACATGTCCCTTAAAAAATAAATGAAAACATTTGTTAAATTCAAAGGTTAAAGCTTCCAATAAATTTTACTTTTGATTTTTGTGTAGTTTTCATACTCTAAAGAAATCACATCTTGGAAACTGCACTAAATATTAATAACACTTAAATATAAAGCCAAAAAACGTTAAAATGTACTAAGTAAAACCATATACTTTTGAAAGATACAAAATTCAGCTAAAAGGAGAAAATATTATTCAACCTTTCAGCATCATTTAAAGAACTTTTGAAGCATGAAATATTGTTGCATGAAATATTCTTATATTAAATAATGTATATTTACACACTAGACAGGCGTTTTCAATATTACTTAGCCCCAAAACAGGGTTATTTATAGACCTCTTTCTAAAAGTAAAGGGACTTTCTGACTGCTTTAGATACTGAAGGGAGAAAAATATTTAAAATGACAGATTTTCGCCAAAAATTTGGAATGATTTTCTGTTTTGAAGAAAATCAAGTTAGGTATATGACTTATTATCAAAACACATTTTTAAGCTGATTGAAACTTTAAACTTAGCATAAATTTCTCAAAAATGTTTATTGTTAGTCCTTTTACCTTGTATATTTTATCTGACTTTTCCACCTTTCTCTCTACTACACTTGATTTCTGCAAAGTTGCATAGTTTTATTATTTAGCTTAGCGCATATTATCCTTATCTGGATCTTGCACCTTTAATCTTCAGCCAAACAACTAACGAAAAGAAATTTTTTAAATAATAAGATTAATACTAAAATTCTTTTTTGTCATAAGCCTTATTTTCAACTTTTAAGAATCACATTTTCCAGTTTGACTAAGTTAATATTGCATTACTAAGTTTCAAATGCTTCAGGTGCATTTTAGTGCTATGCACTTCTTATTCAAAATTTTTTGAGATTCTCTACTAAAACATTATGCGCGGGTACATTTTGCTGCGGAATTGTACCGGGAGTGGGCGTTTTGCTAATATATTTAGTTATTCAGTTAAATCTCAATAGATCGAAAATTATTTAATTTTTTCACCAAACTTTTCTTATTTTATATTGAAATATATATACAGATATATAAATAGAAACATATAAATAACAACTATAAGATTTTTGTAAACAAAAACTATATTTTTAGTGGATAAATTTATAATAGTATCGTAAATAAGAAAAATTAAATAGAATTAGTAGTATATAGTTTTGATTTTTTCTATTTAGGTTATATATAAACATTTTTACATTTTAAAAAATGAAAAGAGCAATCATAAAACTAATAATATAAAAACTAGTTTTTATTTGTCTAAATTTTTCTAGAATCTATGTAGTAGACAAGAACATTCGGCTTCGTTTTCCTGTATATACCGTTATTTTTGTACCCACAAACAAACCATGTTGTTACACTAACCCGTACTAGTACGTGACCCGTGCTCAAGTATCAATCGGCAGAAAAAGTACTAGTACGGGTCCCGCATTCAGTGTGTTAAGGAGTTTTAGGTTTAACTCGGAATTTCAAATAATTATTACGATACGTGAGTTAAATTATACTGATATAAAAATGAAATTTATATTTCTGTTTCTAATAAAAGTGTCTTTCTAAATGATGAAAATCTGAAATCAAACAACATCTAATTATATCAATGTGCTTCTTCTTACCATATGTGTATATATATATACTTATGTACTAAATCGTGCAACATAATTGTAAATTATTTATACATACATATATATATATATATATATATATATATATATATATATATATATATATATATATATATATATATATATATATATATATATATATATATATATATATATATATATATATATATATATGTATGTATGTATGTATGTATATATGTATATATATATATATATATATATATATATATATATATATATATATATATATATATATATATATATATATATGTATATATATATATATATATATATATATATATATTATATGTATGTATATATATATATGTATATATATATGATATACATATATGTATATATATATGTATATATATATATATATATATATATATATATATATATATATATATGAATATATATATGTATATATATATATATATATATGATATACATTATATATATATATATATATATATATATATATATATATATATATATATATATATATATATATATATATATATATATATATATATATATATATTTATATATATATATATATATATATAATATATATATGACAGAGAAAATGAGGAGAACATGTTCTTGTGTTTTAAATAATCTTACCAGTTTTATTTTTAATATTTCACTCGTATTAATAAATAATAGCATCATATAGAATTCGTGTTGTGTTAAAGCATAAACTATAGGTAAATAACAATAATTATGAAACGAGGAGTTTGTAGTTGCTATAACGTGATAATTATTGTATATTTACATATGTTTATGTAGCATATATACGAGGGTTAGAACTTTAATAGTGGCAAATATTTATTTACATGGAATACAAAAGTGATTCATGTTTTACAGTCCTTCAATGTAGTCAAACGCATTGTGTATAACTCTTTTCCCACGATGGGTTCTGATGATAGTGTGAATGCACCGGTCATATTGACACAAGAATCTCTGGAACAGGTCTGAAGCAAATGTCATGAAGTGGTTCCTTTATCTCACGAATTAAGACAAAAGCACAAGGGCTTAGACTTGGAGAGTAAGATGGATGGTGAAGCCCTAGACGACAGTCCTGTTGTACGACCTCTTGCACATTGAATTTTTATCCAACTTCGTTGTTGTAGTTTTGAAAACATACTGGCAACACCTTATTCCGCAAGCTAATACAAATATCAGCTCTTTGCGTCACTCCACATACGCATGGCTTATGAAGGACGATTATTTTTGCTAAGAGGAAAGGTAGGTATGTAGCTCACGTGTGGTGTACACGATATTCTTCCGTTTTGTTATGTAGCGTTTTTACAGAATTGTTGCCACTATTAAAGTTCCAACCCTCGTAGTATCTAGTAAACATCTATCCCTTCCCGCTTCCTATATATATTTATCTCTCCTTTATCCCCATATATATATATATATATATATATATATATATATATATATATATATATATATATATATATATATATATATATATATATATATATATATATATATATTTATATATATATATATATATATATATATATATATATATATATATATATATATATATATATATATATATATATATATATATATATATATATATATATATATATATATATATATATACATGTATATATATATATGTATGTATATATATATGTATATATATATACATATATATACATATATAAATATACAAATATGTATATATATATATATATATATATATATATATATATATATATATATATATATATATATATATATATATATATATATATATATATATATACATATATAAATATGCTTATATATATAATATATATATATATATGCAAGATATATGATTTTATAGAACAGTATTGAATAAAATCCGTATTTGAATACTTAGTTTATATTTTCAACATCATCTATGCATATAAAACGAGATGGTATATATGGTTTACATTAATGTAGTATTTTCCATTCATCAGACTAGGTTTAAATATATATTATTATAGTTTTGCAATTTTAAACCTTTTAAAAAGTATGATACCTTACTTTTACCTTAGGAAATATACAAAATGTTTAAAATTGAACCCAGAAATCTTATCATTAAAACTACATAGACTAGAAAATTTTACAATTTCAGTTAACTATAGAATAAGTTTCATTAAACTTTGAACATAATTTTAAAAACTTTCGGAGCATAAAATATTTTACAGGGAATATTCGTTACTCAGGGCTTATTTAGATCTTAGAAATGTGTTTTAGGAAATAAAACTCACTCGTTCGGTAGTAAATAATATATAATGGCAAAGCTTTCGCAGTTCTTCTTCATTTATTTCGATATGTGTCGATCCATTTCGAAGTAGAAAGATGCAAAGACGAGAAAGGTATATACGCTTTTGTGTACATTTCTGGAACTAGGAGAATTCGTGAAAGCAGTCCGTTATTAATTAAATAATATGGTAAGAAAGTTTTAATGTCTTTCTAAGTATTGTACCAGGATTTCTTCCTAGGTAAATATTATTCAGACTGAAAACTGGATTATTCATAGACTTTATTTTACATAACATAAGGAATATAGTACTCTAAATATGGTAAAAATATCAAATTCCTTTATTAGTTCAAATTACATTTCTAGAAATTTTACACAGGAAACAAAATTAAAGATATTATTTTCTGTATGTCAAAATTTATTTACGTATATGATTGAATTTGTAGGAAAAATGAAATTTCTATTCTGAATAGACTTTGATGGAGATCATGATGAAATTTAACAATACGTAATTCAGAATGTATGTATGTTATTTATAAAACTCTATCTGTAAACATAAGAGTTTTCGGTTAGTATAGATCAGTGATTCTCAAACTTTGAATCCTATTGAACCCCTTTCTTACCATGTATTTATCAACATACTGCTTGTATAAACATCCCTTAAAGATAACTAAGGGCAATATTAATTATCACTACTTAGACAAACATAACATCTAAACAATAAAAACTGTACATACTGTGACGTCCTGAAGTAGAGGTAGGGGAAACCGTCAATGATACAGTCTGGACAACTGTTTACTCTGGATTAAATACTTTATTCTAGTGAATAAGTTATGTACAGCTATGTACAGGTTTCAGTAGATACTAAATCTTCTAAGATCTCGTGTTGAAATAACATTAACACAATTACAATACGTGAGTACAGTGAATCT
>CM063498.1:179217672-179300172 GCA_032207245.1 Pardosa pseudoannulata
GTATATCTTATTTCGGAAAACGGGTTTTTAGCACTTCTGGCGTAAATGACTCTAACGAAAGGAAAATGATTTATTTGATAATGCCAGTTTTATATTGTTAGGCTTATGATTTATATTTAACACAGCAGAGTTTTTAAAATAAATTAATATATACTGGAAATGCATTAGGTGTAGTTGTAATAGTATCGTAAAAGATCTCACTCCAAGAGCCGAGGTAGCTCAGTCTGCAATGGCAACGATCCCGTAACTGAGTGGTTGCGAGTTCGAAGATGGAGCCGACCTAAGATCCGCCGTATTCGTTAAAGATGACTGGGGCAGGTAAAATAATTTTGTGGTTACTGTCGTGAATGGTTCGTAAGAGTGCAAAATTTTAAAACAAAACAATAGCGAAACTGCACTACCCGACAGATGTATACTCTTGCGACTCTCTCTCTACACAGACTGTCCTTCCTTCAACATCCATCTCGCCGCTGCAAGTAGGGCCATCTATTTACGACACTGACACTTACAGTAGCATTTATACCAAATCAAAATCCAAAAATTACACTCCCAATGTCATCCAAGCTCTCAATCAATACCTCTGGGAGATACAGGCCGTCTATGGGTCTTCTCCTTGGTCCCTACTCCAAATTTACGAGGATATACTTGAGCAAAGTCATTCTTTCCCCCTAGCGATGCACGTTAAAACGAAAGGTGCACCCCTTTGCCTTAATACGAGTAGCGTATGGCTCAATCGTGCTTTGTTTGTCCAAGTGGCATCGGATATAACAACAACTCATTCCACGGTTCTTTTATTTATTTACATGGAAAACGACAAAGCTAAATGATAGTGTTTCGTATAGGCATTAGAAAAACATAATATTTCAAATATACATTACGATTTTTATTTTTTTTTAAATAAGGCAGTTTTCCTTTCTTGAGTCGCTGGAAACATATATTGTAGTAATATACAAGTGGCGGTGCCATAAAGCCTGAAGAAATTCAATCTAAAATCATATGTGCTCTATACCCCCAGAAGATGTTGCGGTTTGTATTTGAATAACTTGACACACATGCTAAACTATTATAACCTTGAAACAGTCGCAATGGTGAAATCAAGTGCGCGATATAACTTTAGAGCCTCAATTATAAAAAGCTTTTGTAAGGGCCTATCAGTAAGAGAAATCATTCTATTATTTCAGTCATCAAGTTCAACTGTATTTATTACCACCGCAAAATACGAAAAGTCACATTCATCCAACACCTGCTGACTCAAGTCATGTGGTGAAAAATTAGTTGAGTGACATCATCTACCTGTTTTGGTAGAAAGGTTTCAGCCTACCAGTAGCCAAGATTTGAATCCTTTGGAATTGTATGTGTAGAATTATAATGTTGTTGTATTTAATAGTATTGTTATTCATGGAGGATGTAAGAGAATAGTGGTACTTCAATAACCTTTCACCGGTTCTTTAGTGGATACATAATGCGGCAGACAAAATTCAAATGGTAGCTTTTACATCGATTTTAAAATAGTGATAAATGAAAATTGAAGAATAGAAAAGTGTACCATTCCTTAGCTTAAAGGAACATTTATTATTTTCTATTTTCTATTATTATTTTATATATATATATATATATATATATATATATATATATATATATATATATATATATATATATATATATATATATATATATATATATATATATATATATATATATATATATATATAAAGAGAGAGAGATGGTGTAATGATTGTAATAGTTTTCACTTTCTCCATGAATTTAAATTTAAACATTAAAATAAAAAGTGACTGGCATCAAATTGTAATAGGGTTTAAATGCTGTCTAGCATTAAGATATTCTATCATTTAATATATCGCCAAAATGAAAAACCATGGATATATTTTGCAGTTTCCAAAGAAAACTCGTCAGTAGACTAGCTGGTCTTGATCTTCCAGATTTTATATCTCTAATTTAAATACAAAATAAGATTTATAATTGAATATGTGATTCTTAAAAAGTTAAAATTAAAATGCTACTCTTAATAATTTAGTTATATAATTTTGTAATACCCATTATTCTAATACAAATGAGCCTAAAAATGCCTTAATCGATATGATTCTTAAAAAGTTAAAATTAAAATGCTACTCTTAATAATTTCGTTATATAATTTTGTAATACCCATTATTCTAATACAAATGAGCCTAAAAATGCCTTAATCGATATCATTTTTAAACTTATACACATGAATCAAGGCTAAATAATCGAAAGCTGATTTAAGAAATTTGCTTTGATAATTTGCACATTAAAGTTTATTTTAAAAATGTTAATCAAAACTAACTCTAAAATGTGTGACTATTTAGAGAGAAATTCCGAATTTTACACCATGCAATAATAATTATATCTAAGTAAATATTTTTCAACATACATAAATATTTAAAATCCTTTAAATGTACATAATAGTTACAATATGAGACATTATAGTTGAGTTATATAAAGAATCAATCAAAATTTGTATGACACATGTAAATAGTCATTATTTATTTATTCAGTGAAATCTTTTCAAAGATATTTTTCACTTCATATTTATCGAAAAAAGTTCTCTCTAACGTATTTAATTTGAAGTGAAAATATTTGAAGGTTTTGTATTGTACTTTGATGTAAAATGTAAATTATTAAAATGCAAATCAGGTTCATAGAATTTCAAAGTTGCAGGATGATTTACATTTTTAAAAAGTACAGCAAAATGAAACTCTTTTGAAATATAGTTTATTAACTTAAGTTGCCTTTAGATGTCCTTAATAAATTTCATCAAACACGTAGGGAATATATTAAATGTAACGAAATTTGAGCGAAAATGAAATTCCAAAAATGTCTTTCAGAATGTAAATAATGCGGTTAATATACTCGGGTTTTGATAAACAAAAACGATAGAAAGAAAGAAAATGTATTTTGAGTGTTTTCTTGTTACGCTGCAAATTTGAAAATTCAATACACTTTGATTGAATATATGCTAAGTTTGGTTTTTGTTTGTTCTCTGCTGGGAACTAAGCAGATATTTAGAGAGAATGAATTTCATTTCTGGCTTTCGGAAGGCTTTTACGTTATCAATAAAAGCAAGAAGTGGCTTACCTTGGAAAATAGTGAAATCCAATATTAAATTAAACAGTACTTTGAATTTTAATAAAAATCATTTCGTGTATGTTTTCAATAATCTGATTTAAATAAAAATCGCTTTAAGAATATGGAAACATAGAATACTTATTAATAATTCTATTAATTGTAATATACCACGGCTTTATATTTATATATACATTGGTGTGTGTGTATTATATATATATATATATATATATATATATATATATATATATATATATATATATATATATATATATATATAGGAACAAATTAAATTTTACTTACTTATTAAGGGATTGCAATTTTATTTCTGCAGTTTAAAGTGTGAAAGCCTTATCCCATGTCAACATGTACACGTTGAAAATGCTAAGGTATCATTTTACAATTCTTTTGCCGAAGAAAAAAACACGAGAATTTCTTGAGTTATAGCAAGAACTTTTCAACCGATTTATTTTGGTTTAGGATGATGTGTAATAAAATCTTTAATATGTGGAAATTTTTCTCTACCATGCGAGAAATCTGTGAACGTTTAATTGGGAAAAATGAATCCATAGCTTTTTCAACGTATGCAGGTTGACAAGTGATAAGGTCTTTACATAATAGCATTATAAAGTTATAAATTTTATGTAATTATGATTTATTTTAATTCCTTCATGTAGATTTTTAATTTTGTATAGTTTGAAATTCATTGTGCCTTAAAATACGTGATCAATTTTCGTAATGATTTTTTAATATCTTTGTTTCTCATCTATCAAACCTTTTCAAACATGATAAAAGCACATTTATTCTTCATTTGCCATATAATCACCTTTTGTTTCCTACACTCTTTCATTACGAACAGTCATTAATATATATATATATATATATATATATATATATATATATATATATATATATATATATATTTTTCATATATATATATATATATATATATATATATATACATATATATATATATATATATATACATATATATATATATATTATATATATATATATTTAATATATATATATATATATATATATATATATATATATATATATATATATATATACATTTTTCATACATTTACAAATATCCATGGAAGAAGGTACAGTTATTATAACCTTAGTCAGAGTCTGAGGTCTGGGTACTTCAGGTTTCCAAATAAAGGTAATGTTTCTTTCAAAATTTAAATGAGTTTTGAGATCATATTACACTAACAATATTTACATTTATATAAACAATTCATTGTTTATATAAATGTAAGCATAAAACATAATTATGCTTCCACGTCTATTTAGTTTTTTTTATACATTTAGTTATCCATGGAAGTATATATGGAAGTATATTTTACGACTAATTAAGTCTTTGGTCTAAGTACTACAGGTTTCCAAACGAAGGTTATATTTTTTCAAAATTTAAATTAGTTTTGGAAGATCAGCCTACTAAACATTCTAGCACTGGATAATATCTAGAATATTAAGTACTGTGGAAGATTGAGCAACATAATGTTTTTTCTTCTCAAAACGGCGGTGACGAAAGAAACGGTTGGGACTTCTGCTGTAAAACCCTTTGACAATTTCATTTTTTTTCCAGAATTCGGTCAAAAAAATGTCACATTTTTTTATTGCATTTTTTTGTTCATTTCACATTTTTAAGTAAAGATATGTTATTAAAATTAACATTTCTAATATTTTAAAGCATTTATTACACATTATTTTCTTTCTATGAAAGCATCATAGAACTGAAGTTTACCTTTAGTCTCATCGATATCCAAGTTAATTTTTGGAATTCCAGTGAAAGCAAATCTAGGAGGTGGATCCGAAAGATTATCACTATTAATTAATATTGAAAAATTGACTTCCTTGACTGATTCCATCTGTACTACTATCAGAGTCACTACTATCCAGGTCATCTAGTAAACTTTGGCTACTACCATTTACAGATAATTCAGTTTCTGATTCCGAGTCGTAGTTCGAATCACAAGAAATTATATCCATACGCTCTGAATTATCCATTATTTAAAAGTAAAACTATATTATTCAACTCTTACATGCATAAAAGTATCAGGCGTTTAGTAAAATATAACCAGAAAGCTATACACCGAAAGATAACAATTCGTCTCGTAAAACTTTAGCTACATTCATTTACAGATAATTCAGTTTCTGATTCCTAATCACAGTTCGAATCACAAGAAATTATCTCCATACGCTCTGAATTATCAATTATTTAAAGGTAAAAATATATTATTCAACACTTACATCAATAAAATTATCAGGTGGTTAGTAAAATATAACCAGAAAGCTATACACTGAAAGATAACAATTCGTCTCGTAAAACTTTAGCTACTTTCATTTACAGATAATTCAGTTTTTGATTCCGAGTCATAGTTCAAAGTACAAGAATTTAGCTCCATATACTCTGAATTATTCATTATTTAAAAGTAAAAATATATTATTCAACACTTACATCAATAAAATTATCAGGTGGTTAGTAAAATATAACCAGAAAGCTATACACTGAAAGATATTAATTCGTCTTCTGATACAAAACATGAGAGAAAACCCGTTCTTTTGAACCAATCAGAGTAGAAAATACAACAAACTGCAAAATATCATTTACTGGACATCTATACGAATAATTTGTTACTGAAATTGGAAAAAATACTGCCGAAACAGTGCAAGCGAAATAAAAATCAGATTGCCCGTATGCCGTACGGGCAAACCAGTAACGGCCCGAATGCTGTGCCCGTACGGCGTACGGGCAAAATAGATAAGCGGTTAAAAGGTGAAAAACAATATCTTGAATTAACGGGATTAATTATGAAAAGATTGCAGAAAATTAACAACAGTTGATTTAAACCTGCAATAGATTACTATTAAATTATTTCTCTTAGACCTAAATAAACGTAACTCAAGAAAAGCTTTATGCCACTTCATTGTGTTCGGGTGTCATCTGCCACAGCGAGAGACGCCGAATGAAGGATAAAAATGCAAGATATCAAATGTACGAAAAAAGGGGAACAATCGGAAGAAATTTATCTCTCATCCACAGACTTCAGAGACGGACAAAGAGAGGTGTCCACGGTGGTCTTTTATTCTTTTGTTGCAAGGGGAAGAATCGGTGGGTATCTCTTAAAAGTTACGAGATAAAATGGGAGTGAGGATCTGTGCCTGGCTGTTCCTGCTGAATGAAGCTGAATATCGCCTCTTCTTAGAACCACAACACTGCGGAAAGAATCTATAGACGACTGATAAATATGTCTCTCAGCAGAGCTCGGTATCACGCGGAATTAAATTGATGGAATGTGCCGAAATTGAATGAGTGCTAACAGAAAAGTTCTTAAAATTATACCTAAGACTAGAAAATATTACAGTTTGATATTTACGTCATTAAATATAACTTACTGATCACTAAAACAAATGTTTCAATGAAATGGATATGAGAAATTTCTATTGTATTAATAAGTTATATAATTCTCCATATGTTGCATTTTAGAAAAATAATTGATCATTTATGTTACCTATTAAGTAAGATTTGGCCTTAAAATTAACAAGGAAATGAAATGATACCCAAGCATAAATATTATACTCTTATTCTCTCTCTGTATATATCTATATATCTATCTATCTATCTATCTATCTATCTATATATATATATATATATATATATATATATATATATATATATATATATATATATATATATATATATATATATATATATATATATATATATATATATATATATATATATATATATATATATATATATATATATATATATATATATATATATATATATATATATATATATATATATATATATATATATATATATATATATATATATATATATATATATATATATATATATATATATACATATATATATATATATATATATATATATATATATATATATATATATATATATATATATATATATATATATATATATATATATATATACATATATATAGCAAATGGAAATCGAAATGAGGTTCAAGAAAAACGAAGTCAGATTAATTAACACAAATACACGCACATATATATGTGTATATATATATATATGTATGCATATATATACATATATATATTGTATATATATATATATATATATATATATATATATATATATATATATATATATATATATATATATATATACATATATATATATATATATATATATATATATATATATATATATATATATATATATATATATATATATATATATATATATATATATATATATATATATATATATATATATACATATACATATATACATACACATATGTAATATATATATATATATAATATATTTCCGAGTAGTGTGTTCCTTTAACTAGAGTACATTTTTGTAATCCCTAGTCCATTAATATAAGATTTCCTTTGTTATCCACTGAATAGCAGACGAATAATGGACGCCTACCGCTGTAAGTTTTAGAATAATGGAACATGTTCACTAAATAATGCATGTGTTATTCCCAGAATATTCTCATCTTCATTCTCTGGTATTAACGTTTTCAGAAATAATTTTTACATGTCTGATGTGAAGCTCCTCTCATTGTGGGAATTTCTTCCCACCCCAAACAACACTTTTTCTCCGACATTTTCGGTGTTCAACCGTATTTTCCGGGGCTGTTTTAAAATGCAATCAAAATGTTTAGTAACTCTGTAAGTTTTGCAATGTAATAACAATAGCTGATATTGAAATTTGATTTAAAACAAAATGAAGAAGTGGTTACGTGTTGTGTGACCAATCTATACTCAAATATTATAGCGTAATATATCGTCGAAATAGGCAAAGATTTGTACAGAGAGGAAAAAGGATTGAACGCTTCAAGTTTTCAGAGAATACTGAAAAGTTTCATGTCCCTGAGATTGCTGAAATTTCTGACGAGGATAATATTATTGTGGAAAAATGTACGAATTAAAGACATCCCAATAGGGCTCCGGTATCCTGAAGAATTTCAAAGTTATTGTTAACGAATGAAAATAATGTGGTGTTAGAAATAATAAATATTTTAAAAATTTAACCTGAAAAAATGTCTGAAGCATAAGAAATAAATCAAAATCTGTTAATAAATTAACTTAATTATATTTATTTAGGCACAAACTTTAATGAAATTAGTTATTTTTTGTTGAATATGTAGCTTTTATTTAATTTTATTTACATATAACATTGTTTTAAGTAGTATTTTTTATTTGCCATTTAAATCTTATATAATTAATAATAATATAATTTATATATATATATATATATATATATATATATATATATATATATATATATATATATATATATATATATATATATGTATATATATATATATGTATATATATATATATATATATATATATATATATATATATATATATATATATATATATATATATATATATATATATATATATATATATATATATATATATATATATATATATATAATATATATATATATATATATATATATATATATATATTTATATACATATATATATATATATATATATATATATATATATATATATATATATATATATATATATATATATATATATATATATATATATATATATATATATATACATATATATATATACATATACATATATGTATATATATATACATATATATACATACATATATACATATACATACAATATATTTTAAAGCATATATTTTTTCATGAGGCAAATACACCACTCAAGGAAGCATGTTGCAAAAATTAAAGATTTTTAATTATAAATATGCTGTTACGGGTGTTACAGTTATTTTGCCAGGTGTTACACATAGGTACACAATTACCAATTTTTCTACGAATAGGTAATATATAAAAGTCATTAAATTTTTTTATATAATAAAAAAGGTTAGAGGTTTAAGGATATGTATTACTTGTAAATTTTCAAAAACAAATATAATTACCAGATTTTTTTCCAAAAACAAGTTACAGGTGTGACAGAGTTCAGAATTCTTTTGAAAAATCTTACATTAAAAGTTCTGTTTTAATAGTAAGTGAATAAACCAAGTCAGACATGTTTGAAATAGTTAAATTAGTTTATTTGTTCTAACCTTTATCAGTAAAATTGATATTGTCCTCTGCTGTTTATGAGAATTAATGGCTTTACTCTAACTATGAATTTTTCCTTGCTTTCACATAATATTTCTTTGTTTCTGAAAATTCCTGTAATCTCAGCAAAAAAACTTATTTTTTTATATCCCATTTCGGCCATTCAATAGTTATGTGTACACATCTATACGATTGTTATCCCTTTTTCTATAAAGTATTTAATATTTCCAATACATATTTTAATGAAGCAAATACATCACGCAAGGAAGCATTTTGCAAAATTTAAAAAATTTTCATTTCTTCTTTAAATGTTTAAAAATTTATGATTATGTTGTTGCGGATATGAAATTTATATTATCAGATGTTATGTATAGGTTCACAATTATTATTGTTTCAGCTAATAGGTAATATTTAAGAGTGATTAAAAATGTTTTTCTTAGGAAAAAGACGGTTAAATGTTAAATACTATGTGCTATTTGTAAATATTTAAAGACAAATATAATTACCAGATTTTTTTCAATAAACGTGTTACTCGTGTGACAAAATATTACGTGTGTGACTCAGGTCCGAATACTTTTCTATAAGGCTTAACGAGACTGTGACTTCTTAAACACTAAAGTAAAGTTAATTAATCATCATGTTTTAAATTTATGACTATAAATATGAATCTCCAAGAAGATTATAAGTGTTACTTCTGAAAAGCTTATATTTCTGATTTAATTGGCAATAAATTAATTAATGATAAACCTGTACATTGAATATAAAATATCAATAAATTATCATCCAGATACCATTGTCATACGAAATAAATAAACAGATTCGGTGTGTTACGGCAATGTAACATTTGCTCTCATAGAATTCAAAGCTGTCAACATTTGAATCTGCTTTAAAGTGTGATCGTTTCACAAAACTATTATAAGTGTTAATTCTGAAAGTCTTATAGTTCTTATTTAATTGGCCGTAAATTAATGAATGATAAACCTGTACATTGAATATAGTATATCAATAAATTATCATTCAGATACCTTTGTCCTAAAAATAAATAAACAAATTCGGTGTGTAACGGCAGTGCAACATTTGCTCTCATATTAAGTCAAAGCTGTCAACTTCTGAATCTGCTTTAAAGTGTGATCGTAGCATCTGTTTCAAATCCAGACCGTCGTTAAGTCGCTGTTAACGCTTTGACACGGGGGTGATCCCCATCTGTTGCCGTGTCTGTGTAATAATGTCAAGGCGTAAAGATTACGCCCGGACATTCCGGAAATTCACCTCATACGTCTCATGAATAGAATCAGAACAGGACTAAATAGAGGCGAAATTTTGCCCGTGCATTTCTCTTTAAGATACCATAATGTTTCATTCACAATATTTACGTTAACAGACATATACTAAATACTCATATGAACATACAATATCTTTGATAGTTTTATTATTCATTTATTCGTTGAACATAACATAACTCTCACTTACAAAACACTTTGGTATCGCTTAAAAAATTTATTTCAAACAATTTTAGGTAATTTTAATTTAAATTATTAATGTATTTCTTAAAGGAAAATATCAAATAATAGGTATTTAATACTTAATTATCATGTAATCTAGATAACGTTCAATAATAGCTACATAATTTAAGGTATATTTCTATAAAGCTTAACGGGTATATGACCTTTAAGAAGATACTGGACATAACAAATTGTCTACATAGATTACTAATATAAAATTATTTGCTAAATCTATGTTACTTAGCAACTAGTTACGTCATACCTTATTGCATTATAGGATTTCTAACTAGTTTTGTATGTTTCCCTTTTTTTTTAAGATAAAAGTTGCTTACACGTCTTTGGCACATATAATCAAAATGATGAATCACACACACTCATCTCTCTTTATTATTTAAGTGACTATTTTTACAACTGTACTTGGTTTACTATTTTAATCGCTGTATTATAATATTTTTGCTGCATAACTGCATATTTTTATAAAAGCAATGAATGAACCATACAAATTTTTAACTATACCAATCTCCTTATCTGGTATATCACTCACTTTGTTTATCTCCTGATAATCTTGTTATAACAAGGACAGTTTTATATATACTAAAATCATATACAATACCTACGATTGTTTTCATAAACCAGTGTTAAACTATAAATAAAAGATGTAAAATCATTTCATAATGTTTCACTCACAATATTTACGTTTACAGACACATACTAAATACTCATACGAACATGCAATATCCTTTGATAGATGTATGTATTCAATCGTTGAACATAAAAAACACTCACTCACAAAACACTTTGGTATCACTCAAATTTATTTCAAACAGATAATTCTAGATAATTTTAATTCAAATTATTGATAAATTTCTTAAAAGAAAATATCAAATAATTGTTAAAAATTGGTATTTAGTAGTTAATTAGCATGTAATCTAGGTAACGTTCAATAATAACTACATGATTTATGGTATATTTCTATAAAGCTTAACGGGTATAGGACCCTTTAAGAAAATACTGGACATTACAAACTGTCTATATAGATTACTAATATCAAATTATTTACTTAATCTATATTCCTTAGTAAGTAGTTACGTCACACCTTATCTATCGGATTTATAACTCGTTGTGGCAGCTGGTCACACGAGAACTAGATAGGGTCGGTCATTCTCAGGACCCGTGGGAATTTATTCTCCTGAAAAAGGCAGGAGTCCCGTCCACTGACCACTCCCTTGCTCTCAGCCCTGGTTTCCCCCCCCCCTCTTTTTGCGAGGGGTCTTTGAAGAACAAGGCAGTGTGTTGTCGGGGCTGGAGGAGAAAGGTTGTTTCTCTCTCCCAACGATATTGGTTACATAACATGTACATATTTTAGATAGCCGAGATAAATAAAGTCTATGACTTTAAGAAATTGCTTTTACTGAGCCCCACAAACACAGAGGTATATGTATGTTGCAACGTTACATCGTTTTGTATTTTTCCTTATTTTTTGTAACAAAAAAGATGCTACCAAAATTTGACCAAAAATTGATAATAATTGCGAAGAATTTATCGAGTCAACTAAATTTTCCTTCAAGCATTTGGTTTAGCCTAATCATTATTATACTATGCTTTTACATAGAATTTTTTCTCAGACCAGTGTTAAACCATAAAAAAATGTAAAATCAGTTCCAGGTGAAAAGTGCCAAAATTTGACAATAACTGGGAAGAATTTATCGCGTCAACTAAATTTTCCTTCAGGCATTTGATTTGGCCTAATTGTTATTATACTAAGCTTTTACATAGAATTTTTTTTAATTATTTACATCACACTGCAGTAAACATTTCAAAATACACTGCAAACATGTGTACCTTCAACTGAATTACTGAATGCTAAGTGAAGAATTAGCTGATATTGTTTTTCTTAGTAAAGTATGTAACGATATTTATTTATTTTCACTAATCATCATCGAGTGACCTTATTATTTATTATAATATATATATATATATATATATATATATATATATATATATATATATATATATATATATATATATATATGTATATATATCTATATATATATGTGTATATGTATATATATGTATATATATATATATATATTTATATATATATATATATATGTATATATATGTATATATATGTATATGTATATATATATATATATATATATATATATATACATATATATATATATATATATATATATATAATATATATATATATATATATATATATATATTGTGCAGCAATTATAACACCTAAGGAAGAATTTTGCCAGAAATAAGGAATTTCCACTTCTTCTGTACGTGTTTAAAAAATTATAAATATGTCGTTACGGATGTAACAGTTTCAATAGTCACACCCGTAACAGCAAATTTATATTTTTTTAACATGTAAATGTAAAGAAATTCTTTATTCTTTGCAAAAATCCTTCCTTAGGTGTTATAATTAATTCACAAAAAATATATATTTAAAATGTTATATTCTGTATAGAAAAAGTGATAAAAAGTAGTTCAATGTCTCACACACGTTTCTATGGAATGGCCTATATATTAAAATCCCATTCAATACCCATGATTATTTTTATAAAAAATCTAAAAGTACAACTCAGATCAGTGTTAAACCATAGATGTAAAATCGTTTCCGGATTACATATACCCAAATTCAACAATAATTGCGAAGAATTTATCGTGCCAACTAAATTTTGCTTTAAGCATTTGGTTTAGCCTAATTATTATCATACTACGCTTTTACATAAAATTTTTTCTTCATAATTTACATCTTACTGGAATAAACATTTCAAAATACATTGGAAACATGTGTATCTTCTCCTGCATTACTGATTGCTAAGTGACGAATTAGCATTGTTTTTCTTATTGAAGTATGTAACGATATTTATTTATTGTCACTAATCGTCAACGAGTGACCTTATTATCTATTATCTATTATACTTTCATATCACGTTATACGTCGTGTGGTATTGGTTTTAAGATAAACACTTAGTCTGAAGGTCAAGGAATGTGTCTTAAACATTTGCTGAATACAGCAGTTTTAATTTTTACCATACACACAAGCTAAAACAAAGGGATATAGTCTTTTATATACTGTCAAAACCATTACAATTCACTAAATTACAGGTATATGCCTTAATAGGATAAATAAAGAAACATGACACTACCTAGAAAATAATTCATTTAAACATTAGGATAAATTTGACAGTATTAAAACCATTTTCCTTTAGCGGATAAAAAGTCAGAATAATTACATATGAAAGGAACTACAAAGGATTATGCAGTTGTAAACATATAATTTAAAAATAGGCATTTTTGATATGTTTTGTAGCTGTGATTTTAATATGCACAAAAAACATATCTAGAAACGCCAAAATATATTTTGATACGGAAAAAATTGCTTTTTTATAAAACAAAAAGAGAAATACTGCTGGAATTGATATTTTGTATTGCTGATATGCTCATTGTTTTTACACCAATTCCATTTACTGTACAATTTAACATAATTACTGAAGAAAGGTTCTACAGATGATTGCATAATTGTTAAAAGATAATATCACCAAGGAATAAGTTAAAATATTATTACAAATTTAACAAGCCTTCAAATAATTTTTTTTTTCGTTAAAATATATGAGCCTTGTTAAAGACACTATAAGAGATTTTGTGATCATAAATAATAAATCTTACAGTAGATATTTTAAAAATTTGTCGTTTATAATTAAATATACATAAAAAACTAAAAATCAGAAGTAAAAACTTAATATATTTTTGAGAATAAAAAATACGGTAATATAACTTGATAATGAGTGGAAATAAATATAAAAACCACGTGGAAATGATTTCAAATATTCTCTATAAAAATTTAAGATAATTTTTTTTAATTTGTTTTTTCTTCTAATCTTAAAGTTAGAATATAACACAAGCTATTAAAAATGGCCTGAGATTTTAATCACTTAAATTTTGATATGCATAAAAATGTAAAATTTAATGGGGTAAAATTGAAATTATATTTTTATAGTCGAAAAACTATAATATAATTGCTTAAACAAGAGTAAATATTGTCAAATAAATATAAAATCCTATGAAATAATTTAAAATATTAGTTCAAATTTTATATTATTTTTTCAATCTATTTCTTTCCAGCATGAAAGTTAGCTTAATGATTTAAAAAACACACTGTAATTTTTTCCTTATTGTAGAGGAAGAATCTAACGAGATGTACTGTGACATGACACAAAATGTTAATAATTTAATTTTTAATATGCATAGAAATTAAAATTTAACAAGAGAAAAGTCATATTATCCTTTTTATTGCAAAAATAAAATGAATATTAGTGTTTAAACAAGAATTAAAGTGATAATATATGTACGAATTCCCAAAGAAATGATTTAACCGCTTTCCTGATTATCCCGAGTTATTTCGGGTTTGTATATGATACAGTTGATTATCATCCCGAGAAAACTCGGATGAAGCAGAATTTGTCAGTAGGGTTTGTTTTATCATGGCTTTACTCGACTTGGAGAAAATGAAAGGGAATATTCAGTTTTGAATGGCAGTTTTGTTGTTTTCATTGTTCTTTTGGCGGGACTGGTCAACTGTTTTCATTATGGTATCGTTGTAAAAATAATGTTAATTTGGCCTTTGAGGAAGAAGTTAAAACTCATTAAAAACACATGGACAAATATGTCTTGATTAAATAATTTTATGAAATTAAATGCCTAAGGAATACAACGTATCATTTGTAGATATCGATAGATATCGATGACGCCGAATCATCTGGATTCGGCATCGGCCCTAAAAAAATATGGCGTTAATTTTCATCTTCCTCGTGTCGCTCCAAAAGAATGTCTATCCGCAAGCAGCGGATACCAGCAACGTTGACCCTCTTCTCTCCTTTGATATTTACTTTGTCCTCTAAAAACATCCGACTGCCCCGCGGAGAAAAAACAGGGGTCCCTTTTCATAGCGAAGGAGTCATAATCACGCCAAACCAATGGGACCTTCTATAGAGAAAGTCCATATTTGTAAACAAATACGAGTGTTGACTACAAATCAACTTTTCGTTTTCAAAACATTGCTTGTTTTCATTGCATCTTACGAACTTCGATATGGATCACGTATACAATAAAACTAAATGTTATTTGTGGAAAGGGGAAGGAAACATCAGTAACTCGCCAAGTAGTTCAAAATAGATTTTTTTATCATCTACAAAAGTATATATTTTTTAATCAAAGTATAACTATTTTGCTTAGGTTAACAGTCACAATAAACTATTGTATAAATAAGAATCTAATAAAAATTTACAAAACCTGGTCATTTTATGAACTAAAAAAATATTACATTTATAGGTACAGTAATTCTCACAAATGCATAGAAAATACATTAGAAATATGAAAAAAAAACTTAATAATAATATAAAACTCTTAGATCATTATAATTTTATATAATCTATTACATAATAGTAAGGTTAACGTTTTATTGCAATTTTGAAGATGTTTGTAGCAAATTCTCGGAGGAACTTGGAGTCCAGTCTTGCGTTTTCAAAGCTTTTATCCAAAGCATTTGCAATGTAGGATCTGTTGGAAAGCAATAAAATCCAATATTTTCACCTTGTTTTGAAAAGCTTAGTACAACCATACGCGCAACAGCATGTTACCATTTTCAGATAATTGACAAAATTAAAATCCAAATAACAATCACAATCCGTAGGATATTCAAATGTTTTGCCAACGAGGAAGTTGAGCTGCAATTTTTGCTGTACCTGACGTCATGCGTATATTCTCTATTGGTTGGGAGAAATTTGGAGTTTCTTCTAGTTCAAACCGGTACTGTACTGTATGTCTTTGACAAAGGCTTACGAGCTGAACTGAATGTAATTGTTACAATAGTATAAGTGAGCTTGTGGATTAGTAATGTATAAAGAAGGATAGTTGCAAAAAATCATCTTGACGAGTTTTTTGCCACATCAGGAAGACCTAGCATTAGTCTTTCACCACTTAGGTTAACCTCATGGCCTTTTTCAGATATTATTACTGCTATAGAAAAATATATCAAATCCAAAGAGATTTTTCTCACTCTGTGCTCCCGTAAAACATATTCCAGAAATAAGAAAAGAGACCAGATACCAGTGTACAGAATATCAGGTATCACTTTGTTGTCCCTTGTTTCAAAAGCTATCATACAAAGACTAATGTGTAACTTTTTTCCATTTGCCGGGATAACTCGGGATAGTAAACTAATATAAAAACTAAGTTCTTTTACACCTGTAAAAAATTTAAAACCTGCATTATTTATTTTGTTTCGTTTGCTCGCATTTAAATATAAAATAAAAAACAAGGGATGATATTTTACAATTTTTTTCAAAAACTTTTGTAAGGGAAGCGGTTAAAACATTAGTACAAATATCATAATTTTTTCAAACCTTTTCTCCCCTCTGTAAAATTTAAGCTAAATAATTTAAAGGAAAAATTAGTGTATTTTGTACCCATAAACGCAAAATCTAACACTAAATACTGTGACATGACGCGAGACATTCATCATTTATGTTCCGATATCCGTAAAAAAACTAATAATCAACAGTAGCAGCGGGAATATAAATACATATTTATATACGAAAAGAAAATACTGTAATACAAATGTCAGATTAAAGCACATATATAACATCTAAAATAATAATTCATGCTCTGTACTCACGACCCAGCTTTCCGTTTTTATTTAACGTTCACGGGATTTATAAAAAAAATGTGAAAAAGACTGCCACCAAAATAAAAGTTAAAGATGGCATTTGCAAGTATGATCTCTCCCCCCATATCGCATAAATAAAAACGACCTGAAACAACGAAAGCCTCTAAATTTCCACTTGACTACATCTTCTCCCCCCCACCCCCTTTGCTTTTTCATTTCCTCGCTATATGTGCTTTTCTCCCCCTTCCTTTTCTGGCGGCATTCGCTGAAAAATATCGCCAAAAATTTATTGCAGATCACAGATCTAAAGCACGGGGGAAAGAAACAAAATGAAAGCAATATTTATCTATAGCACAGTGATACATTTCTTCCTGCCAGCCTTGCATAAAAGCGGGAGAAGAAAATGAATCACGAAGCGTTGTTTTCACTGGTTTTCCGGAAAAAGGCGATACACTCCGGAAATGAATTCCGTTTCCACTATCCGGGATTGAGGATACATGATAATAAAGAAAGCGCACAACCTTCTCCCTTTTTTTTATCCTACATGCTATTATTGCTATTATCATTTTTACCCCGGCGATATAAAGGGTGGGAGTCGAGTTTTGCCAAAACGATATCAATTTCAAATCTTAATATACACGGCTCATTTAAAAAAAAAACATTTGTTATTGTTGAATGAGAAGGCAATTTCGTTTTAAATGAAATTCAATACCCGCTCAGAAATGAACTCGTAAATGCAGACGTTCGTGCCTTTATTGCAAATTCTGATCGCGATTATTATTATCGTATAGCATGCACTGTACTTTCCGGAACATTTAGTACATACAGTATTTTCTTGGATATATATGGTGGATTTTCAGTGAAAAATTCTATAAATACACACTCGTTTCCGAAAGATGGGGATCCAAAATGTTCATCCCCTTTTAGGCTGAACATTCCACGTTTAATTTCCTTAATCCACCTTTAAATTAGCATCATCACAACCCACCTTTTTATCAGAATTCCCAACCAAGTCTATAAAAAATTTGTCTGAATTTTTGGAACGAAAATAAAGAGCGTAAAATTAAAATGCATCATAGCCTAAAATAAACTTTTTGGTTCTCCAGACTTAGGAATGCTCTGAAAGACAAATTATGCTCCACCACATGCTGTAATGAACATTAAATTTCTCACCATTACTTTTTATAATCGAAGAACGTAGGTGTACTTCGAAAGGAAAAAACTCATTGAATTATTTCCTACGAGGAAAGTTTATGCTGCCATTTATGAATAATTTCTGAAAATATTTTCTCTTATCTATATCCATCTATTCTACAATAACACTATTCAGAAATATAATAATTAATTTTTTTCTATTTCCTTTACCACTTAAATGTACTCTGTACATTTTATAATTTCTTGTTTAATATTATCACATTTTTTATAAATATTTCTCTGCCTTAAAATTTTCTAATGACTTATTCTTTTGAAATAATACAGAATAAAATTACCTTTTATTATGCACATTTTCTGATTTAGTTCAAGTGCAATATGGCAACACTTTTAAAAAAGTGTAAAATCTACATAAACACCGATAAAGTCTCGTGATCTGCAATATCACGTACGCTGAGCAGAAGAAGAAGTTCTTTATTCAAATTTCAAGTTACATCCATTGGCACAGTTAAGAAATTAATTTCCGTATTGATTTTCTTTTGTTAACACTCTATTTTCTATTACACAACACCAAATATTCCCCTAGCGGTGACTTTTGGAACTATTTTATTTTATTTTATTTTTATTTATTTATTTATTTTGCTGAATCCTTCGTTCCCCGTCTTGTTTAATCTTCCTACAAAATGTGGCGTCATTCTCGCAAATAGGTCACGCTACAGAACACTGTGAGCACTGTCAATTTAATTATGGCCACCCGGTACATATATGTGTGTGTGTGTGTGTGTGTGTGTGAATACCAAATGGTGGATAAAATATTCTCTAATTATCAAAGTAAAAAAAATTACCATCAAAATCCAAAAAGAATGCCAAAAATTACTTTCCTGCTCATGGCCAGTGTGGTTAGTGATATTAAATTCCTGCATGAAAAGCGAATAAAATTGTATTTAGACGATAAAAAAGAAAAGGAAAAGAATAATTGTAATTCCAGCTTTCTTCAAGTTAAAACTTAAAGTGATATCACACCTCCGAAAGGATATTATTTGATCAAAAATAAAAAAACTATTTTGTGTTGTAAAAAATCAATTTTGGTGTACGCATTATTATCAAAAGTTATTTTTTGAATATCATGATTATTTTACTGTATCGAAACATTTACTTCTGTTTTACAACCTTATTTTAAACTTCTAAAATAATATTTTACAGTTTGAAAACCTTTGTATTAAATTTGTAACTTCGAAACATTACTTTTATGTATTTCTTATTTAAAATTTTGGTTATTTTCTGCAAGTGCGTCTGAATGCTTTGGCATGCTTTCGAAAATTGAAAAGTTTTTTATCGAATCTCAGACTGTTTAACACATTTAACTGCAAAAACAATTCCTAAAACTTCATTTTAACAAATACATAATTAAAAAACTTATCTTAAATAAATAGTTTTTAAGTGAAAATCGATGTCTTGTTCTCTAATAGATTTCAGTGTCCTATTTGCTTTATGTAACAACATTATAGAGTTTCATTTCAAAAATAATGTTAAAAATTGAAAATTGAAAATAAAATTGAAATTCAAAGTCTTTCAATCACTATTAAGTATTTTATATTCAGTTAAAAATATCAGGAGTAGACAAAAATTCTTCCTAATTTTTTCCTAAATATAGTAATACAGCAGTAAATTTTAAGGAATTCATAAAAATTGCAAGAGGCACATAAGGTATTAGTAAACGTATTTTCATTTTTATATAGGAAGTAAAACAAAGAAATTTTATATTATATTTCTTTCTGAAAGCTCTTAAAGAATATAAAGTTTAAAATTTTGAGTTTTTGATTTGTTTAAAAGTAAAACTCTTTTTGTAAAAGGACATAAAATTTATACTTTAAAGAATTTGAGACTTTTCAGATTTAAGAGAAAAGAAAATTTTTAACTTATAAAATATTCAACAGTTTTAACTAGAAGATATTTTTCATCTGAAAGACTACAATAATCTAAACTTCTTGAATATTGCCTTATATTACAAAGCAAAGTTCTTCGTTACTTTATTATTGTTATTATTATTATTAATGTTGAGAATAAAATAAGTGCTTACCATAAGCAATAGTTTAATAATTGGTGATACATAGGTGCGCCCCAAAATTTTCCTATTCCTTTTAAGATAGCAAAGTATACTTTACGAGTATAATTATCAAAGTAAAAAAAAATTACCATCAAAATCCAAAAAGAAGGCAAAAAATCACTTTCCTGCTCATGGCCAGTGTGGTTACTGATATTAAATTCCTGCATGAAAAGCGAATAAAATTGTATTTAGACGATAAAAAAGAAAAGAAAAAGAATAATTGTAATTCCAGCTTTCTTCAAGTTAAAACTTAAAGTGATATCACACCTCCGAAAGGATATTATTTGACCAAAAATAAAAAATGATTTTGTGTTGTAAAAAAATCAAGTTTGGTGTAAGCATTATTATCAAAAGTTATTTTTTAATATCATGAATATTTTACTGTATCGAAACACTTACTTCTATTTTACAACCTTATTTTAAACTTCTAAAATAATATTTTACAGTTTGAAAACCTTTGTATTAAATTTGTAACTTCGAAACATTACTTTCATTTCTTATTTAATGTATTTCTTATTTAAAATTTTGGTTATTTTCTGCAAGTGCGTCTGAATGCTTTGGCATGCATTCGAAAATTGAAAAGTCTTTTATCGAATCTCAGACGGTTTAACACCTTTAACTGCAAAAACAATTCCTAAAACTTCATTTTAACAATTACATAATTAAAAAACTTCTCTTAAATAAATAGTTTTTATTTAAGTTAAAATCGATGTCTTGTTCTCTAATAGATTTCTGTGTCCTATATGCTTTATGTAGCAACATTATAGAGTCTCATTTTAAAAATAATGTTAAATATTGAAAATTGAAAATAAAATTGAAATTCAAAGTCTTTCAATCCCTTAAGTATTTTATATTCAGTTAAAAATATCAGGAGTAGACAAAAATTCTTCCCAATTTTTTCCTAAATGTAGTAATACTGCAGTAAATTTTAAGGAATTCATAAATATTGTACGATGCACATAAGGTATTAGTAAATGTATTTCCTTTTCTATATACGAAGCAAAACAAAGAAATTTTGTATTATATTTCTTTCTGAAAGCTCTTAAAGAAGATAAAGTTTAAAATATTTCAAACTGAAATTTTGTGTTCTCAATTTGTTTAAAAGTAAAACTTTTTTTTTGTAAAAGGGCATAAAATCTATACTTTATGGGATTTGTGACTTTTCAGACTTAAGAGAAATGAGAATTTTAACTTATAAAATATTCAATATTTTTAAGTAGACGATATTTTTCCTCTGAAAGACTCGATTAATGTAAACTTCTTGCATATTGTCTTATATTACAAAGCAAAGTTTTTCCTTACTTTATTATTATTATTATTATTATGATAAATGTTGAGAATCAAATAAGTACTAAACATAATCAATAGTTTAATAGTTGATGATGCGTAGGTGAACCCCAAAAATTTTCTATTTCTTTTAAGATAGTAAAGTATACTTTACGAATACCAATACGAATGTATTTATATTTAATTTCAATAACTTTTATTCTATTATGTAGAGTATAATTATATTTGACATGACAATTTCGTGTTGCTCGGCATCCTCGTTTCTGATTGGCTGTTCTGAGATCAATAAGATCTCATTGAAAGCTACTTATACTTGTTTGTACAAATCTGCGGCCTTAAAAAGTATCGTATTTTTTCTATACCCAAACTCTCTCTTCTCTAGTTTTTTTATCATGAACTCACAAATCTACCATTAGCTTTTACTTTTCCTATTTAGTTGTTTATTTGATCACTAGATGCATCCATGGTCACTGAAAGAAACTGTGGTTTGAAGGGCTGCGCCCTTATAATCCTGTTGACGCAGTACCTGAAGATACTAACGATATTGCGTAAAAAACCTTTTTATAATAAATTGAACCAAGAAGTTTGGAAGTTTTGTAAAAAAAGAAAAATTTTTATAAAATACTTCGTTAATCAAGAAATGGTAGTATTTAAAAAATAAATATATTTATTCATTGATTGAATTATCATGATTGAAATACGTATATAAACATTCACATCGGTCAGATGGTTGCACTTTTTTTACAGGCGATCCCAATTAGTGATAAAATATATTTGGAGGCTTTGTTTGCTACACGAGGGTTAAGAAGACCAGGACCTACTACATAACCCTTAATTTGGCTAAGTCTTGCGGCTACACCGGACATGTATATTTATAACTACTATATGACATAACCGTCAGTGTTCGCAACAGCGGACATTAATTATCTCAAAAATGGAAAATGATATATATTTTTTATGTATTTTACAGAGAACTTAATGTCTGTACAGATATGGGAAAATAACATAAACTAAAAAATATTTGAAAAAAAAACATTTTGTCAAATTAAGGGTTAAAGGCAATTTCGATGGTCTACGAACAATCATGCAGTGAGATTCGAATTCCAGTATCGAAGTGAATCAATCTTACATTTGGCCACCTTTGGGCAATACATTCTGAGGAAAACTAAAATAATTTTATAATTTCCTAAACAGGATTCTGTATGTTTACAGTGCATTACCCTTATTAACCTGGGTTTTAATCTTTAATTAGTACAAAGTCTATATTTTTTTTAAATAGGGAGAAATGCTATTATATTTTAAATAAAATTTGAGAATTTCCTATATTAAAGACTGAGAAAGTCCCAGTTCCCCTAATGTGCCTAGGAAAATTTATTGGCTCGTCTCAGATTATTCTCGTTTCCTGACCTTCTATTGTGCCGCGGCGTAAAGTAAGGGGCATCTGAATACTTAACCAATAGCAGACTAAGTTTGGACGTCAACCAAATTTCCGTCCAGCAATTAGTCATTTGATTAATCGCCAGGCTATATCCTCGCATTGCAGCCAGGAAAATGGATTGCTTAGTGATGTTTAGCGCCTTTTGTGCTAATTAAGTGTATCGCGTCAGAAAGAGAGCAGTTTAAATACACCTGGATTGGGAGATAAATTGCATTTGGGAGAATAATATAGATAATGCGTTTACATCGCTAGCATCCTATACCAAGTCAAATTCTTCAAACTGTTAAGTAAAATGTATAAAAAGCTATCTTTTCACTTAAAGAAACACTGCAAAAGATAAGCACAAAGAAACAGATATGTGTTAAGTAAATAATCTAATGCATAAAACACTTAGCATTTATGCATGTAAACACAACTATGCGTAAATGGTAAAATCTGGAGGCATGAAATTTCGTTCAGGAGTTCTTCTTTGAATGTATTTTTTACTTAATTTGCTTAATGTTAACTAATTCGAATTTCTAATGTTCTAATTCTTAAGATAAATGATTTATTTTATTTAAAGTAAAATAATTTAATTTATTTAAGGTAAGTGGTTTATTTTATTTAACGTAAAGTAATTTAATTTATTTATTGTTATATGTTCCAATTTATTGCTTTTAATTTTTTTGTTTAGGCAACAATTATGATCAACAAATCCTAATGCATTTTACATTTGTATATAATTTACATCTTTAAGTTGTAGTTACACTTCATTTCTTTAATGTTTGCTTTATTTTTTTTATTCATTTGTTCTGCCTGACAATTTTAAAATTTCATAAAATCACAATTTTGTAACAAAATTTGTAAACCAAATTAATGTTAAGCTAATTTTATACAATTTTTATTACCTTTTCTTCAATCTACAAACAATATCTACAATTTCTGTCGCATTTCAGTGTTTTAGCCAAGGAGATATGAAAAATTTTTACTAAATATAACAAAAAATTAAGAAATAATTAGTTTACGACAGTTATTTGTAACGGATCTATTTTAGTTCTATATCTAAATTGCGTTTTATAATATTTTCTTAATATGATCTTGAATTTCGGGAATTATTTCCACGTCTTACCGCGATTAATCTCTGTTTAAACGGAAAAAAGCTTCACCATTGGTTGGCGCGATGGTTTAATCACGGTTAGTCATTAACCGACTTTGGTGAGACCTGCCCTATCTGTGTTTCCGGTCTGACATAGGATATTGAAATACGGAAAGTCCAAATAGTAGGAGCATTTTAGAAAACCTATATTTAAGTGATTTTATCACAATGCAAAAATGAATTAAAAGAGAAAATAACTCATAGTATAGTGTGTCATATCTATCGAAAAATTGCTCATAATTTCTTGAAATTTCATAATGTCATAAGTTCATAACTTCTTCAAATTTCGCTCTTAACTTCTTCACATTTTATCCTACTTATTTAATTGGCTCATACTTCCATGCTGTTATTTAAAATATTTTCATATTCGTTATTGTTTTCGATTAAATGGTTTCATTTAAATCTTATAGGTGTATGTTCAAATTTTGTATTAATGATTAAAATTGTATTAAAATTTGTATTAAAATTGTATTAAAATCTGTATTAAAATTTGATTAAAAAATGTTTTTTTTTAGAAATTTCTGAATCGAAACCCTATTAAAGTAAACCCCATTGAAATATTTTAATTAGAATTTGGAAAACTATACAATCTATGCACTTAATATCATAGATTTTAAAGATATTATAAAATCTTAAAATGTATTTTACTAAATATGGTGTTTTATTCAAACTGCGCTAATTCTAAATAAAAAAATATTGAATATATTGAATTCAAATTTTTGACAGAAAAATTATTATAGGCCTAATATAAAACTACCTTATTTTTCGTTGTTGTTTATTTTATTTAGTGTTAAAAGTATTAAAAATAGAATTACAAACCCTAGTCGTCATTAATTCTTAAAATTTAAATAGCTGGACAGATTATAATGACAACTGATAATTATTGTAAAAAAATGTAAAAATTGTTAATAAACCTCATTTTGCGTTGTTGTAATTTGCATACACGGATTTAAAATTTCTTTTAATTTTTTCAATCATGCTCTAATTTTTAATTTATATGAAAAGTTCTTTCTTTTCCGAAACAGAGTAAATTCAGCAATATAATTATATAATAAACAGAACAAATTCTCAGCATCTCATGCATTTACGATTATGATTAAAAAATGATATGATAAAAGTAATATGTAATATAAAAAATATGTATTTTATATTTAAATAATTTTATAATGTGTGCTAACAATAGAATGAATATTTATAAATTACAATTAAAATATTTACAACAATTGTTCTGTTTCTTAAAGCATTCAGGAAGTTATGGGCCCTTCTTTACAATTTGTAATATTACCAAAAAGTAATTTCAAAATTACATTTTAGTAATATTTTCCCCATTTATAACAAACCTTTTCTTTATATAATGTGTAATATATGTTTATATAAAGTTAAACTATGCACTAATAGTAGTTTAAAGATCTAAATATTACAGTTTAAAGAATTACGGGACCTATTTTCTTTCTAATTGCATTTAGCAAGTATGGGTACATACTTAACACTATTTCCCAATTGGTAATATTACCAAAAAGTTATTTCACAATCACTTTTTAATAATATTTTTGTAACATGTATACAACATATATACATTTGTACATGTCTTTTGTGACGTATGTACAAAAATATTATTAAAAAGTAATTTCACAATCCATTTTTAATAATATTTTTGTCTGTTTTAACAATTTTTTGTGTATATAATGTATAATTTATATTTATATAGTCGTATAATGTGTACTAATAACAGTTACATTTAAGAGAATTACGGTACCTGGGTACATATTTTATACTATTTCCAAATTGTGTTCCAAATCAGTGGCCTCATTTTCAGCTTCAATTTGAAATTAAAGTTTCAAAGCGGAGGTTATATTTATTTCAATATTTATGTTAGATTGTAAATTATATTATACATATCATATATATTGTCAAGAAGGAAACGGGAGGAAGAAATCTAAAGTTTATATTATCAAAAATATACATTGCCATATAAAACAGTAAAATATATTTAAAAAATTAAATCAAGTCAAAAGAGAACAATATATCTACAATTTCTATCGCATTTCAGTGTTCCAGCCAAAACGAAATGAACGCGACTAGTTATTTATAAATGTTCTATTCTAGTTCTACATCTAGAATGTGTTATATTATCTTTTCTTGGTATGATCTTGTATTTCAGAATATGAATTACTCCTGCGTTTTACATGCCATTGTGTGATTTTGTTTCATGTCTGGTACTATTACTATCTATGTTTCCGTTCTGACATAGGATATTGAAATACGGAAAGTCAAAATAGTAGTAGCATTTTAGAAAAACTACATTTAAGTGAATTTATCAAAGCTAAAACGAACTAAGAACAGACTATAACACATTGTGTCATATCTATCAAAAAATATATTCATAATTGATTCGAACTGTCCCTTGTGCTTTAAATAGCTTAAATGTGTTTTAATACTGTTCACGACTTCAAACCTCGTCTTCAGGTAATTCTGGAGAACTGTGGTGTTCATTCTAAAGGCCCCTCCACACTATGGTCCATTGCAAGCCATTACTACCGTCTGGAGGGGGTATGGCTTATCGTGGTCAATGATGGCAGACGATAAAATAGAATTGGAGGACGATGACTTCAGAGGCGGTTTTTCTCCAAAGATCAAAGGCAGTCAGATGCGCAACTAAAGTGCGCAGTAGAACCTATGGACGAATCCACGCACTTGACTCATTTAGTGGCCCAGCGTGTGGATGTAATGTAGCCTCCACACTAGGGCCAGTTGTTCACCACTTCCTGATGGTGACCTCGAACGGTGGTTCACCTGTCGCATCCACTCGCTGGGCCACTAAATGAGCTGAGAGCATTGATTCGTCCATAGGGTCTACTGCGTACTTTAGTTGCGCATCTGGCTGCCTTTGATCTTTGGAGAAAAACCGCCTCCGAAGCCATCGTCCGCCAAGGCTATTTTATCGTCTGCCACCATCGGCCACGATAAGCCAAAGCCCCTCCAGACGGTGGTGATGGCTTGCAGCGGACCATAGTGTGGAGGCGCCATAACCCGTGAACCATCGTTCAAGGTCACCATCAGGAAGTGATAAACAATTGGTCATAGTGTGGAGACAACATAAAATATGTATTCAGCAGAAGAAATTCCTTGCTTCACATAGGACTCCATCTCGTGTAAATAGTAAGAACTATTTAACGTTTTTTTTTCAAAAGTAAAAATAAAACATATCTTTAAATTCACTCAATTTTTTATATTTACATACGTTAAGTCTTGTATGTAACAAAGACTCATAAAGTACCTCCCGACTTTAATTTTCGCAAAAATAACCTTGTTTACTTTATTAAGATTCTCTCCTATATATTTATATTAAGTGGTGGGTCGCAAAAAAATACCGGTGAAATTTCATTTTGTTGAAGAAAATGGACTCTTAACAACGTTTATAAAATCAGACGGAAACAAAAGAAGATAGCGTAGGAGTCGAAATGCAAATAATAAACAACTAGTGAAAGCTGAAAATAACAAGTCTTTGTTTAAACAAAATAAGAGGAAAAATATTATATTTGAGTAGGAAGGTTACATACATAGAAGAATGCAGTAAAATGACATACATTAAATAAATTTAACTTTTGAGGATTAACTGGGGGAAATTTGCCAAATGTAGGCGGATTTTAGTAAAGGAAATATAGAAAAACCAAATATATCATCCGAATTATCCCTAAATATTGTAATGATTTTAAATTTAGATGATTGCAAATCTAATTCTTCTTACACTTACAGGAACGAGAAAAAATTGTTAAATTTTATTTGACAGTATTACTTAAAAATGCTCGTAATCAATATAATTAACTTCTAAAAAGTAATAACTCCTTACTATTCTTAGGTTATTATTATATAAGGGATACAAAAAAGTATACTGAGTTACATATGATTTAGCACGATTTTATATAGCATTTTTAAACACTTAGTTCAAGATTAGTAAGTTGGATTTCTTTCAAAGGTCATAGACAGGCAATATATAGCAAGAGTTGTTCATGAGCCACTTGCAGCTCTGACAGTCTTTTGTGCTAAACTAATACAAACAAAACATATGTAATATAGTAAATAAATAAAGCATATGAAATAAATTTATAAATAAAATATATGAAATATAGTAAGCAGAAACTATTAAATATCTAAAGGTAATTATTTTATTAATTTTTTGTTAATTAAAGATGCATGAAATCACACAGAGAAGAACATGTGAAATCTTCACATAACAAATAAAAATAATTCAAAATTTCTAATTTCCAATAAATTTCTTAAAAATATTTATATAAAATATATCTATCTATATCTTAAAAATATTTAAAAATATTCTTCTCTCAAACTGTATTTTTCAATTATTTAGTAAAGTTATGAAGAAAACCTACATTTCAAACTATTAACTCTCTCCAAAAAGATAAAAAAAACTCCCCACTTACATAAATTTTCCGTTTAAAGTTTGGAAATTTTTTGATCTCGGGGAAAAATAGTTCAGCAAACTATCACCAGTGATTTTTCAAGATAAACGTCAGTAGTCTTACAAAAGATTATAAATTATAGACTTCATTTCCGTATTGTTCTTAGAAAAAAAATTTGCTGCAGTATCATTACTAAATTTCAATCCCAGCCTTGTAATATTGTTTTTATATAAACGTGGGATGTTCCAGACGTTCTTTGAGAATGATTAGAAACCGATATATGTATTTTTTTCAGATAATGTATTTAAAATAATGATCATGTGATTATAATTAGTTAACTTCTTTTGTTCCTTCTCTCATATAATTAAAACATAAAGAAAATGTAATAGTTTAGGGTTGTTATGATAGAAAAGGGAATTTGTCTTGTCAATATTGTGCCTCTTGATGTCCTCAATATGCTTACATTAGGAATTTGTGTAACCAAAATCCAAATTTCACCTTCATTTTTTTTCACTACAGTTGGCAATAGATACATCTATCCTTATGTCAGTACATGGCTATGAAGCTGTTACTCATTGAACTGCACCCAAAGAACATGTGTAGCTTAAGGGATTCTATCGACGCGAGTAACATCACCCCTTTGGATCCTACTAAGGACTAAGCAGAATACCCCGAGGTTTGGTCTGCCAAAAGCAAATGTATCATTTGAAGACTTAGAGGACGTTGTAACCGTAAACACATTTTAAGAGAATCTTCAGTCAGAGTAGGGAATGGAAGAGAACTGAGTCATGAGATTGAAAAATGATAATTTGAGCTACGAAAAATCTTCAGAATGTTGGTTGAAGAGTGACTGAAGTTGGTCGTGAGTTTGGGAGGAAAGGGTCATGAGTTGGTCGAATTTGGAGTCAGAGATATCGTGGGTATCAGAGTCTCGTGAAGCTACAGAGTTTCAATGGAGACCCGAATTCGCTCATTTTTAATTTCTCAATTCTTAATCGTTCATTCTTAGTCTCTCTCTCAATTTATCTTTTCGAAATTTCGGTAGAGTTATAAAGTAGCAGTCGTTGATTACTATTTCTTTAAGATCTTTAGAGAATGTTTCGTCTGGGTCATTGATTAAATTGAGCATGGTGGATAAAGGGCTGCCCGTCGTTGGAAGTTGTGCTCCAGATATTGATGTAGATTTACGAGTTGTTTGAACCAACTCTTGTTGAGACAACTCTTGTTGAGATGGTGAGTTTTTTAACGAAGGTGATGTTGATTCTTTTAATAAAGTGGATTTTAGTGACGCTGGCTCGAGTCCCAAACCCGCAAACTTTCAGCTACGTGATCGCTGCCTTTACTGACTGAGATGCCAGTACTGAGTGACAAAGATACTGACTGGGCAAAGTGTCTCGCTTCCGCGGCCACGAGCTCAAGCCGTAAGTATCCTTTGGGTAGTGCTAAAAGAGAAACAACCTCAAGAGAATACCTTTTTTAGGTATACAAGTGCTTCACGCGCCCAGGGTTCGCCCGAGTGATCTGTGTTTCCAATTATTCCTGGTAGTCACGAGCTTACCTTTGTAGTGTTTACTTCTTGCCGAGTTTGACAAAATTAATATTGGACCATGACGGAACTCCCGTAGGTCAGCAACAGCTTCACAGTTGTTGTGGTTGCTGTCGTGGTGTATTGGTCTTCAGTTTGTTGCTGCTGTATGTCTTAGAATGTGTCAGCGTAAGAAATTACTGACTGAGATACAGTGGTTCACAATTATTTTGTACTTATATGAATTTGAAACTTTATAGATGCAAGTAATTCCAATTCCAATGTAATATTACACTATATTCTGGTGATAGAAAATGGAGGTTGCTTTAGGCATTCCTGAAAAACTATTAGATCCAAACTTCACATACTTATGAACGTTCCATACATATGTTTCATATACATTTTATATTTAGCTTTAATACTTTGAAATTTAAGCTACTAAGTTATATTTTATCAAATTTTATCAAAGAATGGCATCACTATTTTTGAATGAATATGCGGAAAGAAGTTCACACTTTAAACAAGGTCTGACAAATAATAACAAACAGGTTTTACATTGGTCCACTAGAAGGCAGATACCCTGGATGTAAAAACTTCAAGGTTTTCTGTGGATCCAGTTTTTAACTACAGGTTGGATCTGATAAAGATTAGCAAATCACTGTCCCTTTATATCTTTCTTGAGTGAGCTAAAGACGTGGTAGTCACAAGTTGGAAGGTCAGACCTGCAAGGGGATATTCCCGAATTTCCCAGCGAAGTTTCTTTAACAATGATCTGTCTGTATTTCTTCGCCTTTTACAAATATCTCTACACTATCGGAATCTATTTGTCTGTGAAGCATACTATCTGTATCGTATACATTCTGCATGTCACATTAAATTTCTCCAACTCTCAGACTTTCCAAGGTAAAAATCGCACGACTGCACTTTCGCAATATTTGAAGGCCTTTATGATATGAAGGTTACCATTAGTATTTGCTTCTACGCAATTACACAAATATATGTCGTACTCTGACAATATGTTATATGTTTTCAGCTCTCAGAGCTTTCTATAAGTGCATACATATATTTCAGTGTCTAAACACGAGTTCACTACAACGATAGGACCACTTTCATTTGGATGACCCTTACACTTTTAATTAAAACTAACTTTAATCTAAATTTCCAAGCAGTTAATTACATACGTATTTGATAGAGTCGTTATTATCAGCATGGGAATATATCAGAGCACATCAGTTACATAGGCTTGCATTAAAATAAGAAGCATATATTTTGGTTGATCTCATGCAAAAGGTATCAACATAAATCATAAGAATCATGAATATGAAGTTCTCAAACATTTATAATTTATAATTTAGGCGTGATACTTTTGATATTTCTATCTGTTGTCATGAGTGAAATTATTGTTTAGCTGTCCTTTTGTTCGTTTACCTCAAATAATGTATGTTCCTTTAAAATTAAGAATCATAATTTCTAATCAGCGGTGTTGTTTAGATCCTTCGGTGCATTTTGTATAATGAATTACGCCTTGCAACTTACATTATTTCCTCGTGCATAGCTTAAAATCTGAAATTATTTAAATTAAATTATTTGCTCAAAGCGTCCTGCAATTCATCATAAATGAGTTACTTCATGGACTTTTGCACAAGAGAAAGAAAACCTTTAAGTTATGATTAAATTATGATAAGATTTCTACATGTTAAACTAGTTCAGAATATTTATAGTGAGTACATGTAAATATTGTAGAAGGGAAAGCCCATGGATTTCAATATCTGTTACACAAATGGTAATAATAATTAGTGGAATTTATTAATAATTTGAAGAATTTATAATTAAGTTGAGTCTGATACGCAAATTAGTTTCGTTCCTGCATAATTTATTAAGCGTTTATTTCTTGCAAAAGTTCTTACTGTATTCACAATAAATTACAATCAATAGTTGATTTAAAAGGTAGAAATATATTCAAACTTTTTATAATATTATAAACATTCTTTTTAAACGAACCTAATTTTTAACCATATATAAACTGCCTCTTTACACCGATTACAACAATTACCAGTAAAATATTGAAAGTTTCTATTTAGGACTATTTTAATTTCTAGTCTTTAAAAACTTATTCAATTCCTACTATTAGTTCAATATATACGTATGTATCTTCTTCAAATTTTCAGTCGTTAATAAAATTATTTTTATTCATCCACTCAAGTTCAAATGCATTTTTTTAAAGTTGTAGTGGATGAGACTGGATGATAATACAGTTTTTTCAAATATTAATTCATTAATTAAATTTAATTAAATAATTTAATTTTATCAGAAGACTAGCTCTAAACTCTTGGCTCTAATCTTCTGATTTTCCCAATGCTTCGCCAGTTAGTTTACAGTAAACATAAGAATCGGGATTTGAAATGAGAGCACGAGGGTACATGAGAAAAAATGATTACATGGATATTTGTTTCTTCTTTTCCAAGTGATTATATCCCCTATATAATAATAGCCTAAGTTATCTGGAAGCCTGTCCTCCAATTTATGAAGCGGTTGGACCTGGAATGGATAGAGGCATCCATTCAAAGCGAATAAAGTTTATCTTCTCCTAAATTATCGATCCGATTCTAAAATAAATTGGTATAAATATGCTTCATATCACAGCAAAAAATACTGTCGTCTTTAAAACGTTCGAAATCCACCCCTTCCCTCCTTTTCGAGAGTTTAATGCCATTATTTCAAACCCTATTTTCCCCGGTTAAGAGCAAGCGATTCAATTTATCCATTTATCACTTAATAAATAGGTAAAAATTACAATTTTTTCTAGCATTGTGACGTCATTTCTTTCAACATCTCATTTAATTATTTCATATTTTAAACTATTTAAATATCGTCTGCATTATTTTAATATCTTTTTAATATTTAAGATTATAAAAACTGCATTGTTTTTTTGCACATAATTTGTTTGACATTATTTTTGATAACCTGACAGTTACCTCTTTACAGTAGGACAATGCTTGAAGAGTTTCGCTTTTTATCTCTTATAGGAAGTAAGAAAGTATTATATTCGCGAAAAAAATTATTATTTAGGTTTAAACGGGAATACTCGTCTAGAATGCATTTTGACAGATTTTGACGTTTTATATGTTAAGTACGTACAAACAAACGATAATTTTGGAGCACTAAATATTCATTTCCACATTTTTGATTGCATTTAGATTAGTTTTGTCGTGATGTCTGAAAGTACGTATGAATGTATTTCAAAGAGCTCAAAAACAATTAGCCGTAAACTGTTGAGATTTTGTATTTCGTACTATTATAACATCTGATTGTGAACACTTTCTTTTGTTTTAAATCCATTTAACGGATATTAATGCTACTGTTTTCCGGCAACAAAAGTTTTTTTTTTGCCCGTATAAACTTTTAAGAAATCAGTAAACCTATTGCTGCATTATTTTCGCTACCTGTTACTTTTAAAAGCCATTTTTGATGAATTTTAAAAATTTCTCATTCTTATGTGTCATAATATATCTTGAGAAATCTGATGACATGAGTGTGGCTTTCACATTACACAGTTATACACAGATTCAAATGTACTTGAGTAACTTTAGTCTAGTCAATCCCATTCATTCAGTATTAGGTAGTGTTATTGAGCCATATATCGATATTCTTATACGATAATATCCTATGCCTTGAGTATAATAATAGAAGTGGTTGAAATGCAGACCCTAAGTTACTTATACATGGATATACATCGGCTAATTTAGCATATTTTCTTTCATAAGTCATCTTTCCAAAAAGCATAAAATAAAATAATTGGCTTTACTAGCTAAATAATCCAATAATAATGTTATAAGAATTGATTTTAATGTGAACGATATCATAGTGCGTCATTATAATCCATACTTTTATTTAAGTAACCAAAACCACTTAGAAACCTGACATTTAAATTTATGGGCAAATAATTCCTCAACAGTTTACAAAGCCAACAGCTCCAAATGGCTTGACTAAAGAACTGAGTTCCCCCGCCAACTTGGCGATAATGGTTTAAGTATGGTCACCTAACATTTTCTCCTGACCTCACCATATCTAAACAGTCTGTATCTATATTATAATTTATATGATATTTGCATCCAACTCTCTTTGTGAAACTCTTTACTTATATATTAAAAGTGGGCAATGCTTAAAATATTTAGATATAACAAACCATTAATGGTTCACTATGGCTAATTTTTAATAATTTGGAGCTGTTGCGTTTATAAACTGTTAAGGAATTAATTGCACATAAATATAAATGTTCGGTTTTCAAGTCGTTTTCTTTAATTAAGTAAGAGTACATAATTCTATTACGATGGCATGTGCATTCATTAAAGTCGCCAGAAAAAGCAAGAAATACGTTTGGATGGGTTACGTTTCTGTTTTAGTAAATATTGCCAATATTTTCGCCAAATTAGGCAAGGGGAACCCAATTCTTAAGTAGTCTCGCTCCAAATTATTATAAGATAGTAATAGTGTACCCTTAATGGATTGGGGAGGCAATAAATGAAGAGGAACAACAAATATATCATTGCAAGCCTAAATATTTAATATACAATTCATGGGAACTTGCATTACATCTGATAACATCTGTAGAGAAATGAAGAGAACAGCTTTCAATACAAAATGGAAGAAGAATGGAAAAATATCACAAGATTCCATCAGAAAAAAGGAAAAGTTAGAATTGAAGTAACCGCATTTGCTTGGGCAAAGGGTAATAGTTTGAGTTACGTCGCCGCAGCATCCCCCCCTAGTGAACACGTTCTGCAAATCTCACTGGATTTCTAATTTTGCCGCCATATCTTAAAGTTTGCTGCTTTGGAGATAGCACAGTAGAAGGAATCTGATCCACAACTGGTTCATTATATATAATCTTTTCAGAATTAAGAGCATTTAATATATGGGATGCTCAAGGATAGATAGATACAAATATAATAAACATTAAAATATATAGACATATTGTTTGGTCAAGATAAGATCCGAAAAAAGTTAGGCTACCATTTTCAGAGGTTTATAGCCAAATTGGCGGGGCACCCTGTCAAACCTTACCCTAATATTGATTTCTTGTCTAGACATTAACTATGCTTAATCTTTACATTCCAACGCAGTAACAAGCAATATAATAATACAACGATAATAATATAATATACAACGATAATAATAATAATATAATGAAAGTTCTTTTTCACACTAACAACTTTAAAGTCCTTGTCGAGTTAAGAGTAATTTTAAGAAAGTTCTGCTGTTTAATATTGAAAGCACTTCTATTTCATTTACATAAATATGCGTCTTTTAGTTACCGTTTCTGATATTGACAATACATGAAGGACCGCGTGATTCGTTAAAGATGTCAAGATGAAGGAAATCAATGTAAATAGCAATGTACTGTCTCGCGCAATATTTTAAGACACGATCATCAATATTTCTAATGTATTTATTTGGAGAATAAATCATTATGCTTTCTTGACTATTATAAATTGCATGTTCAAATTGATTCAAGAATCAATACTTAATCTAAAGCTATGCATACCATTAAGTCTTTAATCCTTTGTTATATTATGGAATAACGTACTGATGATATATATATAAATATATATTTATATATATGCAACCGGGCTAAATTAATGTAGCTGTTATAATGGTAAATTTTAGCCCCTGTTGTTTTACTGGGCATTGAGAGAACCTAGGTGATATGCAGTCGGGACTGTGTTTAAAAACTGCTAAAATTGTGAAACTTTATTGACGATAAAAATTAATGTATTTAAAAGAGAAGAACTTTGCATGCAATGTTCAAGAATACAGTTTTATAAATTTTGAACCCAACAGTTAGTGATTAGGTGAATTTTTTCAAAGAGAACAAGAGATTACTCAGCGTGGATTACAGTCAGAAATGAATTTTGATCATTCAAATTAGCTTGAAAACGCCGTATGCAGCAAACTATACATTGGAGGTCTGAAATAGTTTTATCGAGACAGATGTCAAATGTGGCCAGTGGACAGAAAATTTGCATTTATTCTATCACTACTTTTGGGGACGAATAAAAATAATTTAAAATGGCGAACACTACTTTAAATATGATATTTTATTACTCTGAAATCAGGTATTAAAGAATGGAAAAGGGAAAAGGAATAATTTTAGATTGATATTTTAGATGTAATAATTTTTAAATATTACACACACACACACACACACACACACACATATATATATATATATATATATATATATATATATATATATATATATATATATATATATATATATATATATATATATATATATATATATATATATATATATATATATATATATATATATATATATATATATATATATACATACATATATATATATATATATATAATATATATATATATATATATATATATATATATATATATATATATATATATATACATATATATATATATATACATACATATATATATATATATATATATATATATATATATATATATATATACATATATATATATATATATATAAATATATATAGATATATATATATATATATATACATATATATATACATATATATATACATATATATATACATACATATACATAATATATATATATATATATATATATATATATATATATATATATATATATATATATATATATATATATATATATATATATATATATATATATATATATATATATATATATATGACCAGCCTCCATTTATAAAACTCGGCTCACCGAGGAACAAAACCATTGCGCATTCTTATGTTGAGGTATGTAAAGCATCTATGCATTTTCTTTCCAAACATACAGCGAATAATGGCAAAATCAGCTGATTTGTTGGATTTCAATAAATCATTATAGTTTGGCGACTGGGAACATCACAATAAAAAAAAGCATGTTGAATGGGCTTATAATATGTAGTTCTTCTGAGTACATATCGAAAGTGATGTAAGGATGGTGAAACGACAAGTCGCAGACCAGCGTCTACATTGATTCCAGTGGTGAACGTAGATTACTACGCATTGTTCGACGTGAATAAAGAGCTACAGCAGCGGAAATCCCTACTAGCTACAACAGTGGTGACCTAGACAGTGTTTCTCAGCAAACTGTTCAGTCATATCTGTCCACACAATTTATGTCTTGGCCTCCCATTCACCAGACATTAATCCAATAAAGAATTTGTGGTCTCTCTTGTAAAACGGAATTCATGCTAACACGATACCACACAATGTATGTTAATTGCAGGACCACTTGGTGAGCACTTGGTACCAGTTAGATTGCTTATCATCTCCTTGTGGAGTCTATGCCATGCCGGGTACTGGTGGACTTTATGGTTACAGGTAGTCTTGTATGTTATTAACAGTCTGGTCATAATTTAATGACTGTTCGGAGTATATACTATATTATTCATTTAATTTTACATATTTCCTCTTTAGTTTAATCATCTTCAAATACAAGATATAAAATATTTGAATTAATTTTAATTTTCTAAATATAAGATATATTGTTTAATTAGAGAATATACGTATAATCATGCTTATTAAGTTTCAAATAAACAAGTTAATATTAGTTTTAATACAGAAATTACTGTATATTGAAATTTCTCTAAAAATATTTAGTAGCCTATATATATCTATGCAAATTTACTCGAAATATTTATCCCGATTCAAAGAGTTCTAACATTAATATTGATTTCTCCCCTGGAAATTTGCCACGTTTGAATAAAACAATCAAACGCAATTAAACATTAGAGACTGTACAAATGGAAATTGTTTTACATGCTAACAATTTTAAAGGTCTCTTCGAATTAAGTGCTATTATAAGATTAACTTCTCAGGTTTAATATTTAAAACACCTTCGTTGCATTTGAATACATATTCTCCTTCAAGTTGCAATTTCATATATTAACAATAAATGAAGGGGTACGTGAAATACGGCAAGAGGAAGGAAATCAATGTAAATAGGAATGTACTGTTCCGCAGAAGATTTTAAAGCACGATCATCAATATTTCTGATGTATTTATTTGGAGAAGAGAATACTCTTTTGACTGTTATAAATTATATGTTTAGGTGGAATGAAGAATCAATACTTACTCTAAGGCTATGGATTTAAGGGAATTGTAGTTTATGGTTATATATATATATATATATATATATATATATATATATATATATATATATATATATATATATATATATATATATATATATATATATATATATATATATATATATATATATATATATATATATATATATATATATATATATATATATATATATATATATATATATATATATATATATATATATATATACATATATATATATATATATATATATATATATATATATATATATATATATATATATATATATATATATATATATATATATAAATATATATATATATATATATATATATATATACATATGTATATATGTATATATTATATATATATATATATATATATATATATATATATATATATATATATATATATATATATATATATTAATATATATTACACTCAAATATATATCTATAATTTTCCTTTTTACCATTTCCATTATTTTACCGAACTCGCGAACCATATGTTTTCAGACTTGATGTAGTATTCGTCGACTGAAATTCTTTTTACCAGTCTTCCAAAGCAAAAGTTAGAATGAATGCTAATTTTCTGTCCACTGGCCACATTTTCTAGCTGTCCCAGGAAAACAGTTCTCTTCTCCAATATCTAAATTACTTCCTATGTGTTTTATAGCTCACCTAAATTATCAAAGTTTATTTCTGATTGACAACAGCACAAACTAACCTGTTGATCTCATAGGAAAAAATCCGCGTGATCACTCGCTGTTGGGAAAATTTCTGAAAGAAATGTATCGTCGTTATCTTTCGATGAAATGTCTTGCCATGTGGAAGATTGCAGCTATGTTTGACATAATGTTTGCGAAACTGATTTGCTCCCCACACTCACACGTTGTGGGTTGAATGCCCAAGTTTTTTGCCACTCCAGGAAGCGTGTGGTGTGGCCAGTGAAAAGATTGCACTTAAACTTCACCAAATTTTGGAGAGTTGTGATTGGTCTCCAGGAGAAGATTCAGGACCATACTTGGAGTCTCAGTCCTTCTGGGCAGAGCCGGGAAAGGACGCTTTGTGCAAAGGACAATGGAACAACGAACGCATCAGCACAGGATAATGGAAAAAATATAGGGTTGCCTGAGTAGAAAGAAGGAAGGAAAAGAATGCAGCTTTCTCTTGGACATTGGCATTTTTTTAGGCGTTGCACGTTGAGTGCTTCTTTTAATTTTTAATTTTTAAAAATATTTTTTATCATATTTCCTTGTCTTTTGTTCAATATTTGAATGTTGCAATATAAAATAGTGGCATTTTACTATAATTAAAGACGATATAAAGTAAACGTGGGTTATAAAATGCTTTGAAATAATAACAGCAATGTACTACACTACAGCATTTTGGTGCTGTGACCAGGATACAGAAGTTCGCTTTTAGTCTGAATAAACAATATGGCATAAGTTAGATTTCGATAGATTTCGCTGTTTTTTCAATAGAATAATAACTTCAAATCAATTCGGTTCTTTTATTGCCCAGTTACCTTGAACATTATGAATAGTAAGAGCTCTTTTAGATTCTAATGACAAGAATAAACTTCTCCCACAATTTCGTTATAACACTATTTACTGTATTTCGTAAATAATATTATGTAAAAAAATCTAATTTGGCAGAGGATCATAACTTTTTATCAAAATACATTTGGCATTTTAGAAAACAAATCAAAAATAAATATATTAACAAACTGTTCTGACAGTTATTATGAACTGAATGAAATTTCAAATCACTGTTAAATATTTTATTATTTATTAAATAAGAATCCTTATTTGGTATGAAGGTAAGAGTGAGGGACAATTAGAGATTGAAAATAGGGTGTTTATGTTGTAAAAGCCTAAATTTTAAATTATGACACTGAACTAATATAGAGCCATGAGAGAATTAGAGTTTTTTTTTTTACTATGCAATATTAATAAACTTAAGTATATATTCTTATAAGGTACTCAAAATAAGATCTGAAGCTTCATACACCAGTGTTCTTTCGTCATAGGGAAAATGCAGTAAAATGTACTCTATAGAATTAAAAGTAAATGCCTTATATTTAAATTAAAATATTTATTATATACATTATTTACAGATTAATATATGATTTGATTAATATATGACAGGACAATCATTATTTCCTTTTTTTTAAATGGTATTCTTTAATCACAATATTATGACTCAGGTAACAATCATGAATATTAAGTTGGTTTATCTACAGGCATTCATAGGGAAGCAGGGCGGGACTCAAGGCAGGCTGAACATCGGTGCTGCCGTAAATGTCATCACTTTGTAGGATGCGGGATCGGGCATAATGCTGTCCCAGGCTCTCTGTCTCGTTCACGTGTTCTCGATGTATTCAGCAACTCCTGACTACCGACCTCTGCTTGTTCACGGAATCTCGATGCACCCGTCAACTCTAGCTCGCGACATCGACTGCTTTTCAGTTTTTTTCCACAACATTACACCTTGGTTCAAAGCCTCTGTTTTTTCTTTTCCAATTACTTTTTAGTGAAATTTTTCCTACATATGCATACTATTCGGGTGTGCAGGTGGGCTCATTAAAATGCCCCCTTTGGTGAAACTTGACATTATTGCCTAGACACTGATCCCATATCTCACTTTTGCATCCCTGCCTTGGCTTGACAGCTACAATTGAGCCACTCCATCAGCTATACTCCTCCGCACGGGTCCCCCATTAAAATTCAAAGTCCACAGCTATGTCTATATTCTTCTTACAAATTTAATCCACAGTTGTGTGTGCATGTGCTGTCCATCATGGGAAAGTACATGAGTACAATATTTATTAATAATCAGTTTAACATTAATTAGTCAGTTATTTAAGAAAAAGTTTGAGAAACTGTACTAACTGTTTCAGAAATCTGAACAAAATTTCAAGCCTCATGAGAAGATTGCATTTTTATTTAAAAATTATTTTAAACTATTTTATTAATAATTAAATTCGGAGTTTCATATGAGATTCAGAGAACAGTGTTTATCACTTACACATTTAAAGTTGTGTCCTTATACTGAAAACAACTTCGTTTTGATTTGAAAAACTTAAAAATTCTTCCTTACAACATGACATTGTTAACTCATAATGATATGCATCCGATGCAATTAATTTTAACTTTCAGTCGCAGATATTTAAACGCGACTAAAAGCCATATGCAGATTTCCTACTGCAACTATATATTTAAACTTGTTCAGCCTTGGTTGACGTATACTCCTAACATACGGTTTTGTTTAATAGCGGTCTGGCCTACTACATTACATTTATATCCTGTATTTTTATACAACAGTCAATGCATGTTTTATTTTTATATTCTTAAAAACAAAGTTTTAGTTAAAATAATTTGAAGTGAAAGTGTTATTTTATGAAAAGCGATTAATTCATCTATCTACTGAACCCTCTACAAATTCTTAGAAGTTTTGGAAAATTATTTACGACTTTTGACCAATTTTCCAAAATTTTGGAGTTTTGACATTGATCTAAAACTGAATCACTAGACAATATTACTTTTCGTTATAAAGAAACTAATACACTTGAGTATATTTGCATGTATTTTACTATTTTATAACAAATACTTTGACAATGTGTACCAACTGCTGCAAGCCAAAGAATGAAATTTCAAGCTACAACAAAAGCTTGTATGTTTGTTGAAAAATTTCTGTACACAATTTTAAAATTAAGCAAACACACTCATATAAGGTTTAGGTAAGCGTGTAGGGCAATTAAGCATTGAAAAAATAATATCTCTGCGCAAAAACGATTTTGACCTCATTTTTTTTTTTTTGTGTGAAAATATTTTCGATTAGAAGTAATCCAAGAAGGAAATCCAGACAAAATAACTCAAATTAAATAGCAGAGAGTTATTAAATTATGCTTGCATTTCCTTACTCTGTAAATAAAAACAGATCATATTTTATGATATTTCATAGATTAATATAGATACGGAACCGTTGTAGGCGTATAAGCAAACAGGCTCTTACTAAATAATATTCCGCAAATTGAAATAAATGGACTCGTGATAAATATGATATGACATCCCCCTGTGATCACGGAGCGTTGTCATAAAATATTTATAGTCAGTTTAGGTGAGCAGAGTACACCCACTAAAACTTGAATATTGGATTGCGTCTAATGAATTCAGATGAAGCACTATATTTATTATATATTTATTCATATCGCTTTATCCCCACCTAACATCTTTTTCTACTATATTTTTAGCTACTTGCTATTTTATTCAAAAGAAATATAATTTTTTAATAAAAATATTTAGTTGATCTCACATGTGCTTGTCATTTGGGAGGTATATAAAAGGCATAAAAACATAAAAGATCAATATTCATTCATCATTGCTTATATTTTTATCTTAAGGCAACAGTAAATATTCAGCTTGGTGAAATTTGAATGAAAATTTCATAACTTTATTTTATAGAATTGTAAAATAAAACTATGAAATACAAATAAATATTTTATTATATATAATCCTGTAAATATTACAGTTATAACAACAAAATACTGTACAATTGTTAATAATGCTAACCGCAAAAACTATTTTAATAATTATTATTTTTGATTAACTTTTTATGAATTTTCATCACACAACAGGTGTATTTATAACTTACACTTTCAATAATACTAAAATTCTATCTTTCAAAACAAAGGTTCTTTAAAATTAAAGTTCCAAAACACAAATTAGGCATGAACGTGATAGAGGAATTATCGAATTTAAATAAAGAAAATTGATGTTTTAATTGAGATATGGTAAATAAATGGTATCACAACTCCCTGAAATGTTTCCTGTTTACATTACAAAAAAATTTGTTTTATTTATTTACAATATTTATTTATAAAAATTTGTTTTATTTGTTTTATTTATATTTTGTTTAAATTACAAAAATTTAAATCTCATTAGGTGACTTAAAAGTTATTTAAAATTATCTCTGTTTGATATGTACGTATATATATATATATATATATATATATATATATATATATATATATATATATATATATATATATATATATATATATATATATATATATATATATATATATATATATATATATATATATATATATATATATATATATATAATATATATATATATATATATATATATATATATATATATATATATATATATATATATATATATATATATATATATATATATATATATATATATATATATATATATATATATATATATATATATATATATATATATATATATATATATATATATATATATATATATATATATATATATATATGTATATATATATATATATATATATATATATATATATATATATATATATACATAATATATATATATATATATATATATATATATATATATATATATATATATATATATATATATATATATATATATATATACATATATATATATATATATATATATATATATATATATATATATATATATATATATATATATATATATATATATATATATATATATATATATATATATATATATATATATATATATATATATATATATATATATATATATATTATATATATATATATATATATATATATATATATATATATATATAATATATATATATATATATATATATATATATATATATATATATATATATATTCATCACCATTTATCGGGTTGTGCTTACCAATCAATACACATCCTACGTCGTATTTCCCAATCCAAGTGCGACGTTAAAAAAGGCCTGACAATTGTGGTAAATGTTTTCTGATATACATATGCGTGTGAAATAAAAGCCTTTCATAATTCAAGTATTCTTCCAATTCTACTATATTCCACTATACAATTCTTCTTAATTATCACTCCCTAAATGTTTAACAGAGTTCTGTTAGTTTACACATATGATTACACATCACTATTCAGTTCCAGAAACCCAAACATATTATCGACTGTTCCTCCCGCCACGATAGGTAGACATGTATGACCATTGAATTCCATCACAAATGTTATGGATATGAGACCGACTTTAAAATGAGTGAGAGTCTGTATTTTAGGAGTTGCGCTCGATTTATTCTAATTACACATGTAACCACATATGAGTGAGTGTAGTATTGGAAATGTAATTAAAATGCGATTAGTTAGGATTTGTTAGATAATGTGTCATAACACTCAACAGCCACGTTATTTATGTATTCACTAATTTCCATTAGTTAAATTTTTAACTCCGTATTCAAATAAATGAAAAATGTAATAAATTTAATATTTGCATTTTATTTTATAAATTTCATAGTAATTAAAACTTTAATTAATTTTTGTTAACTGTAATGCATTCCTTTTGCATTTTATATATTATATACGAAATAATATATTTAGGTCATATTTTTATTTTATAAATTTTGAAAACAGTATTCATTTTAATTTCTGAATATATACATATATATATATATATATATATATATATATATATATATATATATATATATATATATATATATATATATATATATATATATATATATATATATATATATATATATATATATACATATATATATATATATATATACATATATATATATATATATATATATATATATATATATATATATATATATATATATATATATATATATATATATATATATATATATATATATATATATATATGTGTGTGTGTGTGTGTGTGTGTGTGTGTGTGTAATATTATAATCCCATATTTACATAATTTAATATTAATTTAGTATTTTTTGTTCATAAGGTACATTGGGGGTTCTGATTTTTCCCTCCATATACGCTATTGACTTAATTCGGCATCTGTCTGTACTACTTTAGCCAATAGTTAGTGTTTTCTCTTTAAACATGGATATTTTTTTATCACGTGATCAATTGTGCTTAGGGATTATTCGTAATATTTTTACCTAAGAAATTCCTACTTGAAATGTTTGTGTGCTAACATCGTCTGTGTGCACGATGTTGTAAAGGTGCTTACCTGTTGTATGGATTTCTTGTATCTCATCAGAAATAAACTGTGTTGTGATTTTGGATACATACACATACACACACACACACACACACACATATATATATATATATATATATATATATATATATATAATATATATATATATATATATATATGCCAAATAAATGTTGACTACCTGTACTCATGACTAAATCTAGCAAAGTGATCATCTTACAATATTGTTTTCTATTACTGAAGCTTCTTATTACAGCCCCAGAGATAGCTATTATTTTACATTACCTTATTGGCTGTTGTTATGCAGACTTTGTCATCATTGGCCGTGATAGGTTAAAATTTATCTTCTCAGATTTTTACTCCTAGGGTTTTTTTTTATTGAACCTAGTTTATATCTTTTTATATTCCTGCTCATCTTACCTGAAGATTATTTATGAGTATAGTGTATAATAATTAAAGTTATCTTCTCTGCAGATGTCACCTTCCTTAATCGGAGTGATAGAAATTGCTGGGAGAAAGCTTTTGCAAATTTAGAAAGAGTATTTAGTATTATATTTATTAATAATTGTCTAGGGCCGGTAAATTTTTTTTTAAGTTAGGGTTATATATATATATATATATATATATATATATATATATATATATATTTGTGTATGTCTGTAACCTGAAATACATGTAAATAAATAACGTTTATCATACATTGTATTAGGTTGAAAGTTTTATCTTAGAATCCAGGGCTGCTTCTATACTGCTTGCAGAGCAGATGTGACACCTTACCTTTCATAATTCATACTTCGTTAACATATGTCAATCTCCTTCATGACATGCTGTACTTTTGGTTTAGAGCACAATGATTTGATATGTTTTACTTATTAGAGTAGAAGTATTTCATAACTATACAAATGGTTCTTCTCAACTTCTGTTGGATATTCCTCAGTATCCATCAGTCTGTACGCCTGAACAATGTTTACCCACCCCTAAACAGTTTCAGATACTAAATGTATTATAGACTGCTTTTCTCCTCTAATACGCATTCATCAGTAAACATTTAACTGCAGCTTTTATCTAAAAAGTCATGTATAAGTGTTTTGTATTTACAATATCCACTGATTTAATGTGATTGCAATTGTGACCACACAAGTATATGCGATTAAAAATGTAATTAAATATTGATTAAATTATGCAATAGTTTCCGACAGTTTTGTTAAAAATTTCATTGAATTTATATGAGTTCAATTTTTCGTGATTTAATAAAATGAAACTTCGGTGTCTCTTTATCCGTTATCCATTCTTTATCCATTAGTAATTAAAATCTCTATTATTACCCGAATTTCCAGCCAGACATTTTGTCATGCATGAGAAATATTAAAAATGCTTGTTAGTTAGATCACTTTTCCAAGGGGTAATGAGAACATGACCTAATCCTTAAAGTCAATTCCAAAAGGTTACCAATATCCATACTTGCGGTACTATTCGAACCCAAGAAGTTTGATAATGAGGAATAGCAGCCCATACATGCGACAGTCGTTCTGATAAGTTTAAATGCCTAAAAATAAGTATGGAACAAAAAACAAATTTAAATATATGGCATAATATTTTTTTATGTAAAACAAATTGGAATAGAGTATTACTTTAATTATAGTTGAAGTTACGTAAGTAAAATTTCTGAGAAGCCAAAATTTTTATAGAAAAGAATGTAGTATAGAGGAACTATTTCCGAAAATATAAAATAATTCACTCATTCTTGTCAAACATTCCATAAGATAATATATTTTCTTATTTTGTTAAAAGTGCAAAAAAATAATTGTATAGGATTGAAACAGACAAAAAATATTTAATTATTCTGTAATTTTTTTTAAAATAAAAATTTAAATTAACACCCCGCCTCATTTATAAGCATGCATATTGTAAATTTTAACATATATAATTTACTTGAATGTATTACCCCAAATGTAGTCTTCTTTCTCATTAAAATCGAATTCGATGTTAATTAAAATTATAAAAGATTTTCATAAAAGATAATTCATTCCTTCTCTTAAATATAACAAAAGAAAACATATATTTGTTTTACTGAAAATGAGAAAAATAATATGAGATTGAAAGAAAGAAAAGATATTGAATCATTCATTAATATTTGGAAAATTGAGATTTTAATTAATAACTTGCGTCGTTTATTTGCATACGCATTGTGAATTTTAGCTTATATAATCCACTTGAATATATTACCCCAGCTATTGGCTTGTTTCTCATTAAAGTCGAATCGTATTTTAATTACAATTCTAGCACGTAAGCTCATATGTGGTTAGAATTGTAATTAAAATAAATCAAGACAATCTCTTAAGCACACATGCACACACTCCATTTAACGTCGTTTACATCCACAGCATTTCAGCTGCAATTCGATGATTACGTTTGTATGCATACTGTCAGGTGGAAGCTGTCATTAATATGTTTGGTCTCTGAAACTGAATATTGATGGGTAAATATGGGTGTAAACCAACAGAGCTCTGTTAAGGGTAAAGGGACTGATAACTACATAGGAGTATCCGGTAAGAAATACCATGAACTAGTGCAATAGTCATGAAATTTTTTTACTTTGCAGCCATATGTGCCAGAGATGTGATTTACAGATATTGATGTTAATTTGGATTGTGAAAGTTAAGCTATATTATGTGTTCTCCAAACAGAATGTTTGTGCACAGTTCTGGAAACAGAGATATTCTGTGATATGGAAATATATGAAAAAAGCATTATTTATGCAGAAGCAAAATTGGATATACATATGTGTGCGCAGATATGTATGTAATATGTTAATAACATATCTTAATTGCAATTGTCGAACGATTACCGAATATGTAGTTAACTTCTCTTTAGTACCGGAGTACAAGTATTCGAATATTTTTTCTGAAATGTATATTCCTAGCCTTTAGGAGTCGGCTTTAAGAAATAGGTAAATAATAGAACATAGGGCCCAAAACCAAACAAAACGAAACCTAACTGCAATTAAACTATTTATCCCAATCTTAATTCCATATCGTGATGAAAAAGTTGTTAAAATATAAGAATGCAGTTCTATTTTCTATGAAGAAAATTCTAACTTACATTTTCTACTATTTTTTCCATATGTATTTTACGAGAATCACGTGATTTAGTCAAACCTTTAACCCTGAAACAGTTTTTATTATAACCATCTTACTATATAAGAATCCAAGATGCTTAAATGAAATAATCTACATGAAAACCTCTAACTTTCTCTCGTTCTTATGATATAAGGCATTAATACCCTGAGTCATTTATTTGCATATACATTGTAAAATTTAAAACATATAATGCACTTCAATATATTATTCCAGTTATTGGCTTGTTTCTCATTAAAGTCGAATCGTATTTTAATTACAATTCTAATACGTAAGCTCATCTGTAGTTAGAATTGTAATTAAAATAAATCAAGACAATCTCTTAAGCACACATACACACACTCCATTTAATGTCGTTTACATCCACAACATTTCAGCTGCAATTCAATGATTACGTTTGTATGCATACTGTCAGGTGGAAGCTGTCATTAATATGTTTGGTCTCTGAAACTGAATATTGATGGGTAAATATGGGTGTAAACTAACAGACCTCTGTTAAGGGTAAAGGGACTGATAACTACAATCAAGTGTCCGGTAGGAAATGACATGAACCAGTGAAATAGTCATGCAATATTTTTTACTTTGGAACCATATGTACTACAGATGTCATTTAGAGATATTGATGTTCCGCTGAATTGTGAAAGTTAAGCTATATTATGTATTCTCCAAACAGAGTGTGTGAGCACAGTTCTGGAAGCAAAGATACTCTGTGATATGGATATACGTTAGAAAAGCATTATTTAAACAAAAGCAAAATTGGATATGTATATGTGTGCTCAGATATGTATGTGATATGTTAATAAAATATCTTAACTGCAATTGTCGAACAGTGACTAAATATGTAAGGCACTGCCTTTTAGTAGAGTTCATGATTTCGAATCCTTCTTATGACATTGATTTTCTTTGCCGTTAGGAGTAGGCTTTAAGAAATAGGTATATAGTAGAACATAGTGCCCTAAACCTAATAAACCAAACCTAATTGCAATTAAATTATTTATCCCAATCTTAATTCCATATCGTGATGAAAAAATTGTTAAAATTTAAGAATTCAGTTCTAATTTATATGAAGAAAATTCTTAATTGCATTTTCAACTGTTTTTTTCCATTTCTTTCACGAGAATCACATGATTTAGGTAAACCTTGAACCCTGAAAAAAGCTCTTATTATATCCATCTTACTGTATAAAAATCCTAGATGATTAAGTGAAATAATCTACATGAAAAACTATATATATGTATCGCTCTTGTGAGATAAGTAATTAATACCCTGTGTCATTTATTTGCTTATGCATATTAAAATTTATAACATATAATCCACTTCAATATATTATTCCAGCTATTGGCTTGTTTCTCATTAAAGTCGAATCTTATTTTAATTGCAATTCTAGAACGTAAGCTCATCTGTGGTTAGAAGTGTAATTAAAATAAATCAAGACAATTCCTTAAGCACACTCCGTTTAACGTCGTTTACATCCTCAATATTACAGCTGTAAATCTATGATTACGTTTGTATGCATACTGTCAGGTGGAAGCTGTCATTAATATGTTTGGTCTCTGAAACTGAATATTGATGGGTAAATATGGGTGTAAACTAACAGACCTCTGTTAAGGGTAAAGGGACTGATAACTACAATCAAGTGTCCGGTAGGAAATGCCATGAACCAGTGAAATAGTCATGCAATATTTTTACTTTGGATCCATATGTACCACAGATGTCATTTAGAGATATTAATGTTCCTCTCAATTGTGAAAGTTAAGCTATATTATGTATTCTCCAAACAGAGTGTGTGAGCACAGTTCTGGAAGCAAAGATACTCTGTGATATAGATATACGTTAGAAAAGCATTATTTATATCGAAGCAAAATTGGATATGCATGTGTGCTCAGATATGTATGTAATATATTAATAAAATATCTTGATTTCAATTGCCAAAGGATTACATAATATATAGTTAACTTCTCTTTAGTACCGGAGTTCGAGTATTCGAATAGTTTTTTCTGACATAGATTTTCCTAGCCGTTAGGAGTCGGCTTTAAGAAATAGGGAAATAATATAATGCCCAAAACTAAACAAAACAAAACTTAACTGTAATTAAATTATTTATTCCAATCTTAATTCTATATCGTGATGAAATTTTTTTTTTAATTTTAAGAATGCAGTTCTATTTTCTATGGAGATAATCCTAACTTGCATTTGAACTGTTTTTTTTTCCATATGTCTTTTACGACAATCGCGTAATTCAGTCAAACCTTGAACCCTGATAAAGCTTTTGTTATAACCACATCACTCTATAAAAACTCAAGATGCTTAAGTTAAATAATCTACTTGAGCAACTCTACATTTTTCTCGTTCTCGTGAGTTAAGAAATTAATAATCTGTGTATATTTGCTCATACATTGTAAAATTTAATATATAATGCACTCAATCTATTGACTTGTTTCTCATTAAAATTGAATCGGATAATAATTACATTTCAAACAAGTAGGGTCATCTGCGGTTAGAAGCGTAATTAGAATAAATCAAGGTAATCTCTTAAGCACACATACGCACACTCCGTTTAACGTCGTTTACATCCTCAATATTACAGCTGTAAATCTTTGATTACGTTTGTATGCGTACGGCTAGGTGGAAGCTGTCATTAATATGTTTGATCTCTAAAACTGAATATTGATGTTTAAATATGGGAGTAAACTAACATATCAAAATAAACATATCTTTGTTAAGGGTTATTGAGACTGATAGATAGACAAGAGTGGTCGATAGAAACAACTGTGAACTAGTACGATAGTTATGAAATAGTTTTACATTGCATCCATATGTACCATAGATGTCATTTACAGATATTAATTCAATTCTGAATTGTGAAAAATATGCTATTTTATGTGTGCTCCAAACATAGCATGCATAGTTCTGAAAACAAAAATACTCTGTAGGCTGCTGTACAAAACCTAATCAACTGTATTCACTTATTACGAGGGGATGTCTTGAGAAGACCTAATTTCGACTTGGATGTACTTAAAGCGAACAATTTCAAGGATATGATCTGATTCAGACCTTCAGATTGGGGGGATAAGCAAGAAGAATAAGATAATCTGTGAGCTGGAAATGTCTTTATGAAACATTATTTATATAGATGCATATCAGGAGGTGGATTTAGTTGCACAAATATTTATATGATACATATACATATTTGTGCAACAAATAAATTATCAAAATGAAATTAAATTATTTCTCTAATTTATAACGCTATATCATAGTGAAGATAAAGTTTCAGTCCAAAAGTGTAATTCCTTTTCTTTCATATAAATAAAAGCCTGACTTCCATTTCTAACTCATTGTTTTATTATGATTCTGAGATCCGCGTGATTTAGTTGAACGTTGAGCCCTGACAAAGGATTTTTATAACCATCTGGCCATGTAAAGAGCAGAAAATTCTTAATCATTTTCGAGTGCTCTACATCGCTTATGCTACACACTTTTAATGCTTAATACGCTTGTACACCATGATCTTTATTTTATACACAAGCTTTTAAATATTTTATAATATTATGTATCATATTTATGTACAGGTGAATAAAAAATTACTTGTGTATATCATATGGGATGAACCGGACAAGCAAAGAATTGAATAAACTAATCTCTATGCTAAAATCTACGTCTGCGCCTTTCTAGAGAAACGATTTCAATTTACAATCAGATTGTTGATAGCCGTCTTGTTGGTTTACATGCGGAAAATGCAGTTTAAGATTTTAATTTTTTTTTCGTAAGATATGTATTTTAAACATTGATTCATATGTTTTTTTAACCATATGGTCATGTAAAGAGCATAAAATGCTTAATGTTTTCTTGGTATAATTCTTAATACGCGTATACTCCATGAATTTTAAATACAAAATTTCACGTATCATTCTGTATCCTATTGATGTAGAGTCAAATATTAAATGTGTATATGATGGACAATAACACTATTCAATTAAATCTATCTATCTATCTGAGCCTGCGTCTATATATGTATGATATCTATCTATTTTTATCAGATCTATCTAAATGACTCTATCATGATCTTATCCTCATATATAATACAAATATAACTTATATAGAATTGTTGTAAATATATATGCATATATATATATATATATATATATATATATATATATATATATATATATATATATATATATATATATATATATATATATATATATATATATATATATATATATATATATATATATATATATATATATATATATATATATATATATATATATATATATATATATATATATATACATATATATATATATATATATATATATATATATATATATATATATATATATATATATATATATATATATATATATATATATAATTATGTGTGTGTTAGCCTTTAAGTAATAAAGAATTAGAGAAATGATTTGCGTTTATTTTAGGAATCTACATACAAACACAGTAAATATGACGAATACAACTTTTTTAATATGATACTGAATAAGTGCGTCTATTATTTAACTTAAGAAAATGAAACTAATATAAAGAAAAAATATGAAAATTTTGAAATTAATATCTTTATAAATATGAAAAAATATAATCTAAATATACAACCTGTTCTTTTATCCATTTAACAATGGAAAATATACTGTATTCAATCTCACCGAATATAATACCCAAGCTGTTGATTTATATGCTATAACAATCCCGTTTTAATTGCATTTCTAATATGATCCCGTATGTGGTTAGAATTGTAATTACATTGAATCAGCCGGATCATCGGAATATACACACATGACTATTTCATCAAATTAATATTTAAAAAAGGCTTTAGTTGGGTTAAACAAATTGTAATTAATGTTAAGACTGTTTTTAAAATAACCTAATACTTTTGTTCATATTTATAAACTGAAAGAAAATAAATTTATTGTATCTATTCTCTGCAAATATAACAGTTAAACTCCTGATTTCTGTCATATTATAACCACATCGCCCTTGAATAACATATATAATACATTCTCTCGAGTGCAGACAGAAGTTAAAACTATACATTTAGATCTCATAAAATACCCATCAAACATTTTAATGGCATTTTCATGTAACATTTTAGTTGAAATTCGATTATGGCTAATGTTTAAATACATTCGGAGAGCATAATACTTTTTATTGCAAAAGCGTTATAACCTAAATTTTGTGCATGCATTCATATTCACATGATAAAATTTTTGATTATTTGCAGAAATTACGCATTTCGTGATTGTGTCTAAACCTGCGATATAGTAAGTAATTTTTCAAATGTTCATATACTCCTATTTAGTTTTATGCTTTACGGTCCTCTACGTATTTACCGAAGTATTGGACTCTCATTTTAAACTGTTACATTAACCCCTTCCGGTAAAATGACGAGTCTAGCTCGTCATTAGTTTTTCATTCCATACCGCACAATGACGAGCAACACTCGTCATGCGATTAAAGTTACTGTTAAATATGATAATTAATTTAGTTTAAAATTTCTAGTGTACTGAATTTGGCAACACTTTTATCACTTGTGAAAATCACAAGTCACTATTGCATATTGTTTACGTGGTACAAGTCATTGCCAAATTAATGAGTCAGAATAAAAGAAAACCTACTGAGAAATGTCGTGTGTGTTACAAGAATCAAATTAAAAGTGAGACTACTTGGCGGTGTAAACAATTAAGAATTCCTTTGCACTTTGTTTTGAAAAGTACCACTAGCTTGAAGACTATTATCTGTATACTTTATTAATGTTTTGCTTTGATATTTTCTTAATTTTACTGTTTCTGATATTATTTAACACTATGTAAAAAGTGGATTTTAATTAAGAATATGTAAGAATTGTAAAATGAAACAAGTTTTTAAAATAAAAATTAAATGGTTATTTCATGCACAGTTTTTCATTATTAAATCATACCGGAAGGGGTTAAAAACCTATTAAATTCAACCCCTGTTAAGTTAAAACTATTTTACTAAGTTACATGAATCATATTTACAAAAGAAAGTTAGCTTTTTTTCTCATATTTGAATAAATGTAAAAGTCAATACAGGTTGTTGTTGTCTTAACTATGCTTGCTAAATGTCTCAAAATCTTAAAGACAGGGGTCAAAAGTTTTGGAGTTTAATAACTGTCAATACTATTCTTCTGGTAGTGAACTAAATCGGAAGGCTGTAATAATTCCTTGGCATTTATAATTGTGGCCTGAAATAAGCGAAGTTTGTAGTCCTTTTTTGTAAGTGGGATAAGATCTAGAATTGGAAATTTTTTCCTGCTTTTAAAATAGACGGCATATAATCTTGGAAATGGGATAAGATCTAGTATTGTATGGAGCTAATTTCATGCTTTAAAAATGGACTGCACATACTCTTACAAATGAGATAAGATGTACCATTGGAGATATTTTCAAGTTTTTAAAATGGATGGCACATACTCTTTCAAATGGGATAAAATCTAGTATTGTGTGGAGATACATTCATGCTTTTAAAATGCATTGCACATAATCTTTCAAATGGGATAGAATCTAGTACAGTATGGAAATATTTTCATGCTTTTAAAATGGGTGGCACCTAATCTTGCAAATGGGATAAGATCTAGTGTTGTATGGAGATATTTTCAAGTTTTTAAAATGGATGGCACATACTCTTTCAAATGGGATAAAATCTAGTATTGTGTGGAGATACATTCATGCTTTTAAAATGCATTGCACATAATCTTTCAAATGGGATAGGATCTAGTATTGTCTGGAGATGTTTTCGTGACTTTAAAATGACCAGTAAGTAGATTTGCCATGCAGACGACAGATTTTTAAGGCAATTAAGGTGTGGGATCATTGCCTTTACTAAACGACGATTAACGATTTTTCGCTTACCAACAGCGATAACCCCTCCAGGGAGCTAACCTGTAATCACTTCATTGACACGTCCTCAGGTAATGTACAAGAAAATGCCTCTATTATATTTTCCTTTGGGTGGTAGAAGGAAAATAATACTCTTTTCGCGGACCTACATGCAAAAGTACGATCTCACTGGGACAAGAGCACCCATCTTCTATGGTCTACATTTACTGCACGTAATCTCAGAGAATATAACACCCAAACTTCATCTTTTTATCTCATTAAACCTTTTAATAATAATTATAACACTCGAGTTCATGTGCAGTTAGAAGTGTAATTTGAATGAATCATCTGGATCTCGTAAAATACATATGCACTCAATCATTTCAAAGTCTGCTTCAAACGAGCTGTAATTTCAGCTGCAATTCTATGATTATATTTGTGTGTGCAATATTGAAAGTGGGGATCATAATTTATTTTGTGTCTGAAGCTGAATATTAATGCGTAAGCATTGGTTAAACTAACAGTACTCTGTGAGAGGCTGAAAGTCTGATACATTTGTATTAATATCCGACAGATATGTCTTGAACCAATAAGATAATTATGAAATCATTTACTTCATACGCATATATACTACATATGTTATTTAGGAAGATTCAGCCCTTTACTGATCCACTTTGGATTGCGCGAGCTAAGATATGATATCTTTTCCCCAAACAGCATAGGCACAGCACCGGAAACTAAGATAAGTCTTTAGTCTAGGAATATATATGCTAGGTGAATTTAGTTATCGTGAAATTAGAAATAGATGGAAGCTTCCTTTACTGATTGTAACATTCTAAACTAGGCATGTTTATTATGTAGTTATGTTGAACGTTTCTATGGCTATTTTTAGATATTAAACATAATAACAAAGTTAAAATATTATTTCAATAGATTATTGTTAAATATTTATAATATTTATAAGCTTTGAATGGTTAACATCACACCGTTTTTTTTTAAAGTTAGTTTAACTTTATAAAAATTAACATTATAATTTACACTATATAAAAAAGTGATAGACAAATCTGAAGTCTTATAGATCTTAATGCTAACAAATACTGAATTTGTCATGTAAACCTCACTGTTTAATTTTTTTATTAATATTAAAATGAACACTTTAATTTTATCCATGCATGTGCATAAGGGACTGGGGAAAGTGAAATATGTTCGTGGTCACAATGTCTTCGAAGTTCTCAATCAATACCTCTGGAGATGACAGGCCAAGTCTATGGGTCTTGTGCTTGGTCCTTACTTTTAAATTACGAAGACTCACTTGAAGTAGTACTTTCACCCATGAGGTGCTCTTTAAAAGAAAACACTCACCCCTTTGCCTTAATACGAGTAGCATCCTGTTAAATATTGCTTGGTTTCACCAAGTGGCATAAGACAAAAAACACATGTGAGAACATTCTTTTAAAAACTATTTTAAAAACTATGGTCAGTACTGTATCAAAATTATTCCACCGTTTTGTGTTAGGCCATATCTTAATTTCTTCTTTTAAATAGCATACTGAAATCTCTTCTAAAAAGTACACTGAAGTGCTATGTTTCTATCAAGAAATTTCAAGTTTAAAGAGCTACGTTCTACTCTTTTGTAACTGGAGGGATAACGAGACAGAGACCTACTACTTACAGGGAATTTATATCGGCTACAAACATCTATGCTTGAAGCGGGGCTCGAATCTCTGAACTCCGGTACCGAAGAGGAGTGCCCTACTCATATGGTCATGGTTTCGAAGAGAAATATAGAGGGTGTTCCAAAACGATCGCATATACTATGCACAGCTAGATTCATCGTTGGAAGTATATAAAAACGGCCTAAAGAAGCTTTCCTGTACGATCCACAGTTTACGAGAAAAATACAAAAAACAAACTATATATATATATATATATATATATATATATATATATGCCAAACTATATATATAAATATATATATATGCATATATATATACATATATACATACATATATGTATATCGATATATATATATATATATATATATATATATATATATATATATATATATAATATATATATATATATATATATATATATATATATATATATATATATATATATATATATATATATATATATATATATATATATATAATATATATATATATATATATATATATATATATATATATATATATATATATATATATATATATATATATATATATATATATATATATATATATATATATGCATATATATACATATATATATGCATATATATATATATATATATATATATATATATATATATATATATATATATATATATATATATATGCATATATATACATATATATATATAATATATATATATATATATATATATATATATATATATATATATATATATATATATATACATTTATATGCATATATATTTGCATATATATATACAGATACATACATACATACATATATATATATTATATATATATATATAAATACAAAAAGTATGACATCATTTTCGGTGAAAGAAAAAACACTTTATTGAACATATCAACAGCAGTACATGCACGGGCAAACTGCAACTGTTCTAAGACACTTCCATTACATTGGCCGTACATCAAGTACATGTCGCAGTAGTCACGAACAGAATACATGGACACCATACGAAGATTACCGATAACTGTAAGATGCAGCCTTTTAAATACCAGTTCAACGGCGGCTTACCGTCATTCCATGACACGCGCGCATGCATGAAGCGTTATGCGCGGCGAACGTTTTAAACATTATCATCTGGAAAGACACACAAATACTGTTGTTGGTATGTCCAATAAAGTGTTTCTTTTTTTCTTGCACCGGCAGTGAAGTCATACTTTGTTTTTCGTATTTTTCTCGTAAACTATGGATCCTACAGTAACGCTTCTGTGGGCAGTTTTTATGTACTCCCAAAGAGAAATCTAACTGTGCAGAGTTTATGCGATCGTTTTGGGGCAACCTGTATAAATAAATAACATAATAGGCAATGCAAATTGCACTACATGTAACCTCACAGATATTACAGTCAAGGTATTAGCTTTTATCCCATTATAACCTAATCGAATTTTAATTGCATTTCTGATACATGCACAGGAGTTTGGTTAGAAGAGTAATTAGAATAAATCAATTAGAAATCCTAGTATGCACACACACATACTTATGTTAATGTCACTTTCATATCCATAGCATTTCAGCTGTAAGTCAATGAGTACGCTTGTGTGCATACTATCGGACAAGATGGAAGAGGTCAGACATTAATATGTTTGGTGTCTGAATTTGAATATTGATGATGTGTAAATATGAGTGTAAACTAACAATTCAGAGGCATGGGGACTAATAAATATGCAAGCTTACCCGATAGAACTATGATGTACCGATACGATAATTTCGAAATATTTCTAGTCTACAGGCATATGAGCAGGAAATTTCATTTACATGGAGAATCAGGCGTTTATACTGCAACTTAAAATTGAGGATAAAATACGCTATCCGTTCCGCAGATAGCATAGGAATGCCTCCTGAACTAAGATATACATTCAATATAGAATAAATATTTTTAGGTGTACGTTAGTTATATACAAGTAATAATGCATATATTTGCTTATAAATCTAGAAAAAAGTTAAAAAGTAGAAAGTAAGCTAACAAATAATGTAAGAATTAAAATAAATATTTTTTACATAATGTAATGGGCTGAAGATGTCGTTTAATGTTTAAAAAACGTTTTGATGTCGTTTAAACTACTAGCAACAGAAGAGTAAAAGTTCGGTTAAATTCATAGAAAAATCAATTTAGTGACAAAAATACGATCCTTCATATAATCTAATAGGTTTTTTTAATTCAGCAAAGTTATCCATGACTAATTCAACAAACACCTCTGTCCGTTTCGAAATTGATCCCTTATTAGAAGTTGTAGATTAAGAATGAGTATACCAATCTTTTGTTCTAATATCATTTAATGAAAGACTGAACTAATGGATCGCAAATGCTGCTCTTGTACAATGTTTTTGCTAATGCAGCTGGAAATACTGGAACATATACTTTTATGCCAATACATGGATGAGAAGTTGTTACCCATATAGCACTCCCGAGAAGCAAGTGCACCCTAAGGAATGCTAAAGACGCGACTAACATGTCTCTCGCTGGGTCCTCATAATTTAGAAGCAGGAACCAAGCAGAAGACCCCCCCCCCAGATTTGGTTTGCGATCCCCATATCTATCGTTTTAGAACTTGGAGGACGTTGTGACCACGAACTTATTTTACGTGATCCAGTCATATTTAATGAATTCGGCGGAACTTAGCCTGCCTCAATCCCCGTACCCGCAAACTTTTAGTTAAGAGATCTCTGCTTTTGCCGAATGAACTACCGTGGCTTCTATCCTACAGTATTTTCAATATTAAAGATTATAAAGAAACTGCTTTAAAATTTTATGGTGGTGAAATAGATGAATCTAATATATGCTAAATCAGAGGAATAAAAATATATGAGAAACAATTCGATTACATAGATGGGTGTGTCTTTGTGAGTTTGTATGCGCATGATCCAAATTTAGGTTGTGAGGAAGTGAAATAGATCCTTTTGATATCTCTTATATGGACTCTGGTTTGTTCCTAAAACTTTCTTTTGTAGCACAGATATATCAATAACTTTTCTTATATTTTAACTTCCACTTTAAAACGGTATTGGATAGAAAATTACTAGAGAATCCGGAAGACTCTCTTTCTGAGAAATATAACAAAATGCCTACTTCTCTTATATAAATGTTGTTGTTGTCTTACGTTATCACTTGGTCAAACCAAGCACGATTGATCCAGAGTATAGTCCTTTATTAATTACTAGAGAATCCCGAAGACTCTCTTTGTGAGAAAATAACAAAATGCCTACTTCTTTTATATAAATGTTGTTGTTGTCTTATGTTAATACTTGGTCAAACCAAGCACGATTGATGCAGAGTATAGTCCTTTATTAATTACTAGAGAATCCCGAAGACTCTCTTTGTAAGAAAAATAACAAAATGCCTACTTCTTTTATATAAATGTTGTTGTTGTCTTATGTTATCACTTGGTCAAACCAAGCACGATTGATCCAGAGTATAGTCCTTTATTAATTACTAGAGAATCCCGAAGACTCTCTTTGTGAGAAAAATAACAAAATGCCTACTTCTTTTATATAAATGTTGTTGTTGTCTTATGTTATCACTTGGTCAAACCAAGCACGATTGATCCAGAGTATAGTCCTTTATTAATTACTAGAGAATCCCGAAGACTCTTTTTCTGAGAAAAATAACAAAATGCCTACTTTATTTATATAAATGTTGTTGTTGTCTTATGTTATCACTTGGTCAAACCAAGCACGATTGATCCAGAGTATAGTCCTTTATTAATTACTAGAGAATCTCGAAGACTCTCTTTGTGAGAAAAATAACAAAATGCCTACTTCTTTTATATAAATGTTGTTGTTGTCTTATGTTATCACTTGGTCAAACCAAGCACGATTGATCCAGAGTATAGTCCTTTATTAATTACTAGAGAATCCCGAAGACTCTCTTTCTGAGAAAAATAACAAAATGCCTACTTCTTTTATATAAATGTTGTTGTTGTCTTATGTTATCACTTGGTCAAACCAAGCACGATTGATCCAGAGTATAGGCCTTTATTAATTACTAGAGAATCCCGAAGACTCTCTTTCTGAGAAAAATAACAAAATGCCTACTTCTCTTATACGAATGTTGTTGTTGTCTTACGTTATCACTTGGTCAAACCAAGCACGATTGATCCAGAGTATAGTCGTATTAAGGCAAAGGGGTCTGCTTTCGTTTTTCACTAGCACCTCAAGGGTGAAGTACGATTTATGATCAATTAGGTCCTTGTAATTTTCAAGAACGGGCCAAGCAGAAGACCCATAGTCTTGGCCTGCCTAATTGAGGTACTGATTGAGAACTTGAACGACATTAAGACCACGAACATAGTTTTATGTTACTGTTAATAATTCTAAAGTTAAAATTATAATTTTTTATGTAGCTGTGTAGAGTTATCTCACTTGGGTCCATGATAAGGTATTTGAATAAAGAATCCTCCTGTCTTCTGTAGGAAAGTTATACAATGCTTATGGAAAAAAAGAAAAAAAATGGACAATGCATTAGACATTTACTGTTTTGAGATCAATTATATTTTTAACAATTTAAGTTTTAAAAAGAGAAAAACCATTATTGGATTTTGCTTAGCGAGATTTTGCATCCCGTATCAAATTTCGTTCCAATGCAAGTTTTTAGTAATATATCATTAATTTAGAATTCAAAAGTGTTACATATTACAAAATTACAATTTATTTTTTTTTAATTTTTAAACTAAGCAGATGTAACATAGTTTTATTTTAGCCAATCTCTATTTTAATGAGCCTTATTATAACAAAACAGTCTGCCTATTAATATTTTATACAATACAATGAAGAAAATCTTTATTTTTTTCACAGACTTATGTAGTAAAGACATATATAAATATATATATATATTGTGTGTGTGTGTGTGTGTGTAATGAGACGGACTTCTCGATGGGTAGTTGCAGTCATGGCCATAAAAATGATACCGTTTCAGCTAAAGACCTTTATTAAGATAACGTTAGAGGACGGGTTCCCACTTCATCATAGGGACAGGACAAACTGAAGAGTCAGCTAGCATGAAGTCCTATGTACAAGACCCGTAACACCTGGGTCAACATCTGTGGGAAAATATCTCTAGAAGAATCTGCCTCCTACAGCATGCAACTCCTTTTTATTTGGAAATTTCCTAAATTGTTCGCTAGGGCCATGTACGTTTATAGTTGACAAGGTCCCTTCTCTGAGGGCATAAACTGCCGCAGTGGTCAATTTAGGTTAGGGGTTAAAAAGGGGAATGGAAAATGACGCTGGAATTTTTATCCTTGATTTAAGTTTTGCCTCAGTCACTTTTAACGTATACGGATTTTAGAGCGACTCGGGCTCAGAACCCGCAGTTTTCTTAGTTACGAGAGCTTTGTCTTTGCCTACTGAGCCTCTTAAATAATTGTGTATAGATTGGACAAAATAAGAAAACATGAATGGGACATAAATAAAAATAAAGTATCTAGTAATAGTAGTATATTTTACACAGGTGGGGTATTAAAAATGGGGTGTTATATAAATAAGTAAAAATAAACACCATATTTAATATCTAATGGCAATATTTTAATTTATGAACTATTCTGTCAAGGCATTTAATGGCAGCACATATTCGCCATTGAAAGAGAGAAATTATTATGTCATACCTAAGATATTTCAGTCTGTCAAAAATATCCAATTACTAATTAAGCGAGTTTAGAAAATGTAGATTTTAACTTTTAGAACTTACCTTTAAAGGCAATAAATTTAATTATAATAATTAAAATCTTAAGTTTCACTCAATATACCTTTTGAAAGGTTAAATTAGTTTACTAGTATAGTTATTAAATAATTTTAGACCTAAAAATTGTTTGTTGGAAGGCTTTTGATTTATAATGCCATCATTTCATGTTTGATAAGTGCATGTTCTCATGGGAATTAAAAACAAAAATTTAAATTCGCTGCAAACTGAATTTTCATACATTTTACTTATCAAAGAATGTTTAATACATATACCAGAAAACAATTGATAAGTGCATGTTTTCATGGGAATTAAAAACAAAGGTTTCATTCACTACAAACTGAATTTTCAAACATTTTACTAATCAAAGAATGCTTAATACATGTACCAGAAAACAATTTATGTAGTAATAAATAAAAATTGAGCTTTAGGATCAATGGATTATTTTTAAGAGGCAAATATGTTATTACAATACTTATTGAACTGCTGTTATTTAAACTTGTGAAATTTATATCCCACTGAAAGTGTACAACATCTAGTATTACCGAGAAATACAAGACAAAATTAATTTTGAGAAAATATCTTTTGACAGCGTTTATATGACAGAGAAAAATTTTGACATCTAAAAGATAACGTTTAGCTTTATTTTTATCTGGTCATGTTCTCTAGCAGGACGTGTTATTAAAGTTTTTTTAAACCCTATTCTAGTTATTCCTCGAATACCTGAGCCCAACAACATATATTCGAGGAAACACATAACTCAACTTTAAGAAGGGAGAAGACTTCTCGAAGTTTTTCTGCTTTATATTTTAACCGCTATTTAACTTTAAAAAACTTGTAAAGGTTTGGCAGAAATTATTGTTTTTTTGAGTAATTCTGACATTTTTCGTTCAATTTCAGATGAAAAATGTGTATTTAGCAAAACTCTAAAATCTTCAAATTTTTAATAGAAGTTATCTTTTTAGAATTGTGCTTTAAAAATAGAATCCCGAGCATAAAAGATTTACTTTATGAATCTATGAAATGAAAATGGTTAGAATGAAATAAAATGATAAAAAATGATTATTATCATACTGTAACAGGGTTTCTCAAATTGTGATTAGTGAAACCTGCTATGGTTCTGCAATGACCATCCAGATTGGTTTAATTTGCTGCGCTAAGGTCTACTTTTTGCAACACGAGGGCTAATGAGACCAATACCTAACTCTTAAAGCCAATTCCGAACGGCTACGAACATCCAAGCCACTATGGGATTCGAACTTACGAACTCCGGTTCCACCCTAACCATTCGGCGATAGTTCGGCCATGGCCACCCAGAAGTTTCTCAAGAAATATTCAAGTACTATTAAAATTTAAAAATCTATAAATTAATTCTTTAAAAATTGATTAATCCCTTATAAAGAATTAATGATAATAACTTATAAGCCAGAAAACCAGTATCGTTGGTGTAGCGGTTAGCATGTCCAAGACACAGGTCCGAGGTTCGATAATCGGGCTGTATTAAGACTCAGCTTTACATCACTTCAGTGCGTAGACAAACTGAGGACCAAGCATGCTCGGGAATTAAACACTAGGGGCTGTGCGTAAGGTTGACCCCCTAACTGGGACAAATTCTTCATATCCCAGGGCCCTTAAACTGAGATATCCACTGTAAACCATGACACCACGTGGGTTGTAGCATCGAGGAGATTAATTTAATGTTAACTAATACGTTAGAAGTGCAACTGTTGAGAACATAAAACCTACGGTACAATGAGTCATTCACTTCATACGCAATACTAATTGAAATTGTCTTCAATGTATCTTTTCATTAAAAAATTTTGCTTCCCATTTCACTTTTTTGTAAGTTTTATCTACATTTACTGGCTACTATAGTACTTTAAAATGTGTAGTTTTTATGTTTATGTTACATCCGTCTTAAATAATAAACCCTTACATTCTTTTAACTCCTTACCTGTTTTTGACGTAATATTTCGAGATATGGCCATTTGTAAACTCTGTTTTTGACGTAATATTACGTTCCGGTTGAGTCCTTCCTCTTTTTGTTTTCATGTATCATTTATTAATATTATGTAAGAAAAATTTAATTATTAATAATTAACGTGTAATTATTAATATTATACAATGAAAATCTAAATGTAATAAAATTTAAGCATTTATCTACATAGTCGATTTTGTTTGATTGTTGAAGGTCTTATTATATTTTTCCTGAAAATTTCCTTTCAGCCTTTTTATACCACCACAAATAAACAAAGGTTTTTATTAGTATAATAATTTTACTTTATAATGCAAATAAGTTTTTTAATCAGCTTATACATAATTATAGAATCTGTCTCCCTTAAACGTTAGAGTATAAAGTGTCGTGTAGTCCTCGTTTATATTTGAGTATCAACCTGTGATCAAATGTATAGTGGTGATTTTATTTTAATTGCGTTGTGTAAAGTATTTTTGTACTAAAATTTAACCACAGGTTCTGAGAAACTACAGACATAAATATGAAGATAAACTAAAAGCTAAATTAACAGCATCCGAAACTAGCTTAATATAAAAAAGTAAATTTATTATAATATATATACATCTATGTACATACAAAACTGATGCTAATTTTCATAAAATAAGCTTTGTCAACATCTTCTAAATTAGCTCTGACAATTTTTTAATACTTAAGTAATTTTGTAAATAGAGAGAGGACCTAATCTCAATTTCAAAATGTATGTAAAAGGGGGTACCTTTGGGGAGTAAAGATGGTGTGCCCGGAACACTGCTGGTTGATGGGTATCTATGGATATTTCGTCCGTCTGGTCCGGGGTTTCCTCCTGAGTGTTTGGGGTGCGGCCGTGCTATTTGATGTAGGAACACTTCCCGTCGGACTTGGCTGGACTCTCGAACTCGTTCCGTCGGACTTCTCTCCTCGTCTGGACTGTCGAACACCTTCTGTCAGACTCTCTCGACTTCCAAACCTCTTCTGTTCGACTCCTCTCTATGTCTCGACTCTCGAACACCTTCTCTCAGACTCTCGCCTCGTCTCGACTCTCGAACACACCTTTTGTCGGACTCTCCTCTAGTCTCGACTATCGAACACCTTCTTTGGGACCTCCGAACATCAACTCCATTTTTTAGATTTTTCATATTTATTTATTTCAACCTTGTCCCCTCTTCCTTCTTATCATCCTATCGGGATAGTTGTAAGAATCTCATTGGTCTGCTTAAACCCCGCCTTGAGACCGCCAACGTGAAAAACCTTATCCCTTCTAATTGGGCACTGTCCCTTAGATACTCCTAAAAGGTACATTCTTATTTAATGTGAAGTACGGAGACGGGATTCGGATCTGGGACTGGGATCAGAACCCCACCCGAGACCATCTTACAAGACAACAATATCCGTTGAATGTAAATTTATGGTCCTCTCTCTTGTTACAAAGATGTGATGGGGTCAGATTTAGATCCCGAACATTTTACTTCTTGTATGTAAGAATCAATTATATAACAGATCTAAATTGCCTCATCACATAAAGTGCTTTTGGTACTTTGATGCTTATCTTGAATTCAGAATCACACTTAGTTTCAGTGCATTGAGGTAAACATCGTCGCAATTTTATTTCTTTCTAAAATTATGTACCTTTGTCAGCAATTTGTATCAAATATCGATGGATTTTTTTTCTCATACTTATTTTATGGTGTGTGAATCAGAAATCCCTTGAATTAGCACATGAATAGTATTATCTGATTTTTGTAGGATGGCCGATCGTTAAGGTGGTGTACCAGAGGTACCGGAGTTGCGTGTTGGAATCCCCCTGTTAACAAGCATTAGCGTAACCGCTCGTAATCGGCTTTCAGCAACTTAAGCAAGAGATGCTCCTTTAGTGGCAAAACTACTGGCACTCGGCCACTACAGGCAGGATTCTCTATGGTTTCTTAAGAAAAGTTAAATTGTTTAGACTGAGCGGAAATTTGGCAGTAAATGCCCTTCTTACGAACCATGGACCTTTCCCTCAATATCTCCACAGGTTCCAGGTCTCAGATAGCTCATCGGGAGATTGTGTCTGCGGTGCACTTGGTGACTCCAATCACTATCTGCACGACTGCCCTTTGACACATGACTTCTGAGACCCTCTGACAGATCCAAGGAACTCTGGGCAGAGAGCCTAATCAAAACCCGATACTGATAAGGAAGGCCGGGAGCCTGGTTAACTGGCTCACCGCTAACCAAGACGCCATCGTGCGGCCATGAATTTAATCTAATATCACACCGCAAGGGTTAAAGTACCCCTTCACTAATGGCCATCACAACTGCCCTGTGCATATATTGCTTCCCTCGCAAACGCCTGCTCTCATGTCAGAAAGTTTCATGTAGTACACCGGGTCAGCCGGACTTTTTTCATGTGCAGGACTCCTGAGATATATCCCCCGCACTTTATATATATATATACTGCACTATATATTATATATATATAATTATATTCCTACATATATATATATATATATATATATATATATATATATATATATATATATATAATATATATATACATATATATATATATATATATATATATTCTTTTATTATTTTAAACATTATGGGCTTGCTTGCTTGACTTAATGCTGACTTGGACCCTGCGTAACTCATTGTTGCCGGACGGCCAGACCGAACCAGCAATTCAACACCCTACACCAGACTTCGGGTGGGTGGCTCGTCATAGGTAGTACACGGCTTTCAGCAGCAGATACCGGTCTCATTTGACCTCGTATATAGAAGAAAGTAGTGCTTGAAACCAAATTGAAACTGTCCAATCTCTTCTTTATATAAAACAAAATGATGTAGTTAAGAGTAATATTAAAGATGACTTCATTTGATGCAAACAAAAAAAACGCTATTTACTTAAAAATATTTTTTATTTACTTAAAATTATCTTTTATTTTACATTCATTTTTAACATTCATCAGTTTTTACTTCATAGGATTAAATAATATCAATTTAATTTTTAACTTTCATATGAAAATGAATCTTCAAAAAAGCTTAATGTGAAAAGCGACTTTTTAACGTCATTATAAAATATAAAAATATAAGGAAATCCCTTTTTTTTCAGATAAGGATTTAAAGATCTCCATTTGAAAATTTACTTGGTTTTAACGATACAGTTTTCTTTTATAAGATGTCATATAAGATTGATCTTTATGCTGTAGTCATTAAAAAAAATCAGCAATAAATAAAATTTCCGTATTAATAGAAAGTTTTAGAAAATTATGATTATGTAGTACTTTTATGAGCAAAATATTTTTAAATCTAGAATAAAAATATTAAAAAATCCTTCTTATAGATCTGTATTTCTTACTCTAATGCCAAAATGAATATTATTATTAAGTGCTTCAGCATTACTTTTTTCATTTGAATCCTAAGAGATATCCATTAAAACATATTAAATTTAACTCAATTTTTCCTTTTTCTGTAAGACTACTCATTATGTATTTATGTACAGAAAAGAGACGTGTAATTTTTTTTAATATTTTTGAAAATATATGCTTTTATACAAAAGGTTTTAAAAATTGTAAGTAATTTTAAATTATGAAGTAATTTCGTGATAAACTAAAATAAGAATTTCCATTTAATTTTTTATCTTTAAATTTCCTTTTTATATAATATTTATGTAATTTTATATATAATGCAAATGTCTGAAAACTAAGTAAATATTACTATAAATTAAATATATATATATATTTATTTATATATATTTTATATATATATGCATATCTGTATATATATATATATATATAAAATATATATACTTCTTTATGATGTCTACAAATATATAGAATGCATCCTAATAATATCATTCAGAAGCAAATAACATAGATGTACTAAACCTACGCATTCATAATTTCGATAAGAGCTCTTTCTTTTTGCACTCAAAGGCATTTTCTTAGATAATCTTGATAGCATGATAGCATTGCTTTCATTTTATGTATATGCTAATTTTTCTTGAATTATGCAATAACATAAATTTTTAATAATATATGATTGTATACAAAAGATATTATAAATTGTATGTAATGTGAAATCATAAAACACTGTTGTGAAAAACTAAAATAAGAATTTCCATTTCCATTGTTATCTTTAAATTTCATTTTTATATAATATTTCGCTCCTTATAACTAATGTAAAATGTTTGTAAGAAAATATAAGTAGTAAATATAAAATATATAATTCCTTATGATGTCTGCGCATATATAGTATGTATAATAATAATATCTTCAGAAGAAAATTATCATGTATGTACTAACCTACGCATTTATATAATTTCAATAAGGAGTTCTTTACTTTACACTCAAAGGCATAGTATTAGATAAACTTGATAGCAATTTTTTATCTTTAAATTTCCTTTTTATATAATATTTTGCTCCTTATAGCTAATGTAAAATGTCTGTAAGAAAATATTACTAGTAAATATAAAATATATAATTCCTTATGATGTCTGCGAACTATATGGCATACATCCTAGTAATATCATTCAGAATCAAATAGAATATATGTACTAACCCTACGCATTAATAATTTCGATAAGAGTTCTCTCTTTTCGAACTCAAAGGCATCATCTCGGATAAATTTAATAGCATGATAGCATTGCTTTCCTTTTTTGTATATGCCCCTTTTTCTTGAATTATGCAATAACATATATTTTATAAAATATATGCTTTTATACAAAAGGTTTTAAAAATTGTATGTAATTTTAAATCATAAAACACTGTTGTGAAAAACTAAAATAAGAATTTTTTTCCCTTTTTATCTTTAATATTCTTTTTCTATAATATTTTTCTTCCTTATATCTAATGTAAAATGTCTGAAGAAAAAGTACTAGTAAATATAAATATATACTTCCTTATGATATCTGCAATTATAAAGATTTCGTAATAATATCATTCAGAAGCAAATAGCATATTATTTACTAAGCCTACACATTAATAATTTCGATAAGAGTTCTTTTCTCGCACTCAAAGGCATCATCTTAGATAAATTTGATCGCATAGACACATTGCTTTTTTTTTTGTATATGCTTTTCTTGAATATGCAATAACATATATTTTGAAAATATATGTTTTTATACAAAAGTTTAAAAAATTGTATGTAGTTTTAAATCTTAGAACACTTTTGTAAAAAAATAAAATAAAAATTTCCATTTCCCTGTTTATCTTTAAATTTCGTTTTTATATTTTCTTCCTAGCTAATGAAAATGTATGTAAGAAAATATATGTAGTAAAATATGTAATTCCTTATGAAGTCTACGCATATATAGAATACCTAATAATAACATCATTCAGAAACAAATAAAATATATATGTACTGACCTTATGCATTAATAATTTCCATAATGTTTCTTTCTTTTCGCATCAAATGCATCGTCTTAGATAATCTTGATAGCATGAGAGCATTGCTTTCATTTTTTGTATATACTCTCTTTCCTTGAATCATGCAATAACATATATTTTTGAAAATATATGCTTTAATACAAAAGGTTATAAAAATTGCATGTAATTTTAAATCATGAAACACTTTTATGAAAAACTAAAATAAGAATTTCCATTTCCTTTTTTATCTTTACATTTCATTTTTATTTTGCTACTTATAGCTAATGTAAAATGTCTGTAAGAAAATATTACTAGTAGATATAAAATATATAATCCCTTATGAAGTCTACGTATATATAGAATACTTCCTAATAATATCATTCAGAAGCAGATAGCATATATGTACTAACCCTACGCATTAATAATTTCGATAAGAGTTCTTTCTTTTCGCACTCAAAGGCATCATCTTAGATAAATTTGACAGCATGATAACACTTCTTTCCTTTTTGGTATATGCCAATTTTTCTTGAATTATGCAATAACATAACGTTAATATAACATCCATATTTTTATCAAACAAAACTTAACTATGCTTTCAGCCCCAATTTGGTGACAAAAGCTCAAATTCAGATAAATTATCCGTTAAAGATAAAAGAATAACACTTGAAAGAATATATTTTTCCAGGCAAAAATTTACTTTGACTATTTGGTCATGCATCTAATAGGAAATGTCCTACGTCGAGTACTAGACACACGTAAAAAAAAGTACTTAAGATCAGATTAAATATTTATTCAGTTATATATGTCCTAGATATATCAGTTTGCATTATCTTTTCCAACATATTATTTTTCTGGAAGTAATATTTCTAGTTTTAAATTCTCTACTTGGCTGAAGGTATGTTTTCCTTCGGTAAAAAAATTTTAAAATCCATTTTATCAGAAATTCTTGCAGTATTGATACTCAATATTTATCTTTAATATCTACATCCCCACTTCTTGTAAGTTTGAAAGAATTTCGAAAGTTCCTTTTATCTGGAAAGGAATATATGATGTAGTCAATATCAAACTTTTCTTTTATATATATGTATATAAAGCAAAAAAGAGATTTTTGAGTAAAATTATATTTATTCTCTTATACTCATTTTACTTGCACTACATAATAATACTTCTAGAAAAAATAATTTTAAAGTAGTGGAAACATTTTCTTCATATACATTTAGACTTAATCGCTTGTTATCAAAAAATTATGCTTAAAATCGTAAATGGTGAACGTAGTTTAACGGATGGGTAATTGCCATAAACATATCAAAAATGTCTGAATTTTTTCCTTTATCTCAAAGACTGAAGATATATGTATTGATGTACAGAAAGGAGACTTTAAAGCATTTAATTGTTTTTAATATTTTTGAAAATGTATGCTTTTATATAAAAGGTTTTAAAAATTTTATGTAATTTTAATTCATGAAACACTTTTGGTAAAACTAAAATAAGAATTTCGTTTTCCCTTTTTACCTTTAAATTTCATTTTTATATAGTATTTCGCTCCTTATAGCTAATGTAAAATGTCTTTAAGAAAATATTTCTAGTAAATATAAAATATATACTTCCTTATGATTTCTACGAATATATAGAATGCATACTAGTAATATCATTCAGAATCAAATAGAATATATGTACTAACCCTACACATTAATAATTTCGATAAGAGTTCTTTCTTTTCGAATTCAGAGTCATCATCTTGGATAAGTTTGGTAGCATGATAGCATTGCTTTCATTTTTTGTATATGCCCCTTTTTCTTGAATTATGCAATAACATATATTTTATAAAATATATGCTTTTATACAAAAGGTTTTAAAAATTGTATGTAATTTTAAATCATGAAGCACTTTGGTGAAAAACTAAAATAAGAATTTCCATTTCTATTTTTATCTTTAAATTTCATTTTTATATAATATTTTGCTCCTTATAACTAATGTAAAATGTCTGTAAGAAAATATAAGTAGTAAATATAAAATATATAATTCCTTATGATGTCTGCGAACTATACAGAATGCATCATAATAATATCATTCAGAAGCAAATAACAAATATATATACTAACCTTACACATTAGTAATTTCGATAAGAGTTCTTTCTTTTCACACTGAAAGGCATTATCTTAGATAATCTTGATAGCATGAGAGCATTGCTTTCATTTTTTGTATATACTCTCTTTCCTTGAATCATGCAATATCATATATTTTTGAAAATATATGCTTTAATACAAAAGGTTATAAAAATTGCATGTAATTTTAAATCATGAAACACTTTTATGAAAAACTAAAATAAGAATTTCCATTTCTATTTTTATCTTTAAATTTCATTTTTATATAATATTTTGCTCCTTATATATAATGCAAAATGTCTGTAAGAAAATATTACTAGTAAATATAAAATATATACTTCATTATGATGTCTACAAATATATAGAATGCATCCTAATAATATCATTCAGAAGCAAATAACATATATGTACTATCCCTACGCATTAATAATTTCGATGAGAGTTCTCTCTTTTCGAACTCAAAGGCATCATCTCGGATAAATTTAATAGCATGATAGCATTGCTTTCCTTTTTTGTATCTTCCCCTTTTTTCTTGAATTATGCAATAACATAACGTTAGTATAACAGCCATATTTTTGTCAAACAAAACCTAACTATGCTTTCAGCCCCAATTTGGTGACAAAGGCTCAAATTCAGATAAAGTATCCGTTAAAGATAAAAGAATAACACTTGAAAGAATAAATTTTTCCAGGCAAAAATTTACTTTGACTATTTGGTCATGCATCTAATAGGAAATGTCCTACGTCGAGTACTAGACACACGTAAAAAAAAGTACTTAAGATCAGATTAAATATTTATTCAGTTATATATGTCCTAGATATATAAGTTTGCATTATCTTTTCCAACATATTATTTTTCTGGAAGGAATATTTCTAGTTTTAAATTCTGTACTTGGCTAAAGGTATGTTTTCCTTTGGTGAAAGAATTTTAAAATCCATTTTATCAGAAATTCTTGCAGTATTGATACTCAATATTTATCTTTAATATCTACATCCCCACTTCTTGTAAGTTTGAAAGAATTTCGAAAGTTCCTTTTATCTGGAAAGGAATATATGAGGTAGTCAATATCAAACTTTTCTTTTATATATATGTATATAAAGCAAAAAAGAGATTTTTGAGTAAAATTATATTTATTCTTTTATACTCCTTTTACTTGCCCTACATAATAATACTTGTATAAAAAATAATTTAATAATAGTGGAAAATACGTTCTTCATATACATTTAGACTTAATCTCTTACTGTCATAAAATTATGCTCGAAATCTTAAATGGTGAACGTAGTTTAACGGATAGGTGATTGCTATAAACGTACCAATAATGTCTCTATAGTGCATAAAAAGGTATAATTAGATGCCAATTGAAATAGAATGATGAGAGAATAATTTCTAATAAAGGTAATTTATTATGCTCAGAAATCCAGAAAGTTTTGTAACAAGTTGAAAAGAATAAATATTCATTTTGTTCTAAATACATAAAAGTGATAAAATCAACTACCGCCGGCATATATTGTAGATTAAGGTGTCAATGCAAGATGAGGCCAAAAAAGAGGGCGATGAGAAATGTCAAAAGAGTATTACTCAGTAATAAGGTAATTATTATTATTTCTCATTAACACTATATTTACGGACCGAGCCAATATGACTCATTCAAAATTTGATCAATATATATATATATATATATATATATATATATATATATATATATATATATAAATATATATATATATATATATATATTTATATATATATATATATATATATATATATATATATAAATATATATATATATATATATATATATATATATATATATATATATATATATATATATATATATATATATATATATATATACATATATATATATATATATATATATATTTATATATATATATATATATATATATATATATGTATATATATATATATATATATATATATATATATATATATACATATATATATATATATATATATAAATATATATATATATATGTATATATATATATATATGTATATATATGTATATATATATATATATATATATATATATATATATATATATATATATATATATATATATATATATATATATATATATATATATATATATATATATATATATATATATATATATATATATATATATATATATATATATATATATATATATATATATATATATATATATATATATATATATATATATATACGTGTTACGAAAAGAAGTTCAGGGCATTTATTTTACATTTTGCTAGTGTTCCACTCCTTGACTTTGATCCTTTTTATAATGTCGAGTTATGGACAAACTGCTTATTAGTTCGGCACTTCATTTAGGATTACAAAATTACTATTCCCAATTTTCATCAACAATGGAAAAATCTATCGTGAAGATAGCTTTCTAAACTGAAATGAACATGCCGTATGTAAAATAAGAAAATTAAAAATATACTTAAAATTTTACTTCCTCGAATTTTGATGTTGATTAAATTTCCCCAATTAAATTTATATTTTTCAATTTTTGTATCCATTGTACATAAATGTATTTGGCTTGGAATTCTCTAATTCATAAGTCAAAGACCACGAATGCAAATTGCTATCACAGAAGATGTTTTCGTTTTTTCATTGTATTTTTTAAGTGGCAAGCATACGAATAGCAAAGAAAAATATGTGCAATGCAATATTTTATTATTAGCTTAACGTTAATACTGTATGAAAGGTTTCACTTAGCTGAACCTCATTTTATCTTTACATTTTGCCTTATCTTGACTTGAGGTATCCACTATAAACGGAATCAGATATAGATCTAGGAAGTAACGGTTCAGGAAATCTTGCACTATCTCATATTCGCTAAGATTTCAGTGGAGAGTTTAAAATTGTCTTAAACTAATGAAATAGTGATACATGCTTTACTATGCCTGATACCTCTTTACTTTTCTGAATTTGGTCAGATATCTTCTTTATTTGACGGTATGTTTAAAAAAATGATCTCAAAATAATAACTGGAAAAGTCAACTACTTATGTTGGAAAAATCTTGCTTATTATGTAAGTCTTTCTCACTCTCTCTCTCTGTATGTATATATATATATATATATATATATATATATATATATATATATATATATATATATAATATATATATATATATATATATATATATATATATATATATATATATATATATATATATATATATAATATATATATATATATATATGTATATATATATATATATATATGATTAAAGTATAACACTTTTTAATAGAATAAAAATAATTCAACAATATTTTTAAAAATATTCTGCCAACAAGTTGCATATTAATAATTTTTAATTTCTTTCAAAAATGTTTTACTTTAAGCTAAAATGTATGTAGAAATACATGCATATGATAGCATCACTTACAGCTATATACAATTTAATTTTCTATTGTTTCACTTTGTTGAAAAAGTGTCTATTCATGATAATACCTTCTGTTCACAGTATCCAGAATTTTGGAAGAAATTAAAAAAGAAAAAAAAAATTGAAGAGTATAATCCTAGATTTTTTTTCAAGGAATAAAGAAAATATTATTATTCGGTTCTAAAAAATTATCCCTTGAACTCATAAACTTCATATGAGAATAAATAAATAATTTAAAAGCAGTTTTTTTTCAAGGAATCTTCATTTGGTTTTTCGTATACATTAAAGCAGCATGTGTGATTTTAGGAAGCATTTGTTAGCACTAGATTTAATCACTGATGTCTCAAATTTATTGAAAAAGTAAATGAAAAGCAAAATATTTTATTCCATTTGAATTTTGGACTCTAAAAGGATATAATTTTCCCCCGAAATTACATTTATAACATTCTAAAGTGTTGATATAAATATAAAATTTATAGACGAAATATATGGCCTGTTTTCTTTTATTTACAGAATTTCATCAGTAGTTAATGCCTCATCTAAGGCTTCCAGATTGTTACTGGATAATTTCATGCAAGAATAGTTATTTTATATACAGTAAAATAACGTTTAAAGCATAAAATTTTAAAAGTTATAATCCCCTGAACTGCAAACGAAACGTTATGCAATTCGTTTCCTAATCAAACCGATTTTCACTCAGACAAAATTAATGTTTAGCTTTATCGAGAAAAGGCACAGTTTACTATCTAAAATGTATTTATTGCTATACTGAAAAGTAAACAAACAAAGTGTTCAAGATCAAGTTATTGTATTCTAGTACAGTGAGCGTACTTATCATGCAAACAGAATAGAGTATGAAACGTATACATTGAAAGAATTTATATACGCCTGTAGCATTTAATATACCACAATACTAAGCGTATATATACGTTTGAGAATTAGTGACATAAATAGATTGTAAGCCAGTCTTTCTATTTTGGAACAAAATATATTTTATATTTTTTTCGTTAATATATGCCGATTGAAAAACCCGTGTTCTTTAAAATTTATATACTCCTGTAGCATTTAATACACTACTGTACAAATCGTATATATACGTTTGAGGATTAATTACATAAATAGATTGTAAGCCAGCATTTATAGTTTGGCACAAAACATATTTTATATTTTTCGTTAATATCTGCCGATTGAGAAACCCATGTTTTTTAACAGTTTTCATAAATGTATTAACAAGATAATAATAGTATAATATTAAACTATTTTTAAACCATATCAATCTAAAATTATTTATTAAAAATATACTTTATACATCATCAGTGTTATTTGTATGCAACAGTAAAAAGAAATTTTTCTTTCTTTAAATCCACATTTTTTAAACAAAGATTTTACATTCCGCCTTATCTTTACATCCTCCCATAATAAAATGCTCACAATTCACTGGAAAGAAGATAGGATGCTATAGCCATTTTTCAGTTTAGAAGTACCTCAAACATAGTTTATTACCTAACAAAGTAACTTGTATATAACTAGAAGAGTGATAATCTAATTTAATTTTAAATATGCATCCTAAATTTTATGCAGTCATTTACTTTTAAATTTATTCTTTGAACCTCAGCCAAATGTCTTTGGCATATAAGTTTATCGCAGGGTAAGGGGGGGAAATGTTGCAAACGATGTTTAAATTGTTTATTTAAATGCTTCTTTTTCTATAGAGAAGCATTTTTATTATTGTTTTTTGCCTTTTTATTCTTTTTTTTCTTGCATGTAAAAAACACTGTCATTCGGGTTCTACTTTAAAAATGAGCATAAATTTCAATCTAGATAAACATAATGGACTTATATATTTCGGCGAAACATTAACTTTTTCAGACTCTTTTATAAAAATCTCTAAGAAAAGGAATGATGATAAAGTGATAGTTTAAAAGAAGTTATTATATAAAAAAATATAATATTGTGGGTGAGGTATAGTAATGTTTCAAAATAGATGAACTTAATGTTTTACGTAAATCAAAAAATACTGCCCAAGGATGGCTCAATATTTTTTTGGCTCAAAAAGCAAATCAAAAAGATGCCATCCACAAACTTAATAACTAAGCTACTTTAACTATATAATAAAAATTTTAGCGTATTAAACCACTTTTACAGATTAATTACTTATTTTCCAGACTCTAGTAGTCTGAATATATTTTTTGTGTTATGCTCATTCATCTATTTGTTTTGTACTGGGATTCAGATGGCTTTTCAGACGTAGGCAGTCAGTCACCTTTCTTGCATATCGCCTCCAGTCGGTCTTAACAACAGCCTTTCCTCGAGCTTAAATGTGGATGAATTCAATGGATGGGCAACTTGTAAAATCTACTAAAAAAAAGCGAAAGGGTTACATAAAAATAGTTGCTGCGCTCTTTGTAACTTTAATTTCTGTATAACTTAATTTCTCCCTTGCTATGTATTGTGTATCCCTTCACTCAACTCGTGATTTTTCATAACTCTAATAATTTAAAAAATAATTTAACCTAGTATTTCAAGTCCTCATTATCGTGTGTAAAACTCATATGTTTCTCCATACCCATGCTTGTACAGTTTTTCTGACCTAGAGGGCCTGGCCCAGACAGGTCAAAAAAGAGCTTCTGTGCGACAGATGATTAGGTAACCAAAGAATTCATTCTCACCAAGTTTCAAAATTAGTTACAATGTTTGACAACATATGGCGCTGCTGTACTTATTCTATTCACCCGATATTAAATACGTTGCTCAGTATTCTGTTATGCGCTTAGAAAATGGTTTATTCTTTGAAATAGCGGGTATTTCTTTATCTGGACAGTTATTGACCGTTTGTATCCTTTTGAACTGTTTGGACCCAAAAGGTTTCAATTCTATCCCTTCCGTTTTTTGTTTATTGATTTATTTTATTGATTAAAGTTTATTGATCTTTTTGTTATTGATTATTAAGTGCCTGTACTTTCTCCAAAAGTTTGTATCCATTTGAACCAGATTGTACTTCATACTAAACGATGCCTGATCTCACCAAATGTCTACATTGCTTGATTTACTCAACTAACATTTCTATGATTGTATCGTCGTTCTTGACTACAGAATCAAAGTGGCATGGAATTACCTCTCTATTTGCCAGATTTCTCATGATTTCTTTTCCTGGACATAGAAAGACCAGGATTTTTGTCATAACCCACAAACTATAGCTGAACTGGAAAAATACATCAGTTCTGCCAGCCAGACTTTTGACAATTGAAACGTTTGCAACAGCAAGAGAAAATAATTTTGTACCCATCCAGTGACACGTAGTTATTGCAAATGGTGATAATTTTGAAAACATCGTTTTATATTTTTCCCATCAAGATCTGTTGAGCTTAGTAATTAATTTCAAAATTTGGTGAGAATAAAAATATTACATAAGAAGGTTGCATCAAGAATGTATTTCAATCGGCTTTCATTTTTCTTTGATTCATATTTCAAAGAGCCGGTAGTAATTGGATATCCGATACATGCATAGACACATGTGCAGTATTGTATATAGACAGAATGCATATACATACCACATATGTAATATATAGAGAAATTTATAAATGTATATATATTTTCAAATTTCCACCCGCCCATTCTAAAAAATAACCTATGATATTTCAAGTTACTCCCTCCTAAAAGGAACTAACGAATGAGTTGATAACAAATGAGATGATAATTTATATAAATATAGATACATATATATGTAGATAAATATAGATAAATATAAAAAGTGTTGAATTGAGCTCATATGAATATAAATGTAAATGACGTAGTGCTTAAAATTAAGCATTTTACAATCTGTATTACTCATATTAAGAAGATGTAAGATTTTCTTTTAAAATCATTAAACGGATTTTAAAACAACGTAGTTAAAAGACCAATTATTAAAATACAATTGTTAAAAGATCATAGAAAAGAACATTATCACTTTTAGTAACATATTAAAATAATCTTCCTGATAAATGATGCTTTCCTGCAGTTTAGATCTTACACTCTGCTTGGGGGGGGGAGTTCCTTAAGGGAAAAAATTAATTTTTGCTCTTCCTCTATAGTTAAAATACCATTAAAATTTTAGTATTATTTTAACTCTTTTGGTATGTATTATTAAAAACAACATTCCAAATCTTGATGTGTGTAAATTTAAATCAATCTCTATAATGAATGTTTTCGATACAATAGTAAGTTTGCTATAAAAATTGCTAACATACTGTTTTCATCATTTAAACACCAAGGTAATATCAACATTTTTTCAAATCACCTCGTGGAATTGCTTTATAAAGGTTTTCATATTTGTTAAGATTTATATCTTTAAATAAAGGATCTTTACATATCCATACACCTATTTCAATCCAATGCATTAATTTCAAAGTAACTCTTTGTCAGCTTAAACATTGTTTAAACGTACTCTATTTCTGAGAAAATCAACTTATATGTAAATAGAAGAGTGATCATCTAATTTAATTTTAAATATCCATCTTAAATTCCATGTAATCATATACTTCTAAAATTATTCCTTGAACCAAAACATCAGGCAAGTGTGTTTAATAGATAATATAGGAGAAAAGATTGCAAAAGATGTTTAAAATTATTAGCTCAAAGTTTTCTATTTTTATCATGAAGGATTATTTATTATGTAGTTCATTTATATATTTTAAAGCATTCAAATACAAAATTAATTATTAAAAATAAACTTTGCTAACTTGATGCCTTCTAACTTATTGTATTCTTCATTTAAATACCACAAGTGATTTAAAAATTTCTTCTTCCTTAAACAGATGATCGTTACACATTAATAAGCCCAATTTAAAGTTTTCAATGCACTGAACTCAAAGTACAATGCCGTAACCATTTTTCAGCTTAAACATTGTTTAAACGTACTCTATTTCTGAGAAAATCAACTTATATGTAAACAGAAGACTGATCATCTAATTTAATTTTAAATATGCACTTTAAATTCCGTGTAATCATTTACTTCTAAAATTATTCCTAGAACCACAGCCAAAACATCAGGCAAGTTTGTTTAACAGAAAATGTAGGAGAAAAGATTGCAAACAATGTTTAAAATTATTAGCTCAAAGTTGTCTATTTTTATCATGAAGGATTATTTTTTATGTAGTTCATTTATATATTTTAAAGCAATCAAATACATTCAAATACAAATTTAATTATTAAAAATAACATTTGCAACGTTTAATACTCTTATAGAACAGTGATCTTAACTTATTTTAAGTTCCCCCCCTCAGTCGAAATGTGTTCAACGCCCTCTTTCGTAAAATCCCCTCATTCAGAGTATAAGGAAGGAGAATTATTCAGTTATAAGAAGCAAAATGCTAAAATAATTTTCTTCATGGAATTAGATACCAAATTTTTTTTGTTACTGAGATATTCTCAAACATTCTTAAATGATTAACTATATTTATCTGAATGAACCGAGGAAGCTCAGTCGCCAAAGGCATAACTCTCGTCACTGAAAGGGTTTGGGCCTGAAGCAGGCCTAAGATCCGCCGTGTTCGTTAAAGGTAACTGAGGCGCGTAAAATAAGTTCGTGGTCACAATGTCTTCCAAAATCTCAAACGATATCTCTGGGGGTGGCAGGCCAAACCTGGGGGTCTTCTACTTGGTCCCTGCTTCTAAATTACGAGGACCCAGCGTAGGAAATTTTACTCTCGTCCGTAGCATACCTTAAGCTACACGTTTTCCCCTGGTGATTCTAAATGAGTAACAGGTTCGCAGCCTTGCTAAGGCTTTAGGATAATTTCTGTATCGCCTGCTGCGTTGGAAAAAATAGTATTTTTCTGAATGTCGGCCAAATTTCCCACATAAGAAAATTACTTGTTTTGGTACAGTCAAGTAATCTTGTTTGATTACTCGACAGTTGTATTTGATTTATTAAATAAATTAAATTATTAATGTAATAAATTTTTTGGTATTTTTAAAATTAAGTTTGAAATCTAAAACATGATCGCATCGCCACACCCTACAAATTAAAACTAGTTCACTGCCCATCAATGTGATGAGGCGATTTAGATCAGTAATATAATTGATTAATTAATACGAGATGTAAATTGCTTGGGATCTAAATCTGACCTCATCACATCTTTTGTAAAGGAGAAGAGGGCCAATAAAAATTATGTCAACTTTGTGTACGGATCCTCGGGCGGGATTCTAATACCAGTCCCAGATTAGAATCGCATCTCCGTACATGACACTAAATAAGAATACCCTTGTGGAGTTATTTATGTGTCCCTAAGGGACAGTACCCAATTTGAAGGGATAAGGTTTTTCCACGTTTGTGGTTTCAAGGCGGGGTAAAAGAGACGAATTGGAGTTTTACAGCTCTTTTGATTGGACGAAGAGATATAAGAAGGACACAGATGAAAAATACATAAAATAAGAAAAGTCAAGAGGGAGGTGTTGCTCGAGAGTGGAGTCAAATCGAGTAAAGTAGAGAAGTACGACTGTCAGAGGTCAGAAGTCGGAGGAGGCGATTGTGACAGTGAGACTTGAGTCCAAAGAGAATAGCCTTGTGTTCGACAGAGACTCTTTAAACGTTTGGAACATCTCACGGCTAACAGCAGTGTTCCTGTATCAAATATTAAGGCCGCACTTGAAATTCTCAGTAGGAAACCCCTGACCAGACCAACGGAAGATTGAAAATTGCTACCACACCTACCCAATCTTATATAGCTCCCAACCAGCAGTGTTCCTGGCACACCAAATAGAT
>CM063498.1:179305172-179307672 GCA_032207245.1 Pardosa pseudoannulata
GGAGCAAAATTTAAAATTTAAATGCCAAAACTAAGTTTTAAACGTTCTGAAATATTTAATAAATTGATTTTTTTCTATAGCATTAACTAACAATTTATTAAATTATCTATTAAAAGCATCAGAATAATATATTCGAAGTTCAATATGACTCTAATGCTTTAAAATATGCATGTGATTTATTTTTTAGAAATTAAAATAGGCATATTCCGAAGTATGTTCTAAAGTTTAAATTTAAAAAATCGTATTATAATTTTTACATGAGGGTAGGATGAAAAATTTCCTGCTTGATGTAGAAATTTAGTTTTGAAAATTAGTTTGACAAAGGCACTTTAAAGAGCTGTCCTTTTTAATGCTTCCGGCATATTTCAAAGCATTTGTGTTTGGTTGTTTTTATACTGTTCTATTTTAAATTTTTCTTCTTTTGTGTTTAATCTAGTATGGAGAAAATTGAAGTGCGAGCTGTGATAAAATATATTTTTAAAATCTTATCCAAATGGGATATTAAAACTTAGCTAAATGCTACACTAGGAGAATCTGCTCTTCCGTTTACAACTGTTAAAACATGAATAGCAGATTTTAAACGTGGTCGTTTAAGCACTTTGGATGCAGAGTGTTCTGGAAGATCAAAATCAGCTACTACAGAAGAAATCGTTACAAATGTTCACAAAAATATTATGAATTATCCCCGATTGAAATTGACAAAAGTTGCTGAATCTGTTGGTATATCCAAAGAACGAGCACATAATATTTTAACCTATATTTTAGTTATGAGAAAATTGTCATCAAGATTGGTGCCCCATTTGCTGATTTTGAATCAAACACTGCAGCTCATAGTGATACCGGAACAATGTTTGAAGCTATACAACTCAAACTCAATTAATGTTTTGCAGTGTTTCGTAACTGTGGATGAGACATGGATTCATTACTATACTCCAGAGAACAAAGAGTAATCAAAACAGTGGACAGCAAAGGACAAACTGACACAAAAAGTAAAAAGTACTCCATCTTCTGGAAAGGTTATAGCAATAGCTAAGGGAATTTTATTATTGGATTATTTAAAAAAAACGCAGGACCATCAATTCTGATTATTATGCAAATATTTTGGATAAACTGATTTCTAAAATCAAAGAAAAAAGACCAGGTCTGGAGAAGATGAAAGTCTTGTTTCTTCAGGACAATACTTCCATAAGACTGTCACTGTGATGGCAAACCTCAATGAACATGTAATTTGAAGTTTTTCCTCATGCAAACTATATTTTTCTCACACAGATCCCTCGTACTACAGCCTTAACCAACCTGAATAAAATTGAGGCTAGAAGGAAATTCTAATCTAATACGGAACTCATCTCAGTGAGATGCCTACATTCAGGCTTTAGATTAAAGTTCTTATAGAGACGGGATCCAAGAATTGCAGGACATCTGGAACAATTGTATATCTTTGTAATAAGACTACACTGAAAAATAAAGTCAGCTGTAAACAGATTATTTTTTATTTTTCTTGTTAGGCTGGAAGAATTTCATCAAACTCTCATATTTCACTGTTACTTCGTTTCCAGTGCATTCATAATCATTTTTTGAAAGCTGAAAGATTTTTTTATAATTAATAAAAGTCTGCATTTTATCAATTTAACATTTATGAGAATTTATGACAAGCCAAATGCTACTAAAATTTGGTTCACACTCTCTTCTTTAAAAGTGTTCAGACCACATAAAATCTAGTGCTGAATACAATAGATGTATTCATTTTATACTAAATACTACATTTGTATTTAATAAAAGCAAGAATTTTCTTCTATACGTTAAATGCAATGCAAAGGTACAATATTCAAATGTTAAAAGAAATTTTTTTTTATATGTTCTAAAAATTATCTTAGTGAGCACAAAAATATATTATTATGAATCAAGTATACAAAGCAATACAAAATATGCATTTATTTTTCCAATATTTAGTCATCTTTTAACATACATTGAATGTATACGTTGTTAACCTTATATAGGAAGTTTCTAAAAAACTATGCTAGTCTCTATGTCTCACAAATAAATTTCTCATCTTTTATACAATGGTATTTTTCGTTTTTTATGCATTCTGTTTCAAACTATTTTGTTAAAATATAATTTCTTTTTAGAAAATAATTCTTAAGAAACAAATGTCAAGCGTACAGTTCTATTCTAAAAACTTGCTCTTTAGAGTACAGTTAGTTCCATGTATTTTAAAATATTGCAATGTTAGAATAATAAGAACTTTAAACAACATACTTAAAATATGTTGCTTTCATTTTCATTGCATAATACACGTTTTACATGAATACAAATGTAAAACTTTGTAATTTTGGAGATATTTCTTACTCTGTAATATTAGTTCAATTGTATAGTAACTGATTTATTTTTAAAATAAAATAAATAAATACATTTTTAATTTTACAGATCTTAAATTTTAAAACAACCCTTTGTACGTTATGAAAAATTCAAGAACTGTTTATATTAGAATATTTTCCATTTT
>CM063498.1:179310172-179317672 GCA_032207245.1 Pardosa pseudoannulata
TTAAGCTATTCCCTCATTCACAGCATTCTTTTGGTTTCTGTCATTACTCTTAATATAAATGCATGAGGATATTTAGTGTTGTTTCTTCTGCATTAGGACTACCATTCATTGCACTTCAATATGTTATAGAATTCTGTAGGTATGTTTTATAAAGGATTCAATATTTCCTTCGAATCATAGTATTATATTCTAACTCTTTAATCATGGGTTTAGAAACAAATTCGTAAAAAATGCAAATACTTTTTATTTTGAAATTTTGAAATAAAAAAATAGCAATAAAGTATTTAGAAATTATATGATAATTATATTTCATATAGAAATTTATATACTATTTATTGCATTTCAATATGTTATAGAATTCTTTAGGTATATTTTATAACAGATTCAATATTTCCTTCCTGTCATAATATTATATTCTAACCCTTTAATCATGGGATTAGAAACAAATTCGAAAGAAATGTTAATATATTTTATTTTCAAATATCTAAATGAAAGAATTAGCAATAAAGTATTTAGAAATTATATAATAATTATATTACATATAGAAATTTATATACGATTCATTGCACTTCAATATGTTATAGAATTCTGTAGGTATGTTTTATAAGGGATTCAATACTTCCTTCGTATCGTATTTATTATACTCTAAAATTTTAATCATGAGATTAGAAACAAATGCATAAGAAATATTAATATTTTTTATTTTCAAATTTCTTCACGTGTTTAGAAATTATATGATAATTATATTGCATATAGCAATTATATACCATTCATTTCAATTTAAAATGTTATAGAATTCTGCAAGTATATTTTGTAAGGGATTCAATTTTTCTTTCGTATTATACTATTAAATTCTAACCCTTGAATCATGTGTTTACAAACAGATTCGTAAGAAATGTTATTTTTTATTTTCAAATTTCTAAATAAAAGAAATAGCCATAAAGTATTTAGATATTATATGACAATTATATTACATATAGATATTCATGTACCATTCATTGCAAATTAATATATTATAGAATTCTGTTGGTATGTTTTATAAGGGATTCAATATATCCTTCATATAATAGTATTATATTCTAACTCTTTAATCATGGGTTTAGAAAAAGATTCGTAAGAAATATTAATATTTTTTATTTTCAAATTTCTAAATAAAAGAAACAGCAATAGCGTGTTAAGAAATTATATGATTATTATATTACATATAGAAATTTATGTACCATTCATTGCACTTAAATATGTTATATAATTCTATATGTAGGTTTTATAAGAGATTCAACATTTCCTTTGTATCATATCATTATATTCTAACCCTTTGAACATGGGATTAGAAGCAGATTCATAAGAAATATTAATATTTTTTATTTTCAAATTTCTAAATAAAAGAAATAGCAATAAAGTATTTAGAAATTATATGATAATTATATTACATATAGAAATTTATATACCATTCATTGAACTGCAATATGTTATAGAATTATGTAGGTATGTTTTATAATAGATTTAATATTTTCTTCTTATCATATTATATTCTAACTCTTTAATCATGGGTTTAGAAACATATTAGTAAAAAATGTTAGTATTTTTTATTTTCAATTTTCTAAGTAAAAGAAATAGCAAAAAAGTATTTAGAAATTTAGAATATGATAATTATATTACGTATAAAAATTTATATTACAATTACATTATATTTAGAAATTTATATATTAAAGATATTATGTTTAGGTATTATTTATAATTTCAGTTATAGTACATTTAGAAAGTTAATTGTAACCGTACTATAATTTATATTTAGAAATTAACTGTTTCTAATATTTTTATTAACACCTGTTTTAAAGTGTGTTCAGATATTTTAACAAGTGAAATATGTGACTCAAATTCTCTTCTACTTTTTCGTCTATTTTCGAATCTTTCAGAAGGAATAGAACGTTATTGCTATTCTACAAACAGGGATCTAGTATTCACGGTTGGATTATTCCAGGGTTTGTAAAAATGTATGTAGTAATAACTTGAGAAATGCAACAGATGGACATTTTTTATTTCTTCACCAAATTTATTACATAAGTTTGTAATCGCACTTCAAGTTTAGATAACTGAAGAAACATTTTAAATTGTTTATTTTTTATATAAATTTTGTAGTTGTTACATCTGTTTATAAGAGTTTAAACCACTTTCCAAAACAAGTGAAAATCGAAATAAGATTCAAGAAAACGGATAGTTTATTATTATTTTATACGCGTATTATTATACTTGTAAAATTATAAATCTAAAGAATAAAACAAATATTTAGAAAATATCTAAAATATTTACAAAATTACAAAAGTACAAATTATCTTATACGCATAAGTAATTTTAAAATTTCTAAAATTTTTTAAATCAAATAAATTCTAAATTATTTTAATACACTAGCTTCAAATGTGATTATAAATTTGTACATGTATGAAAATGACACTTAAATCAAAAGAAAATTAGAAAATTTAAAACCTCTGAAGCGTAGTGATTTCAATTTTTAGAAAAATATTATTAACTTAGCTTTTTATGTTTCTTTCTATGTTTAACAACAAATTAGCAGCAAAAGGCAGCAATACACGAAAATTGTATCTCTTAGGACTATGTGAATTTAAACTTGCTTTAAATGGAAATAATACGAGTTCATTTTTATTTCGCTTAGATCCCAAATAAAACTTGTTGACAAAACAACACATATAAATTGTTTAGCTATTTAATTATTGCACAATTTTATTGATAGCTATTCATTAAAATTATATATAGTTTATGAACTCAAATGAAAGTACTAACCAAAACAAAATATGTTTCAATTTTATATTTTTCATTTTTTAAATTCAAACCAGTAATAGTTTGCAGCCCTACACTTATTACTTCTTATTTTAAACAGAATTTTTAACCATATTTTCATGGAAAAGTACAGTATTCAATATTTTTAATTGATCATCCCAGATAAAAATTCTTGTTAAAAACACATATGAATTACATAGCTATTAATTTATTGCACAATTTTAATGATAACTACTCAAAAATTTTTAATTACATTAAGATAACTATTCATTGTTAGCTTAGTGGAATTAAAAAAAATTTAACTATCACTTTCAAATTGTACAAAGGGGTGCTTTCAGAGTTAATCCCCCACACACCGTACCAGAGATAGAAATTTTCCATATATATCAAAATTATTTTATAATTTAATTCAATATTCAGTTAAATATTTCGTAGGAAACAGGTATAGAGGAATTTCCTTAAATTCTAAAGAATGTTTCACCGTTCCTCTCAAAGGGTTGCAAATATAGATATTCAGTAACTTTTCTCATACTTACCGTTAATATAACGTCTAAGTAAGCCTAACATATCTTTTCATTGATACGATGAATGTGTAAAACTCTTTTGAATAAGCTCAGCTATTTACGTACATTCAAAATATTTTTAAAACAACGTTGTATGAAAATTCAGATACATGTCCCATTCATTTTACTTAAATTAAAGGCTTTTATGAAAATTCAATCTTTACAAGCAATTACACTCTGCTTCATATTTTTATCATAAACGAACTTCTGAATAATTTGTTTTCAGACATAAAGGGACTCCAAAGAACATAAAATTGCTAAAGCTTTAAATATACAATTAAGATAATGTTTATGACAGGCACAAGTTTATACAAAGAATTTCATTTCTATCTCTCTTTTTTTATCGCAGACTAATTTTTGAATAAATTACTTCCTAACAGAGAGGGGAATTGCAAATAATGTAAACATTATTTACTAGCCAGAATTTAAAATATTAAAGTAGAAGTTTTATGACTTAAAACAAGTTTTACGATGCCAGCGTCGAATAAGTTATTAAAACTGAAATTTCTGAAAAAAAAACGGTTAACCACATGGAAATGAATCTGCAAGTTTTTTTCCTCTCAACAAAATTGATTTAATTTATAATGATGCATAAGTGTTTTAAATAGTGTTATAAACTATTTCGGACTATATGAAATAAGTAATGGATATTGTTATTCCGTGCACAAAAGCTTTCGAAATCGAGAAAAAGGGCCAATTTGTTTAACTTATTCATTATAAAATTAATATTGATTTTAGTCATATAAATATTTGTTATAAAATTGTAATTAATTATCATCTATAATGATTCCAAGATATGTTGTTTTTTATATGTTCTTTTGATAAGGAATTTCTGCTTATTAAGATTATGGACTTTTGAATCTCAGTATTTAAATTGTTTAAATTTTTAACGAAATTCTTATAATGAGACTGTATGTATAAGGACTAAAATCTAATTTAAAACATTTTTTTGATTAAAATGTAAGATTAGAGTATTCCTGAAAAATTCTTTCATTGTACAGCTTACTAACCAACTGTTTTTATTTTTTCATTTTATCTTTAAAATTTATATAGAAACAAAAATGAGTACCTATTTTCACTTATTTTAAATGATATTTATATAGAACGCCAAATTTATCGAGCCAATTCCCACCAAACTGTTGACATACCAGTGCAGAAAAGTTTACAAATACAACTTGGAAAAAGTCTTCTGTAATTCTTAAAGAGACTTGATTTCTTATCTTTTCCAGGTCTGATAAGGAATCGCTAAACTTTAAATCAACTTTTCAATTATCTGTCCTTATTAAAAATAGTTTGATATTATAGGAAACGGGGAAAAACGGAGAGAATTTTTAAAAAATTTTATGACTATTATTCACTTTGACGATCTTACATTGGTATGCATACATAAAAAGTTCATCAGTTAGTTGAGTAGATGTCGTGTCTACTTAGAAGTCCTATGACTTCTCAAAGGAATATTATATTCGAGAGGCTGGAATTCAGAGAGTGGGTCCTCGTAATTTATAGGCAGGAACCTTGAAGAAGATTCCTAGGTATGGCCTGCCACTTTCAGGTGTATTATTTTGGAACTTAGAAGATATAGTGAACATAAACCTATATTACGTACCCCAACCATCATTGATGAACCCAGTGGAATATTCGCGAGTATTAATTGTTGAACCTTCCGGTTACGAGATTGTTGCTTTTGGCGGCTTAGTTATCACAACTCAGGTGGACAGTTAACAGAAGGGGACATGAACAAAATCCTTTACGGTATATTGATGGGGGGCAATGTCCGTGGCCACGAGCTCAATCCTTACCTGTCCTCTGGGTAGTGCTAAATGAGAGATAACCTCAGGGGTATGACTCCTTTAGGCATATACGGGTGTCAAGAGCCCGAGGTTCACCCGAGTGATTTTTCTTAGTGTCTTTCCTGGTAGTCTGGGGCTTACATCTGCAGAGTTTGCTCTTTACTGGGATTGAGCAAATTGATATTCAACCATTGCAGACCTCTCGTAGGTAAGCTGCAGCTCTTTAGCTGCCGTGGTTGCTGTCGTATTGACTGGTCTTGAGTTTGTTAGCTGCTGTATGTCTTCGGATGTTTCAACGTAAGGAATTATCTTACAGTATGGATCAAATTAAGCTTAATCGTGATATTGTTGTACCTGTCAATAGTTTCCTAACATTAGTAAAACATATGTCTACCACTTAAAACTGATTTTCAGCGACTAAAACAAATGATTTTACCAGGAAAAGTGAACTTGCAATCTCTAGGATCGAAAAAGTGTCTACAATCTGGTTAACCAAAAGTTTATTTTATGACCAATTTTTCAACTATGTACCATGTGCTTTATATCATAATGCTGTGTTTATATATATATATATATATATATATATATATATATATATATATATATATATATATATATATATATATATATATATATATATATATATATATATATATATATATATATATTCCTTTTCCTCCTATTCATTAAATTTATCCTTGCTTATCAAGATTTTACAAACTGAATATTTCTTTAAATATATAGTATATGAAACTAGTAATCTAAAGGTTTTTGGCATATATGAATATAACGTAGAATCTGTTGCATCTATGTATCGAATAATGTCTTACAAATATTTTTGTAAATATTAAAAGTATAAACATCACGAATGTTCAAACACCTTTCGGGGAATCTTACATCCTTCAATCTTAATCAAGCTCGAATATGCAAAAGAACTGCATGAATAACGAGTTTAGCAAATTAATTGCTGCAGTAATTTTGTCCAAGTTAATTAGTATATATCATGAATCTCACAGATGATATACGACAATTCCAACGCTTGCTTTCTTCATAAGAATAATATGAGTTATGAATAATTAAGCACATTTCTGTGTGTTAAAAATTAAATACTAATGTTTATTTATAACAATACTTGACTAGTGAAACGATAAATATTTTCAATTTGTCTACATAACAGCAAATTAATCAAACTATTAATATGAGAGTTAATTTGCTACTACACTTACAAAAACCATTAAAGTATCAGATTTCATATCTATACTGATATTTCCTCGAATAAAGCAATTCTATATCAGATAAGATATATTTAATTTTTCGGGAAAGCCTATATCGGCTCTAGGAGCAGCGATTCGCTAGAGATATAAAGATAACTTTTCCCCCAATATCAGCTTGAAAATTTTCTGACAAAGTTTGCCACATATCCGCCGCAATATTTGTGATAAATGTCTTCACATTTTTTCCTGATTTCCGGAATTACGCTTCCAGGAAGCAGAATTGTTTCCGGAACCTATCGGATTTTTCTACAGCCTTCCATAACAAATTCAAGATGAATGAAGCTTGGAATTTCTCCGATTTTTTTTCCCTTCTGATCTCTACCAGTGATATATTTTCAGGAGTAAAAGTTTGCATACATTCTTTCAAATGGAAGAAGTGTATTATTAAGCTTTCATTATCGCTTGAAAGTAAAGCTATAGAAGGCCTCATATAAGTTAAGCCATAAAAGTATATTACTACAACTGTGTTTTATTTTAATTCCTGTTAATTTCTTCAATATTTACTAACTGACATGCATTTTCTCGCACACTAATATTATAAGGGACGTTACAATAAGGGACGTCGCGGGACTGTGTAACGTCACGGGATCCTCGAGTAGCGTGTGGGTATCGAAGTGGTTTTAACCCTCCGAGTGGAACACACCTAGGAAAAAAAAGTCTCCGCTAAAGTTTTATTGTGTCAGTGACCAAAGTGTTCTATGATTTTTTACTTCACCCTTTGTCGACTAGATTGGAATACGGGAAACCCACCCTCGTTATTGTCCCTTTACTTCCGGTTATAAATAGATATATAAATATACATTATAGATTGTTAATTTTAAATAAACATAAAGCTCGTCAAGTCTCGAAGATCATCTCAAAAGAAAAATGGATTCTAAAAGAACGAATAAAAATATTTTTAAGAAATTTATTTATATTTTTTTACGAAAGTCATCCAAGATATTTAAGTGGTGCAATTAGAGATACATCTGTTACCACAAACGAAATTCTTCGAAACAGAGATTTACAAAGCCATGAAAAGCTATCAGCGTTTTTGTGCCTCAGGGAGTAGTGGTGCGTCCCTCAATAAATGTCAGT
>CM063498.1:179322672-179335172 GCA_032207245.1 Pardosa pseudoannulata
ACCTTTCTAAAGAATGGCCCGTCTGCATATTCTTCAAAAAGATAGTTGCTTACTCTTCTCCGGCCCAGTAACCCGGACAAGAAAAAAACAATAGGGACTACTATTTTATGTGACCGAAGGGTAAACTTGCATCCCATTTCTCAATCCCGGCTTGCCTTTCTTGGACGTGTTTGGATAGTTCTTCTGCATATGACACCAGATTTAATAACTTTGAACTTGTAGTCCTATAGATATAATTTCCTCGCGACACATCCCACATCGTGACCGTGTCACAACTTTGTCCTCGCTTGAAGCGGTTTCAGAGTAAGTAATAGTTTTTTCCGTTGAATGACGAAAGTCACCACTCATATATTAATTACATGTGCCACATATATGTTCACATTAAAATAGTGTAGCTAATGTATCATACATGTAAATATCAAATTGTAAATATAAAACTTTTAGTCATCATTTGTAACCAATTAAACCAACATAGGTTAGTTATATATATATATATATATATATATATATATATATATATATATATATATATATATATATATATATATATATATATATATATATATATATATATATATATATATATATATATATATATATATATATATATATATATATATATATATATATATATATATATATATATATGCATCTCTGTGCACGTGATAGACAAATTACCTAGAAAGTTTGCGTCAGGCTTTTAATATTGAAATTTATAGTAAAAGTTTTAAATGTTTTGCCTATTACGAATATTACCGTAAATGAGTAATTCCGTTCTGGAAATTAAAGTGAAAAGATTCAAAAATGTATTATACATATGAATAAATGCAAGAATATTTCGATAGAAAATATGTGAAGTTAAAACTCATCCAGTGAAATTAACATCTATTGCAAAGAAAAATAAATCTTATTTAAAATCTACCTGAAACAAATGTTACAGCTAATTATTAGGAAAATCCGTGAGTATTAAATATTCACTATGTGAAATATTAACGAAAAGAGAATTTCCAACAAATGATCCCATTTTATAGCCCTAGAGAAATTAAATATTTGATAAATTTCTAAAACAAGAGATTGATATAATTATTTTAAACTACGAAAAAGATTTATTGTCGATATCTATTTTAATTTATGCTTCGGAAATGCAACGATTAAATATTTAGGTGTAATTTTATAGATTCACCTTTTTTCATTTCAATACATTAATCAAAGTCGTGATTCATCGCTTAGCAATCATGTAATGGAACGAGCTAAAAATTTCCAATTTAACTATTATGACAAACTTTACTCCATGGATATCTTAATTTTGACTATAAATAATCTATCTGCCTAGCTAATTTCATACGTTTCATAATGTTTCTTAGTCTTTTAAATTAAATTAAGCGTTGAGAACCATTTTACGTCAAATGAAAGTGATGATCTAATTAAGATTGTTGAAATTTTGAAGATAATATGGCAAAAAAATAGACTTGAAATCTAATTCGTCCTACAAATTTGTACAATTTGTCAACCGTGTTTAATCTTTTGCATAGGAAAAAAAATTTTATCTTTTCTTAAATGTGACATGGAGGATATCATTAGCTTAATGAATTTAAGCTACGTATTTTGTAGAAGATATGAATCGTCTATACGTAAGTGAAATTTTTTATAATTACATGCTGAAAAGAACTTATTAAATGTGACTGTTATATGAAAATTTTGAAATTTTTAACTGAAAATTTCATTAAACAATCATATGCAGTCTCAAGAGAAGAATTTGGTTGGTTGATTTTGTGTTTTTCCAAGTGGTACGTATGAACATGGGAAGGTGGGAAGGTTTATATATATATATATATATATATATATATATATATGTGTGTGTGTGTGTGTGTGTGTGTGTGTGTGTGTGTGTATGTATGTATGTGTGTATGTATGTATACCTGGTGGCCATAATTATACTGACAGTCCTCACAGTGTTCTGCAGCGCGATCTATTTGCGAGAATGACGCCACATTTTGTAGGAAGATTAAACAATATGTGGTACGAAGGATCCTGCGAAAAAACAAATTAGTTCCAAAAGTCACCGCTAGGGAAATATTTGGCGCTGTGTAATAGAAAATAGAGTGTTAACAAATGCAAATCAATAAGGCGATTTCACGCAGTAGGGCAAATTCACAAAGTATGACAATTCGGGATTTAGTTTCAAATGGAAGGGCAGTTTATTGTTTGTCTATTGGCTGTTGTAAACATGAAAATGAATGGGAAAAGCATTGTAGTACGTCGTGACGTTGCGACAAATTGCCTTATTGGCTATCATACAGATGAGCATGAACAGAAAGGGCATTAAAGTAGTCATGACGTTGCGTGAAATCGCTCTATACGGAAATTAAGTTCTTAACTGTTTCAATGGATGTAATGTGAAATTTGAATAAAGAAATTTTTCTTCTGCTCAGCGTACGTGATGTTGCCGATTACGAGACTTTATCGGTGTTTATGTAGATTTTAAGCTTTTTTAAAATTGTTGCCATATTGCACTTGAACTAAATCATAAAATGTGCATAATAAAAGGTAATTTTATTCCGTATTAATTTGCATCTGTTAAGACTTTATTTTCTATTACACAGCGCCAAATATTTCCCTAGTTGTGACTTTTGGAAGTAATTAGTTTTTTCGTAGAATCCTTTGTCCCCCGTCTTGTTTAATCTTCTTACAAAATGTCTCGTCATTCTCGCAAATAGATCGCTCTATAGAACACTGTGAGTACTGTCAGTTTAATTGTAGCCAGAAGGTGTTTTCTTTAGAGAGAAGAGGAAAATTTTAAAAAATAACATGTGGTATACTATGGAGTAAAATTTGATGAGATTTAGGAATCATAATGTCAAAAGAATTTAAACATAATCATGAATTATAAATAAAACACATTCATTTAAAAAACATGAAATACAAAATTGCAGATGGTACATTGTCAAATATCTTCGCAACCATTCTCATATTACTCCAGGTGAATAAAGGAGTTCTATCAAACATTTGCTTACTTCATTACTTCTTTTTCAATTCCTACTATTAGTTCACACTCTTTCTATATATACCGGGTAGTCTAAAAGAAACTTCTCCTTATATCAGTCCCTAGTAGCCGAACCATTACACCTATCGAAATGAAAGTTTAGATAACGTTATTCCAATGTATGGTTTGGTTTGGTTTGGTTTGGAGCGCTACGGTCTACTGTTTTGCACACGAGGGCTAATGAGACCGGGACCTACAGTTTAAAGCCGATTCCGAACGGCTACAAACATCCATGCCAGCAGCGGGATTCGAACCCGCGAACTCCGGTTCCGAAGAGCAGCGCTCTACCATTCGGCCATCGTTCGGCATTCCAATGTATGGGTTCCCGATTGTGATGATTTAACTGAATATTAAAACTCTCGCAGTTACGGTTACAGTGACAAAATTTCGAAATTTTCTAATGGCAACAGCCACTTCTTTTCATGTGCAAATTGATCAAAGTATGGTTAAACCTTAAATGACTTTGAAACGAGACATTTATGATTTCAATTGGCGGAGTAAACATTTGAAAAATAGAGCAATTCACCTCGTGTTTTCCCATTTTTCCCTCTTTCTTCGCACGAAACGAGATAGATTAGCAAGAGCAGGAAGAAATAATATTCCCACACTGCTTACACCACAACCAGTGCTTTAAAAGAGTGTTCTGTGATTGATGCTTATGCTGACTAACCCAGTGATTTATGCAAAGTGCATCAATATACCTTCCCTTTTATTGCTATTGTTCCTTTATGGTGCACTTATTTGCAAATTTTTTACGCATCCAATATACGTCATAGGTGTCTCGTTCTAACTCCATTTAACCCTTTAAAGGTCACTATTGAAAATTATTTGGGATTTAATGGAATTAGGTTATAATTGATATCTATGAACCTTATATATATATGTGAAATATGTTGAAAAATATTAAACCTATTTCGGTAGAATGGTGGGTTGTAACTGTGAAACTACCTACCCCCTTGTACGGCACAAAAATAATACTTTCTTAAAATTTAAATAATATTTAAAGAACACTGCACTGCATTACCATAAAAATAATATAACAGATAAATAGCTAAACTATTTATATATTAGACTATTATAGATTTATATTTATAGATTTATAGATATTGCTATATATAGATTAAACTATTTATGTTTTGGGTAGGTATATTTATCTGAGGTCATGATGGAGAAAAATCAAATACCTGTTTTTTTTTTTCGTTTAAACGAGTATATTTTAATGAGAAAAATAACTTGTGTGTTGTGCTAACATTTATTAATAATTTGAAGTGTCAAAAACATCCGAAAAAAATCATTATTATACCTCTAAAAAAAGAGAAAAAATATTTTAACTCGTTTCACTACGAAACCATTGTTCTTTAAAGGGTTAAGGTTTTTTCATGCTCTGATCAATTTGCACATGAAAAAAGTGGGTGTTCCCATTCGAAAATTTTGAAATTGTATCACTGTAACTATAACTCTGAGAGGTTTACGGTTTTAAATCCTTACAATCTAGACCCCATACATTCAAATAACTCTATCTAAACTTTCATTTTAATTAGTCTAACAGTTAATGACTCGTATATAAGGGAAGTTTCTTTTAGACCACTCGGTATTTATATATCTTGTTCAAATTTTCAATCGTTACTTTTTATTCATCCACTCAAATTCAAATACCTTATTTAAACTTATAATGGATGACACTTGATATTAAAATATTTCTTTCAAATATTAATTCAATAATTAAATTCAATCCATTAATTTCCATCAGTAACTGTGAATTTTGGCGATAATGGTGATTACAAAATCGATTCAATATCAGTGCAATTTTCCGTAAAATGCAGCTACTGTACTGCTGAACGAAGACTTTTATCATTAATACTTTCATGGACATCAACAATACATAAGATACAAAGTAGCACTCTAGATTATGCAGTAATATGTATAGGACGAAATCTCTTTACAGAAAGTCAAGCATATGTCACCTTGAGTCGTGTGACACCATTAGATTGGTTATTAATTGAAGAACTGGACTGCTCGAAACTCACTGGAAAGGTTCCTTGCAATAATGAAGCATTACAAGAGATGGACAGAAGGAGAAATTATACACAACCATAAGATTCATAAAATAGAAATGAAAAAAATAGTAAGCGAATGAATAGCAACAAACAAAATAATAGTTTGACACCATATATTAAAAGGAAAATGGAAAATTGCAAGGAGATTCACTTTCTATTTTGCCACTTAATAGTGTGGTTCTGTCATATGTATATACATATTTATATTAGTTCCAATTATTAAATAAAAAGTAACTAAAATAAAAATTTTTTATTTTGACCTATGTAGACACTAGGTGGACTTTAATTTTTTTATATATTACTTGTTATTACTTGTTACTTTTCATAGCGTTTCTGCATCTAAATATAAATATTTTCCGTTTTTATTTTTACCTAATTAGGGTATTATCTCTTATTCCTCTTGAAAAACAAATAAGGAAACGGATGGCTAAGAAATGCAATCCTTGCTGTTTTGCAATAACAGATAAGTACAACGCGTTTATTTAAAAAAAACATGCAACAAAAAGTTGCAAGTCACAAGAAACATGACGTTTTTTTTTAAATTTTTCATATTTGATATCAGTCTAGGTTTCAGCACCAAATATTTTCTTGGCATTTTAAACTGTTGCCAAATCTGCTACCACAATATTATTTTTTACTTAAATACTTCCATTTTCATTGAGTACCATTTAGGAAAATAAAATCTAAATATTTAAAAAAAAATTTGAAGAATTAAGATGGTGTTCTTTTTTCGCTTGAGCATTTATATTTATAAATTATAGTAGCTCTAATGCAGTAATTTAAACATATTTTATGCTTTCTTTTTCACTCTTATAACTTGTTGGTCATATTTTTTTTCTATTAATTTTCACTTTCTAAAAGCTAAGAAAATTATATTTCTCAACTGAGAAAATTAATGCATTTCAACTGTTTGATCTACGAAAAGTGAAACAAAGTGTAATTTTGTTGTAATAGTGTTTTACTTATAATAGTTTTTACTTAAATACTTCCATTTTCATTGAGTAGCATTTCAAAAAATAAAATCTAAATATTTAAAATTTGTTTTCATGTTGTTGTTCCTAATTTTTCTTGAGAATTTATACTTATAAATTATAGTAGTTCGATTGCAGCAATAACTGTTTGATCTACGGAAAGGCACAACTAAGTGCAATTTTGTTGTAATAGTGTTTTACTTATAATAGTTTTTACTTAAATACTTCCATTTTCATTGAGTTGCATTTCGAAAAATAAAATCTAAATATTTAAAATTTGTTTTCATGTTGTTGTTCTTAATTTTTCTTGAGAATTTATACTTATAAATTATAGTAGTTCGGTTGCAGCAATTTAAATATCTTTTATGGTTTCCTTTTCACGCTTATAACTTGTTGGTCATTTTCTCTTTCCATTAGTTTTCACTTTCTAAAAGCTAAGAATATAATATTTTTTAACTGAGAAAACTAATGTTTTTCAACTGTTTGATATACGAAAAGGCACAACTCAGTGTAATTTCGTTGTAATAGTGTTGTTCTAGATGTACCACAGGGAATGTGTTTTAATTACGCCTGTTAGAGTAGGGATGGTATTACCCTCTCTAGAGGAATTGAAGGGCTCCACATCTAAAAGTCTTCCAGAAGACTAATACGCCAGAGAAATAAGGGGAACCCTATGTAGGTCTCCTCATCAGTTCACCTAAGAAGCCTTTTCATCCAGGGTGAATCTCCTTATTGTTAAATGTTTATCTTTCTTAACAATTTAGCTTTAAGTGATAGGGAATCTTTCTCTTACCGTAATATCTTCTTAGTGGTAAATATATGCATTGCCCTCCCCTACTTTTTCCTTTTAAGTAATTTTTACTATTTTAAAACATGTATTCTATCATATCCATTAGTTACAGTGGGTTTTATTAGCCTAGGGGGCAAATAAGATACAATATTATAAAACACTGCTTTAAACAAGATTAAGATACAGGTTTTCCAAGTGTTGAACAGACATTCATGAACAAATGAAGCCGATTTGCTAAAAGTATATCAAATAGCAGGATTAGATATAAAAAATTGCATTATGTTTAAGGAAACCATTACAGCTTATGAATCATTTAAGACTCTTTTTAAAGGCAATTAGCTATATTACGCAGTAAGGAATTTTACATACTACATAATCAGAATTTCAAAGTTTTTATAAAAATATATGGCAAAATATTTAAAAATATGACAAATATATATTTATGGTATTTGTAAACCCCAAGTAAAACTAAAAAATTTATGATATTTTTACTTAACTGAAAAATTTTAATTAAAAAATCTAGAAAACACATCGCATTTATATGTGAAAATTGCAGAGATTCATTCTTTATATATACAGAGAGTAAAACAAAACGATGTTCTAAACTAAAGTAGAGACTCAGCCAATCAAATACGTTCAATAAAAAAAGGAAATGTAAATTTTAATATAAAAAATTGATGATTTATATTTAAATATATTTATGAGGTTTTATTTCAAAGCATACATAGCATCATGAAAAATAAGCAGTAAATGATCCCCTAAATTTTGAAAATTATTGAAAAATCATAACCAGTTACAAACCATACACCATGTGAACGAGCTTGGTGTATGCTGATATAATATATATTTCGTTAAACCATACATTAAAAAAATACTTAATAAAATTATACAAAGCATTTTTAGATTTTTAACACCTATTCCGAACATCATAATACCTTTAAGTAATTCCTCTTAATTAAAAAATAAAAACATTTAGTGCAATTAAAACTCCAGATTTTCCAAAAAGTAATTAACATGCTACATTACTCTCTGGATTTGTATCTGTACAGGTAGAAACTTACGTATCAAATTAAATTGGTGTTAATGTAGAAAAAAAAATATATAAATGTTTTTGATCTAAGAAGTTCAAATATTAGTGCAAATTTGAATAGAATTAGTAGAATGAAATAATAAATAATAAGTCATTAAAATTATATAAATACTTAATTAAATAAAATATAATTTCATATATAAAATGTGTAGTCAACTGTATTGAGTATAATTTAGTTTAGAGCACTATAGTTTATTGTTTTCTAACATGAGAGCTTACAGCTTATTTCTAATGGTTACGAAAATTTTTGAAAACTATGAGATCTAAACATATAAAATCCAGAATCAAATAGTCATACACTACCAATTTGTTCAATGTTCGACTTTCTATTGATGAATGATCCTCTTGTGAGTGGATTTTCAGTGTAAAATCCCGTGCCATTCTTAGATCTGAAGGATTGAAAATATGAAAACAAAACCAAAATTACTTAACACTACACATTTTATATCGGTAAAATTACAAGTTTGTAATGAGTACTACCCTGTGAAATCTTCCTTTTGTGAAAAAATTTCCAGCCGTAAAATGCGTGCCATCTATAGATCTGAATGTTTAAAAATTTAAAAAAAAGACAGAAAATAGAATTTCTTAACTCTGCACTAAAGCATGTTTTATGTGGGATAAGACAAGTGCATGATGAGACATTTCTTGAAGGAATGTTTTTTTTTTTTTTTGTAAGAATTTCGAATTGTAACAATCATTTCACCCATATATCTGAAGGGTGAAAGAAATAATTACAAGAAAATAAATTCTTAACACATTTTATGTCAGTAAAGTTATAAGTGAATAACGAATATTTCCTAAATAGATATTTGTTTTGAGAGAGTATTTCTGTCTGTAAAACACATGCCATCCATAGATCTGAAGGATTAAAAGTATAAATCAGAAATTGAAAATTTCTTTAAAGCATACAATTTTATAGGTAAAGTCAGGGCCTGATTTCTGACAGGGCAAGAGCTCGGGCCTCCAGTCATAAGATGGCTCCAAAATTAACTGCCATTTCAAGTTAAAAATATGATGCATATGTCTGAAATTCACTTTAAATTATCGACAACTTCCGCTTTTAGTTTTTGACTTACTCAGTATCATTAGAGAGCTTGTTCACGAATGTAAGGCCGAACGATGGCCGATTAGTTAGGGTGCTGGCCTTCGGTACCGGAGTTCGTGGGTTCGAATCCCACAGTGGCATGAATATTCGTAGCCGTTCGGAATCGTCTTTAAGCTGTAGGTCACGGTCTCACTAGCCCTCGTGTTTCAAAAAGTAGACCGTAGCAATCCAAACCATCACGAATATAAGTGCTGGAAAAAAATGTAGAACACCCAGCTACATTCTGTTTTAGGCAGGAAAATTCCTCGGGTAATTACTTACAAAATTCTAATATACGTTTTACCTTCCAGGACTTTTTTGTAACTTTTTTATAATTTTACTTATTTCATAATTTTTTAATTTTATTTTAAACTAATCTCCTTTTACTAACTACATTGGTAAGTCAATTTTAAAGGCTCTGCGGGTCATAGTTTAACCCCTTCCAGGTTCATTTTTTTTTCAGGATTATGGGTAAAAAAAATGTCAATTTTTTTGCTTATTTTCATACATACATAGCTTTTTAAACGTAATAGCATCATTCGCATACAAAAATTCCTAAAAATTATTAGACTTTGGAGTCAATTCACACTAATTATAAATATAAATCTTAGAATACCTAGCTTTTAGCTTGAATTAAATTTTATTTATATTCTATGCATTTACATAAATGATAATGAACTTATTAATCAAAATTTTGTCGTATATGATACAATCGAAAACACGGTACTGCAGAGAGTCCAACATCGCAATCTGGACTGTAGCACCTTGTTTCTCTCCTTACCTTCTTCTCTCTACTGTCACTCTTTGAGCAGCAAATAATCAGTAGCCAGAAAAGTAAACAAAAGAAATCGAAACCATAAAAATCACATGTGAAATAATTCGTTAAAGACTAGTTGCACAGTGTAAAATTTCACAGTACCCGAGCTACACTCGGGATGATCCAGGATGGTACATTTCGCCTGCCCGAGTACAGCTCGGGAAAAACATGGAAGGGGTTAAGTATCACTACATATAACAATCACGCCGTAGCCATCACCTGTGTGCAGCAGAGTGAGGATGATCCCGGATAAATAGGTTTGCCCTAAGCCCCCATTTCTGTAAGTCGGGCACAGGGTTAAGTCACGAGTACATAATATAACTTTCCTTAAGGAATATTCCTTTTCTGAGAACATTTCCAGTTGTAAAACGTATACCCCCAATAGCTCTGAAGGATTAAATGTAAGAAAACAGAAATTAAATTTCCTTAAAACTACGCATTTTATACAGGTAAATTCTAAATTCCTTATGGGGCTTTCCACCTAAGAGCTGTACCTTTTGTCAGAGAATTTCCAGTTGTAAAACTCATGTCACCCATATATTTGAAGCATTAAAACTAAAAAACAGAAAATAGAACTTTATCAAGTAAATCGCACAGGTCGAAGAAGGTAATTACGCGAAACCTGGTGTTTCATTTGATTTGTTTCACTCTTAAAACAACCTCAAGGCAGTAAACATTCTACCTGCCATCTTAGAGTTGTTCCCTAGAGGGCTAAACAAGATTGTCGAAGACCAATGTGAACAATGCCAGGGGTAAAAATTAAGCAATTTTACTTTAAACGCGCTTCTTTTATTATAAATCTAGAATAAACAACGAGAGTAGAAACACTGGGGATGCTCTCAAGGGAACAACATTTATTAAGGATCAATGAGATTTCCGAGATAAGCGAATTCAAAGATAAACAAAAGAAAAGAAGTATTGAATTAGTAAGAGTAAATAAACGGCAAAAATAAAGACCTTCCCCAGAATCGATTTTGACAATGAGTTATAAACTTTATTTATACACACAAAGAAGTTATAGATTAGAAGTGAGGAAATGCAGTACAGGAGAAGGATTCTGTTCAATGAAATACAAAGGTTTCAGGATTAAATTTTACAATAAATTGTAGATGGAAAATGGATGTAATTCCAAGTAATACCATTGCTTTATTGCATTATTTTTCCATTGTAAGAAGAAAAGGAGTGGGTAAAAGTAGGTTTTATTAAACTTGAACAAATTACATGGTCCAATTAACACTACATTTAAACAAAAGTAAAATGTGCACGTCTTAAGTATAAGTGAAGTTCTGGTGTATATTAAGAAACACCCCATTACATTCTCAAATTCAAGAATTCTTATTAATGGGATAAGCTGCCGGTATATGCTATATCGCGCTGAAACTAGATGGCGCCACGCTGACTCTTGCTTCACTTTCCATAACTTGTAGTCTCCTTAATATCTTTAATATCGTATAATCTTTTCTGTAAATCTTTCCTACTTTTAACTTCAATTTTTAAGCAGTTGATTTTTTATCTATAAAAAGAATTTTAAAAACCCCAAAACTATAAAAGTTATTAAAAAACTGGATGCTTGCATCCGCAAAAATATATTTTCTATTTTTGTTTTTATATATGTTTTTAAAATTTTTGTGAAAAAGTGTAAATTTTTTCGTTTTTTTCATTTTATTTTAAATGTATTTATAAGCTATTAAAGGCCTCTAAATATTTTATGTCATTATAAGACTCTATTTCATTATAATTGTTAGTACCCTAAATGTATTTTTAATTTATGATGCACACCTTGATGATTACTATCACCTTAATCACTGGAATCATTGCTCAAGCCCAGGTACTCCAACTAAGCTGTTATTTTCTTATATGCTTATATGTTTTTATCAAATAAATGTTCCATTAGCAAAAATGTATGTATATATATGTACATATATATATGTGTATATATATATATATATATATATATATACATATATATATATATATACATATATATATATATACATATATATATATATATATATATATATATATATATATATATATATATATATATATATATATATATATATATATATATATATATATATATATATATATATATATATATATATATATATATATATATATATATATATATATAATATATATATATATATATATATATATATATATATATATATATATAATATATATATACATATATATATATACATATATATACATATATATTTGTACATATATATATATATATATATATATATATATATATATATATATATATATACATATATATATATATATATATATATACATATATATATATATATATATATATATATATATATATATATATATATATATATATATATATATATATATATATACATACATACATAATTGCTAATAGAACAAATATTTGATTAAATGTCCCATTGCTCTGAAATGTATTTTTAACTCGATAGGGGATTGTAATTAATTGTGTTTTTGACTTGTAGTCACATATTTTGAATCATTTTGAGTGGCTACCGACATCCCATGCGGTATCTTAGTTATGAGATTCCAGTCAACTTCATCATCAGGGAAGTTAGGATTTATTTTAGGCTTTATCTCCTATTATTTTATGCTTTATAAATACCTTACATATACTAAGTACG
>CM063498.1:179345172-179350172 GCA_032207245.1 Pardosa pseudoannulata
AAAAGAAACACAGGGGCTTTCGAAAGACTATACGCTTACATCAGGTGGACATGAATCTAAATTCCCTTCTGATCGGGGACTTTCGGAAAAAGAACACTCTTTCATTGGTTTGGACTTTTAAAGCTGTAGCTCACTACTTTCAGCATGTCCTACCGACTTTCTTCAGCGGCTTCTCACTGTTAAGAAGAAATCTAAGCCCATGACGACTAACAAAGACCTGCTGTTCATATCTTTTTCTTCTTGAACCTCTTCGATTTCTAAATTTTTTATTTTGTAATTTCGCTCCACCTTCACTTTTTTTTTTTTTTTTTTGAATTGTTTCAATAATACAACCTGTTATATTTTTTCGTCGATCTTTCTTCAATCTTCATTCGTTGAAGATTTGAATCAGCGCACACCCTCGCCTTCAAATTCCAAACATAGGTGGAAAAATGCATTTCTCCACCTACGATCACCAGAAGTTCCAACGGCCATAAAGCTCCATAAATACATTACAAAGGGCCTTTCTACTTTTGTTTCAGTACAGGAGATACGTGTTATTTCATATGGCAATCCAATTCCATAAACATCGGTCCTCATAAATCCCCTTTCTCTATATCTTGAGACACTCTCTTTTTAACAAATAAAATGTAATGAGGTTAGATTTATATCCGAAACTTTTATTACAAACTACAACTATTATAATAATTTAATTCAAAGATTTTATATGCATCTAGGGACTCTCATAACACATAAAAAACCACATATGAAGCTATGAACTAAGTCTGTAGAGAAACTCGAGTAAAATAGACACAAAAAGTTTAAAATGAGAGAATAATTATCGGTAGCAACAATTTATACTAAAACATAACTTAATATCATTACAGATCTAACTGTAATATTTTGTCATTTTTTGCCAGTCTATATAATATTAGTTCTTAAGTAGATTATATCTGCAAAGGTAGTTTCACGGAATCAGAGAAGTAGGCGTCCAGGAACCACTACAGAAATATCCCATTCAACTTCTGCTTACACTCATTCGTTTGGTGTGTCCTTTCTTTGTAGTCATTTCTAGCTAATTGTGCTAAAGTGATAATATCTCCGGCAATCTCACTCCTTCATTCAGGGGGTGAGGATGGCAAACCCAACATATCCAGCTAGTAAGTAACAAGATAGAATGCCTGAAACTCTTGCCTCTCCAGTAGCACACTGCTGATGTAACTATTTGTTACATTCTAGTAAGAAATTAATACCAGTGTCGTTGGGGCAACGCTTTGTGCTTTCAAACCCCAGGCCCGAGGTTTGATCATCAGGCTGGACAATAATGTTTCAGCCTCTTATCCCTTCAGTGAATAGACAAATGGAATACCAAGTATGCTTGGGACCTAAACACTGGTGGTTCCGTGTAAGGTTGACCATCTAACCGGGATATATGCTCCGAACTACAGGGCCCTTGATATTGGAAACGGACACTAAAACCGTAGGCTCCCAAGTTGGGCTGTTGCATTGGAGAGTTTATGGTAAAAAATATTTTTTATATATAACTGAAATAAAATATATGTCTTCTTGTGTAAATTTAGTTGTATCTACATTACTTTCAATGTATTAGCTTATGTAATATCTAATGTGGGTCACCATAAAATGAATATGCAGTGACAAACTTGAGTTACTTTAATTAGAAAGACATAATTACAGTGTTTAGGAAGCATTTTCTACTTGAATTATATTTTACTGATTTACAACTGATATTAAAGTTTTATTTGTCTTATTGTTTATCGCATTTAAATTTTTAAAAAAGGCAAATTTTTATGCTTATAAGGGTATTTTTGATTTTGGCAAAATTTTATTGTATTCTCAAGGTTATATAAAGTAATATATATATATATATATATATATATATATATATATATATATATATATATATGTGTGTGTGTGTGTGTGTGCGTAACCTTTCAAATATGTGTCCAATTCCAGCTTGCAAGTATAGGACAAAATGTATTCCATTGTACACAAATATTCCATAACAACAATTGAGACATCTAAGCAAAATTAAGGAATCCCTTCTGCGAGCCATTTATATATACAGAAAAATATATGTAGACAGATTCTGCCAAACTTATCATATCTTGAAAGAAAATGGCATTTTTGGTCTCAAGAGTGTATCCATAATATATATTGCTTGAAGAGTATTTTCTTCTTTAGCCTAATTCAAAAGTTTATCATAGAAATAAAGGTATTGTTATGATTTACAAATTAAATTTGAAGATTTCTTAATTGGGGCATATCTCACATTTTTCAGGGAGAGCTAATTAGTCAATATGATTTTGATTATTTGTTTTAATCATCGTGTTTTTAATTATATTAATATCAGAGTTGAAGTCTAAAATTGTTAATTCTAGATAATTTGACATATCAAATCTACCTTAATTAATTTTGTCAGAACGATTGTTATGAATTTAGTTAGCTGATTAAGATAAATTTTAATTAACACCAGACATTTGTTAGTTAAATGAATCTTTCATTGTTCATTTATTTTTCTCCTTATCAAAGCATATTATAAATAATTTCTACTTTATATATTTCTACCGGAAAATTATATAAGCAATGTAATGTGATAAATTTGGTCATTGAATGTGAATAAAAATTAAAGAGAAAGACGTTTGAAGTAAAGATTTGTTCACGACTGTAAAAAACATCGGTAGCATTTTATTAATTTTCCAGAATTTACTCTTGATTTGGAAACACTTTCTCAAGCCAAGTAAAACGTTTGATAAAATTATTATCTTTAGAACATGTATAATGTAATTAAGAGTGCTATGAATAAGTCATTGTTTATGTTTTAATAATTAAACACCAGGGATTTTCTTACACACTTATTCTAAAATAATAAATAACTGGAAACAGTGCTACAAAATCTTGTATACTGCCGTTTAATATTAATACATTATTAAGCATATTTCAGAGAAAAGAACTTCAAATAGACTACTAATACATATTTTTTTACATTTATTCAATATTCAATCAAATTGATAATTCAAAATGAATCTACAGTTGATACAAATTATTGTTTAATCGATTTTAGGTATATTTCAGAGAAAATAATTGAAAAAATATAATTCTTTTCACACATAATATAACTTTAAATAATAAAATAATTGTAAATACAGCCACAATTCTTTCAAATTTTCGTTTAATACTAATACATATTAGTTATATTTTAGAAAAATAATTTGAAATAATTTGAAATAAATTACCAATATATATTTTTTTTACTTTTATTCAATATTTAAATAAGTCAGATGTAAATGCAGTTACAGTTGCCACAAAGTTCCGAAGTATTAATATATTATACTAATATTATATTAACACTAATACATTTTTAAGTATATTTAAGAGAATATAATATGAAATAAACAATCAATATATTTTTTTCACTTTTATTCAATATTAAATAATAAAACAACTGTAAATGTAGCTACAGTTATTGCAAAGGTGTGCTTAAAACAAATGTATTTTAGGTATATTTCAGAGAAAATAATTTGAAATAATTCACCCGGTAACTTTGTTTCACCTTTACTCAATATATTTGTTGTAAATTTCCATTTAATCATAATACATTACTAGATATATTTCAGAGAAAATATTTTGAAGTAAACTACTGGTATAATTTGTTTAGTTTTTATTCAATATCAAATAATAAAATAACTGTAAATGCAGATACAGTTGTTGTAAAGTTCTATTTAATACTAATGCAACTTAAGGTATATTGAATTTAGAGAAAATAATTTGAAATAATTCACCAATATATTTTTTCACATTTATTCAATATTCAAATAATAAAACAAATGTAAATGCGGATACGGTTGTTGCAAAGTTCCATTTTATACTAATACATTACTAGTTATATGTAAGAGAAAATAATTTGAAATAAATGATTATCGGTATGATTTTTTCACTTTTATTCAATATTAAATAATAAAACAACTGTAAATGTAGATATAGTTGTTTCAAATTTCTAATTAATACTAATGCATTTTAGGTATATTTCAGAGAAAATAATTTGAAATAATTCACCAATATATTTTTTCACATTTATTCAATATTCAAATAATAAAACAAATGTAAATGCGGATACGGTTGTTGCAAAGTTCCATTTTATACTAATACATTACTAGTTATATGTAAGAGAAAATAATTTGAAATAAATGATTATCGGTATGATTTTTTCACTTTTATTCAATATTAAATAATAAAACAACTGTAAATGTAGATATAGTTGTTTCAAATTTCTAATTAATACTAATGCATTTTTAGGTATATTTCAGAGAACATAATTTGAAATAATTCACTTATCTACTTTTTGCATTTATTCAATATTCAAATAATGAAACTAATGTAAGTGCAAATACAATTGTTGCAAAGTTTCGTTTAATACTACTACATTATTAGTTTAAAATAAACTAGCATTATAATTTTTTACTCGCAAACTAACTTTCATTTTTGAAACCATCTTTTGAAATGGGGATTTGAACTTAATTGAATATCTGTCAATTGAAACGAAACAATATTTTATACCACTATTTATACATAAAATAATCTTTTATTCTTAAAAAATAGCACAATTATTCTGTAAAAATGAGAACATAAAATCGTCCTAAACTTTTATCACTTATTGCTATTTATTGTTAAGAGAATACGTAATTTAGTAACAGTTAAATGTTCCAAGAAATATCCGAAAACATAAAATTTGTATTTGAAAATATAATGTACATCGAATTTCCTTTTAAAAAACGCTTCTAAAAACAGATAAAGAGTGCGCTGCAAATGACCAATTCTTTCAGCGTCATTTGCTACTTTAATCAAAACTTTTTATATTTAAAAAAAAAATAGAAGAGGGTGAGAGAAATGGCGTGAGAAAAATTTATCATTTTTGCATTTAAAAGCATTAGTGTATCTGAGCATGAGTATTTCGCCTTTATTTAAAGTTAATGCACTTCCCTTATGGCCATAAATGAAAAATA
>CM063498.1:179352672-179375172 GCA_032207245.1 Pardosa pseudoannulata
GAGAAATTACATACAATTGCATGATATATGGGTCCAATTCTTATCCCGAAACGAAAGAGTGCATGTCCAAATGATATCTTAATTCAATTGTTTCATGAGCTATATGTATGTGGTACCTTTTGGTTGAGCATCTTTTACTAACCTTAAATTATCAGATGTCAAGTGGTTTTTTTGATCGTGTTGTCTACTCTTCAAAATTTGAGTTATTTAAAAAGAGAAATTACATACAATTGCATGATATAGGGGGAAAATTCTTATCCCGAAACGAGAGAGTGCATGTCCAAGAGATATCTCACTCTATAATTCAATTGTTTCATGAGCTGTATGGCATGTGGTACTGTTTGGTTGAGCAAATTTTACTAACCCTAAATTATCAGATGTGATGTGGGTTTTTTTATTAGTGTTGTCAACTCTTCAAATTTGAGTTAATTTTAAAAAAGAAATTACATACAATTGCATTATCTAGGGGGTCAATTCTTATCCCGAAACGAAAGAGAGCATGTCCAACAGATATGCAGCTCTGTAATTCAATTGTTTCATGAGCTATATGGCATGTGGTACCGTTTAGGTGAGCAATTTTTACTACCCCTAAATTATCAGATGTCAAGTGGTTTTTTTGTTTTTTAATAGTGTTGTCAACGGTTCAAAATTTGAGTTATTTAAAAAGAGAAATTACATACAACTGAATGATCTAGAGGGCCAATTCTTATCCCGAAAAGAAAGAGTGCATGTCCAAGAGATATCTAACTTTGTAATTCAATTGTTTCATGAGCTGTATGGCATGTGGTACTGTTTGGTTGAGCAATTTTTATTAACATTAAATTATTAGATGTCAAGTGGTTTTTTTTAAAAATAGTGTTGTCAACTCTTCAAAATTTAAGTTATTTAAAAAGACAAATTACATACAATTGCATCATCTAGAGGGCTATTTCTTATCCCGAAACGAGAGAGCGCATGTCCACGAGATATCTAACCCTGTAATTCAATTGTTTCATGAGCTATATGGCATGTGGTACGATTTAGGTGAGCAATTTTTACTACCCCTAAATTATCAGATGTCAAGTTGGGTTTTTTTAATAGTGTTGTCAACTATTCAAAATTTGAGTTATTTAAAAAAAGAAATTACTTACAACTGCATGATCTATTGGGAAAATTCTTATCTCGAAACGAAAGAGAGTATGTCTAAGAGATAGGCAACTCTGTAATTCAACTGTTCCATGAGCTGTTTGGTATGTGGTACCGTTTGGTTGAGCAATTTTTATTAACATTAAATTATTAGATGTCAAGTGGTTTTTTTTAAAAATAGTGTTGTCAACTCTTCAAAATTTAAGTTATTTAAAAAGACAAATTACATACAATTGCATCATCTAGAGGGCTATTTCTTATCCCGAAACGAGAGAGCGCATGTCCACGAGATATCTAACCCTGTAATTCAATTGTTTCATGAGCTATAAGGCATGTGGTACTGTTTGGTTTGAGCAATTTTTACTAACACTAAATTATCAGATGTCAAGTGGTTTTTATAATAGTGTTGTCTACTCTTCAAAATTCTGTTTATTTAAAAAGAGAAATTACATACAACTGAATGATCTAGAGGGCCAATTCTTATCCCGAAAAGAAAGAGTGCATGTCCAAGAGATATCTAACTCTGTAATTCAATATTTTCATGAACTATATAGCATGTGGTACCGTTTCTTTGAGCAATTTTTACTAACCCTAAATTATCATATGTCGAATGGTTTTTTAATAGTGTTGTCAACTCTTCAAAATTTGAGTTTTTTAAAAAGAGAAATTACGTAAATTAATAAAAAGTGCTATAAATTAAAACAAATAGCTTATAATGTAGGTATCATTAAATAACTCCTTTATTTATACCATACTTAAAGAGTATGTTCTGAAAACAATCTGTTTTTTAAATTTATTTATTTACACTTCAATCTACATAATACAATATTGCATAGCTCTCATTTAATAATTTAGAAAAAATATTTTGTAGCATTCCCATGTAATATTCTTTTCAATTCAAAGAGATAAAAGTCTCTTTAAATTTTCTTAAAATAGGTGCTTTAAATACTTTGGTTCGCAAAATTCTATTCAGTTTGTGACAACCATACGTTATTACATATCATTCCCCTAAGGAAGTATATTTTCAGAGTTACTTTAATAGAACTAATACTTTGTTTGAAGCCTGATATTTTACAGGCTTTCTCTTTAAACATTACTTAGAAAAGGAATTTCTTTCCAAATGTAGTAGTGTATAGTTTATAATAGCTACAATATATAGCTAGTTCCAAATGCATTTCATATAGTCAGTATTATGATTTCATTCTAGTCTAAAAATAGGAGGATTTTGTATAAAAGAGTACATACATGTATATTGTCTCAAACTATTATTTTTTATCTGCTGAATGAATAATTCAACCTCTTACAAAACGTAAATTCATAGAAATACCTTATGGGATAAATTTCTTTTTTATACATTTATATATGCCACATTTCAAATACGAAACGAATCATGTATACTGTTATGTAACATTTTGCTTCGTATATCATATGCATGTTTTTATTGAAACTGTATATATATAAAAATATGTATCCATTAGAAACTTTGGTCGAAAAATTATTTCTAAAATATAATACATCTCAAAAGCCTACATTTTGACAAGTTGTAGCCTAACCTTGTTTCACTTCAATAATTTTACGTGAAATGCCTGAAATATTACTTTGAAATTTCACCAGAGAATTTTAAGAGGATTTTTTTTTCTTTTAAACAACAACTTTAAAAAAACCTTATAAGTATATGTATGAAAGAAATTTAATATAAAACTCACTGCACTTGATAAGTATTACAGACTTCAAATACCGCAGAATAATACAAAAACCTATTCATTTATGCTAAATATTATCTTTTAAAAAGGATATTAAGTTAGGAAACTTTAGGTATAATTAATCATTTCACAAGAAAATGTGATGAAGAAAGATGAAATAAGGGTATTTTATACGCTTCTGCAATTAAAAATAAAATGTGTTGTAAGGCTGGGAAGCAAATATTAGGCAATTTGTTTTCCAAACTAAATAAAAGTAAAAACTTTACTTTTTAATTTAAAACTTTAAATAAGTAAACATTAAGATGCTGTATTTTCTTTAAAATACCGTGTAAAGAATATTGTTGTTATCCTAGAATATTTTAGAAATAAAGAAAATACACTAAATTTCATTCTCTCATTTCTTTTCATGGTAGTACTTATTCCCGAAGTATTTTTGTTAATGGAAACTTGAAATATTTCATTAAAATATATAATTAATCTACATACGAAAATAAAGTAAAACTAAAACTCTTATATAATTAAAGAGACAGGGGACTTTGAGATAGAAGATAAAGGTTAAAACTTGATATTTCTATATGGAGAAATTATAAATTATAATAAAATGAAGAAAAAATATATTCGTCACCCAGAAACCGGTATAATTATTACTATAATTTTTACAATAAGACTCCTAATAGTTTTCTGCTTCTAATAGTTCTAAATCTTCAAATCAAAAATTTGTATTTTATGAATATTTGTAAAATTTACATAATTAATTAAAACTATCAACCATTTTGTAATTCATCAACGTATTACCTTTATTGCCTATAAGATGAAAGTTACTTAAAATTAAATTATTTCTAAATGAGTAATCTGTTAATTCTACACTCTTACAAGATCTGTTGCATATAATATGTAGAGAAAAAATGGATATTTTTGCTATTATATGTTTTTATTTTCTAGTATTATTCGCATCGCATATTTATGTTTAGTTAAAACTATCATACGTTTTGTAATTCATTCACGTATTACCTTTGTTACATATAAAACGAATGTTAATTAAATTATTTCTAAACGAGTAATCTGTTAATTCTACACTCTTACAAGATCTGTTGCATATAATATGTAGAGAAAAAATGGATATTTTTGCTATTATATGTTTTTATTTTCTAGTATTATGCTCAGCGCCTACTTATGTTAATAATTTGATGAATATATATTGGCTACTAATGTGTAAAATACTAAGATTATAATTGATTGAAATCCCATTAGAAGCTAAATGATAACACGTGAAAGGGGCATCTCAGCTGGAAAAAATATAAACAGTTTCCCAAATTTAGAATCTAATATTACGATTTTTTTATTGTAAATAGTAACGGTGATTCATTCTTTATATATATATATATATATATATCAAAAGATCCATGAAGACTTCGACTTTTCGAGCTTTGATTCAACATAGTTTCAGTAGTAGATATTGGTCTTTCGAAGAAGAATTTCATACAGCTACTCTTAACAGTAAAACTTACTTAATAGTAAAACAAGGTACAATTTAATGTAATAAGAACAGATGACAGATAAAAGCAAAATAATAATAATTACAAAGAAGTCTTTAAAACCTTCAATATTGATTGTGCGTGGTTTTAATAGCCGGTTGGGGCCTATCGAGGAAAATTAACGACAATTCTTTGACCATCTATGGACATCTCAAAAAAATCCTCTCTGCTTTTAAGTGATTAAACAGATCTTTCATCTCTTAAAATCTATAACAAAGGCACCAGAGCTTATTCAGTAGATTGAACCAATATCTTCTTAGATCATTTCTTTAAACCCCTTTGATTCTCACGATTAACAATTCTTTGGGAATTTATAAAATTGATTTCTATATGAACCTAAAAAATGTGAAGTGTATGAAAAATAAATTTTTACATTCTGCGTGTACAGGGCAAGGCTATTTCGAAAGCTCCTCCTTTGTATTACGTGAAAATGATACAATTTTTAAATTCTAATTATTTGGAAATAATACTGAATTATTATTGTTAAAACGTATAATTATTAAATAGCTAAATAGTTAGTAAGTGTCGTTTTGATAAGCATTTTTATTTGGTAAGCGAGAAAAACGAACTGCGTTTAAAGTAAGTTCATGCAAGTATATTTCAAAGAAGGAAAGAAAATTTATGTCTAGTGATGCCATCTGTTGCTAATTTGAAGTACTAAAAACAAAAACAAATATTTGAAACAGTTATTCATGTCTTTGAACAACAGAGAAACATTTATTTAATATGTGGTTTCACAACGGAACCACCAAGTTTCATAATGAAATTAGTCAATTATTTTAGAAAAAGACTTCGAGTCATGCATAATTTTAATTCCATTTCATCGAGACCAAATCTGTCACTGTAGATCAACAGTATCTTTAACAACAGGAAAAAAAAAATTACGTACAAAGAAGTAAAATTTTAGACCTATTTTTTCTTATTTATTCTTAGCCATTTACTACACGTTTATTTGTAGAATGAGAGCTCTAAAGACACGTTTGTCACTTCTAAAAATTTCTGAACTCTAACATTTCAAAACAGAGCAAAGAGATAGGAAAATTCGTGAAAGTTATATATACTTCCGTTCTCTGAATACCACGTGTTTAATGGTTCAAACATTGCTTTCATATACTCTTCCATTCATTATTTTCTTTTCGCTGACATTAATCATTCAGTTTGCTTATGACTAGTAGCTGGTATTTAAACTTTGATCTTTCCATTCAGTCCTACGCATTGGTATAACTTTGGCGATGTATAAATATATTTTGAACCGTTAATGACATTCCTGTTCTGTGTTACTTAAAATATCGAGTCTAAGATCGAAATAAAGTCCCTTAACCTAAACAAACATTATGTCACATGCCATTAATGTTCCTACGAAGTAGTTATTTCAATCTTCTTACGACGCTTTTTGCCATCAACGTGTGACAAAAAATAATTACTTCTCCATTAACATGATGTTGGGAAGATTCAACACCGAAACCGCTATAAAAGAAAATCTCTCGGCTTTCGTTTTTCATCCATCATAAAATACGAACCTTGGAAGTAGATAAAAGTTATAAAATCGGTGTAATGATGTGAAAAATGATGTATTTCTTCCATTTTTTATGTTCTTTTTTTCAGGAAGAAAAAAAAAAGTTGTGCTGCTTTGTGCTTACAATGTAAGACTGAAGAAAAAGTGCCTATGAGTTTCCCCCAGTTATAAAAAAAATTACCTTTTTATAAAAAAAAATCTTTTTTTAAACATCGTAAAACTTAAAAGCCTTTATTACTTGGCTAACTAAATCATAAATTTATAATGACTTTTTTACTACAGAGGTATTAAATAATTAAGATAAACTTTTTTAAGATTTTTTCCGACGTAGTAATTAAATATTCTGCATAATTTTAAACTAATCATTTTTCTTAACAAAGAAAATTTGTGAAATAATTTTCGTAAAACACTGCATAATGTTATATTTCAAATAACTACAATACCCTAAAAAAGGAGAGGAATAAAATTTGTTCAATTAAAAACTGAAAAAGAAGCAAAATCTGAAACCGAAGCTTTGCATATTATTCTCTTTGCAAATTATTTAGTGCCAATATTATGACTTTATTTTAGAGTAAGATTTTATTTATAGTACCTTATGTATACCAAAAGATTCATGTAACAATAAGTTACATTCGGTTCTGCTTGTTTTACCTTTTCCCGTCAGCCATCGCCAAAGACAAACAGACCAGGACCGGTCTGAACTATAAAGAAACTTCGGACTTCTCCCCCAACCAATAGAAGGGTCCATTGGTTTGGGGGATTCTGAACCCCCCGCCGTTCTGCAGTGGACCCCTGTTTTTGCGAGGCAGTCTAGTTTTTTTAGAGGACAAGGTTGTGACCAGAGGAGAGTAGAAGGTGAATGCTGCTGGCATCCGCGGCTTGCGGGAGAGATCTTTTGAGAAAAATCATCGCCATATTGTTTTCTATGGCTGACGCCGACTCGAGAGCAGTCTTCGATATCTACAAATGATTGTGATGAGGCGATTTAGATCAGTAATATAATTGATTCATTCATACAAGAAGTAAAATGCTCGGGATCTAAATCTGACCCCATCACATCTTTGTAAAAGATAGAGGATCATAAATATATATTCTACGGATATTGTTGTCTTGTACGGTAGTCTCGGGCGGGGTTCTGATCCCAGTCCCAGATTAGAATCCCGTTTCCGTACTTGACACTAAATAAGAATGTACCTCTGTGGAGTTATTTATGAGTCCCTAAGGGACAGTGCCCAATTAGAAGGGATAAGGTTTTCCATGTTGGCGGTCTCAAGGCGGGGTTTAAGCAGACCAATTAGATTTTTACAATGATCCCGATTGGACGATAAGAAGGAAGAGGTGACAAGGATGAAATTAATAAAATGAGAAAAATCTAAAAAGAAAAGAGAAGGTGTTCGGGAGTCCAGCCGACTAGAATAGTCCGACGGAAGGTTTTCGGCAGTCCAGTCGAGGAAACAAGTCCGAGTGAAGGTGATCGAGAGTCCAGTCGAGAAAACAAGTCCGACGGGAAGTGTTCCTGTATCAAAATATTACGGCCGAACTCCAAACACTCAGAAGGAAGCCCCTGACCAGACCGACGGAAGATCCATACATACCCAATCCTGATCAGCCATCAACTAGCAGTATTCCGGGCACACCATATTAACTCACCCCCTTTTACATATATTTTAAAATTGAGATTAGGTCCTCTCTCTTATATTTACATAATTACTTAAGTGATGAAAAATTATTGTCAGAACTGATTTAGAGTGGCACCTAATTTTTAAGGTGTTGATAAAGCATATTTTATTAAGATAGAATCAGTTTGTGTGTACATATATGTTTATATATCATTATAATAAATTTACATTTTTATTTTAAGCTGGTTTCAGATGCTTTTAATTTAGCTTTTATTTTATTTTCATATCTTATGTCTGTAGTTTCTCAGAACCCGTGGTTAAATTTAGTTCTGAAATACTTTTACATAACGCAATCAAAATAAATACCACTATACATTTGATCACAGGTTAATACTCAAATATAAACGAGGACTACACGACAATGATAAGTTGATTCCAGTTGTATTCCTTAGGCATTTATTTAATTGTATAAGATCATTTAATCAAGATATATTTGTCCATGTGTTTATTAATGAGTTTAAATTTCTTCTTTCTCAAACACTAGACCAACGTAGCATTATTTTTACAATCCATAAAGACTTATTTTTCAACTTCAATTCCACTTGCTTCTATATTATGAGAACATTATGTAAAGTAAAATCTTATCTTCGGAGAGCAAAATGGCAATAATTGTGATACGATATTAAAAAGTAGGAGAAATATGCCAGTGAAGTTTCAAATTCAACTTTTTTCATTACGTAAAATCTAGTTTTCTAAAACCTGATAGTAACAAGAATTAAACTAGTTTCTCTGGTAGAAGATTTTGTAGTTAATTTACGTTTGATAATTCTCCAGACTGCTGTTAAAAATTAATGTTTTTCAAGAGGAAAAAAATTTTTTTTCAACTTATTTTCGTTTTTAAAAGCTTCTTATTTTCTAAACTTATTTTTTATTGTTTGATTCAGGGCGTTAATTGTATCAGTCTCAAAAGAAAGAAGTTTTATTCCACAAACTGGTAAAAATGATAATTATCACTTTTAAGCATTAGCTAAAAATATAAATAATTAGAAACAGAGAAAGGTTTTTTTAAATCTTTACTTAACTACAGTAACAGTAATAGTAAATAAAAGTAAATATTCATTATTTACTTATAAATACTACATGATATTTATAATACGAATAACAATATTATTTAAAGAAGAGTTACATATCAAATTAAATTGTATTTTCTCTCAAATGTTGTATTTAAAATAAAACATGTGCTTAACTTTATCAGTACGATCGATAGAACTTATGTATAATATCAGATGCTGTACTTGAGTTCTCTGATAGAACATTGAGGAATAAAACGATCATATAATAAAAGTAATATTTTATCGTAAAAACTAAAGATTTACTACTTATATGCATTATAATACATATTGAAAGAAATTAGGCTTCTTTACCTGAAATATATAGCACCACCTGTGTTAATATCAACCTGAACTAAAGTACAAGTTCTAACATCTTACGCTGTTTTTGCTCTGTTGATGCTAAGAATTTCTATTCTTTTGAACAAAATAGTAGGGGTTTTTTTTTGGGGGGGGGGTGATGGTTTACAGTCATTTTATATCAGTGCCTTATTTGTTGCATTAGAATGTTTCGAGAAAAAAATATCGATAATATTTTTGTTCGTAATACAATGTTAAATGTATTGAAAATATAGAAAACTTGCCAAATAGATAGAATTTTTTTAGATAACTGGCCCCATTTAATTTTAGAATTTATGAGCAAATAACCTCTTAATGCAATAACCGTTCTTAATCTCTTATAGAATATATAATAATAAAAGAAGTTGCAACTTTATGTCTAAAACTTACATATGCCCAGCTATTGATAGAAAAAGCCAGTTTGTTTGAGAAATAATTCTAAGTTGAGTATTTTTCTGTTTATTGTAGAGATGGGAAACAAAACAATTATGATATTAAATGCCACAATCCCATTTGGTGGAATAAGACATAAAACTACAGGAAGTCCTTGAGAATAGTATGTACTGAGATATTCTAACGATTTTCGTGTCTAATGAGATTATCGGGTTAGAGCCTGGAGAGTGTCCCACGCTTGCTTATGCTGTTATATATACGGTAAATCAATTAATTGGAGCATAATTTTTCCGGATGACAGCATTTGACAGAAAATAAAAACCATTTGTCTCTTGAAGGTACTTGTAATGCTTCCACAAAACTGTAACCTTTCGGTTTGTACCTTCAAAAGGACAATAAATTTTCAGAACAAAGCCTTGTGTTTAATGCAATGAGAAAAATTAAGTAAAGTGTTAACTAAAAATGCGTGAAAATGTTAAGTGTTAACGAAAACTGAAGATTTTCGTGTCTAATGAGATTATCGGGTAAAAGCCTAGAGAGTGTCCCACACTTGCTTATGCTGTTATACGTAGGGTAAATCAATTAATTGGAATATAATCTTTCCCGAATGACAGCAATTAACGGAAAGCAAAAACCATTCGTTTCTTGAAGGTACTTGTGATGCTTCCACAGAACTGTAAAATTTTGGTTTGTACCTTTCAAACTACAATAAATTTTCTGAACGAAGCTTTGTGTTTAAAGTCATGATAAAAATTAAGTAAGGTGTTAACTGAAAATATGTAAATACTACGAAATTAAGATTGGAATATTAGTTTTACAATGCTTAAACACTTCATCCTTATTCGCCCACATCATTCATTAGATACAGAACAGATGTTTTAGAGGTACAGTTAAGCTGAAATTTTGGATCAGAACTAAATCAAATAGATATTTCCAGCAATTATTTCTACACTTTCCTTATTTCTACACCTAAGAAGTATCCCAATTAGGTACAAAATACTGTATCTTTACTTAATATCTGTGATTATTAGCATTGACTGTAATATAACAATACACAAATGTCTTACTTTCAGTATATTCAGTTACAAATCCTTTGGACCTGTCAAACACTGTACAGTGATTAAAATTACTAAGTGACGCTTTGAAAATACTGCGACACAATTTTATAGGCTTTAATTTACGGGTAAAAATGCAATTTACTCTACCTTTCTTGTATTTTCGTTAAGAAAAATACATTCTGAACGTCGATTCCCGGAAGTGTATTTTATGTGTCTAAAAATACATCATCCGGTAACATTTTTATCTACAATACCTAATACACTCAGACGTTTTAACATCATTTTTCTCCAAGAAATAAATCTTTACTTCCTTATATTTATCACTGCTGTGCTAGTTCTTATTCTCTTCGGCATGGGTCCTGGAAAGAAGAATAAAAGAAAAATAACAAAGATGCCCACCACCGAATGTATGAGAAGCCCATAGCAGCAAGGGGTTGTCAGTACAAGATAAAATGATCCCCAGGGCATCAGACCTGTTATCGGCATGCAACCAGAACAGAAGAAACAATTTCGTCCGATACAGAACCTCTCACCAGAGAGAGGGAGAAAAAAAAGTTAAGCTTAGGCAAACCTCATGAGAGCGTTGCCTGGATGATCAGAGGTGGAGATTTACCTCTAAAAGACGTAAAATGGGACTCCAGGGGAAAGGAGGAGGGATGTACTGGAGAAAGGTAGTGATAAAAGATACGTCTTTTAATGCGGATAAGGGAACGCTGAAATCTGGAGAAATTTTATAAAAGGCAGTTAAAGCTACGAAAAGAGAATTAGGCGGTGGAATCGTAACGTGGACTGTACTGTGAGATTTATATTTGATAAGCTTATTTTCGTACAGTCGTAAAAGATAAAAACATAATGCATTGACAGAATAATAAGCTTAAAAAGAGAACATTAGTTTTTAAAGGTTTTTTGTATCTTTATAGAAAATAGCTTTTTAATGATATCTCTCATTCTTTTTTGTATCTGAGGAAGATGCGATGTTATACCTTCTAGCAAATACGCTATCACACTATATATAGACGAAATAACTTCACTACAAAAATATTTCTATTGCTTAAGAACTAAAGATTACACTTTTTTAAGCACTAGTAATATCTAGACGTACTGCTCAAAGCAGACTCTCAATGCGCAAATGGGTAGGGCGCTGCTCTTCGAAATGGGAATTCGAGAGTTTGAATCCCATTCTTGTTATGAATGTTCTTAGTCTTTCAAAATTGGCTTTAATCAATACAACTTGTTACTAGACCACATGTAGAAAACAAAACACTGTATTACTCCCAACTACTCAACGAACCAAAACAGACTCTGGTTCGATGCAAACATCCTTGTTTACATGGGTTTCAATAAATGAAGTGTAGTAGAGTAGCACTGTTTTTCATGTGTAATCATCCAGCTCAGAAAATATACGTGACAAACTTTTGTAAATAGCATTATTTACGTTTCAGAAAAGGAATCCGTTAAATATATGACTCTGTAAATAATGTGTTTGAATGTGTTAGAGAAATATTAGTTATTACTTTTTACATTCCAAAATATTTACAATAATTATGTTTATTCCAAAATTACTATATTAGTTAAGGTTCTCAACTCAGTTTAAAGCTGTGAAAGTCTTTAGGACATTATCTTATTTATCAATTACAATCAATAGAACAGCGTATTAAAACTTTACCAGTTTAATATTTAATTAAAAAAGTAATTCAGTTAGTGTTTATGCTGATTTAAAAATCTTCCGTTTGATTTGTAATTGACATTTCTAAAATAACTCATTTATTATATAAGGCAATGACACTCATCTCATTTTAAGTGGTGATTCAATACCTTTCCTGTTTTGTGTAATACAAAAAAGTGATTAACAAACAGCGTTTAACACTTTGTATATTATTATATAAATAATAATGTACAAATTATGTAACAATGTAACACAGTATCTTAGAATTAATTCTCATAACAACTTATACCAGAATAATAAGCTAAAATTTTTAATACAATAATACCATTAAATAGCATTTCAAAAGAACTTTTTGTACTTGTTTGTTTGTATTTTCAAAAATTACACTCATAAAACAATTATTATCCATTCTAATTATTTAGGTTGAATTATTATGTAATAAAGAGACTGTATTACAACTTCCACTGTATTTCATTATGTGTGGCACAAAATTTTGTGCCAAACATAATATCTTCCCAAATATGTATAACATAATATCATTCTCTATAAAATTTTTATATTTATATTAAGTTGAACTGCTTTTTGTGTATGCTAGAAAATGTGAGTAGAATTTCTAAATATTTATGCCAGAGTATTGTATAACACACAGTTAATATCAATTTGAATTCTTTAGAGGAAGAATTGTTTTCCTTGTTAATTTTATGTGCAAAGACTTAATATTATCTTACTTATCTAAGAAATACCATACAGATTGCATAATATATTTGTTAAAAAAAATGAACCTGTAACCATATACTATTATGAGTCGCTTAGAAAAGCAACTACTGTAGCTTCTCTGCTGTAAAAACATTTAAAGTAAACAAAAATATGCAAAATGCATTTAGTATCTAAAGGGGATTAAGTTTCGAATAAAAAAATCATTTGTCACCGCCTAACCTGTAATTAATTTACAATAAATAGTGTTGAGGGACAATATATACCATGTCCCACTAAAAATTTAATTATGAAACTTATATTTACCTAATATTAACTTTAGTATTTTTTGTTTTTGTAACATTTAATATCCGCAGAGCGTATTAAGCTTAGTTATCAGTAAAATCAATATTCCAAAATGTATTACAATCTCCAGTTTTCCTGTAAAGAATAGACATCTATTTACCCCTTGTTGTTTCCAGGTGTGTGAGCAGGTGTTTGAACTGGTTTTCATTGAAAGATAAGAAAAGAATGTGCGCTATGAATGCAATAGCGTATTCCTGGAAACATAATCGGGATTGGACCGTAATAACTCTTTAGGGAAGAAGAATACATAAGCAATATAATGGGTTGAAGTGACGTGTGCGTACGGTCCAGTCAGATAATAATGCCCCATACTAGTCCAAATTCTGATCTAAAAATACATCCAAACATGTGCATTGTAGCTATTAATTAGCTTTCTTGTTTAAATGTCATCGATGAATAGCACGTATAGGAATGTCTTAACTTAGAGACCTCTGTTATGTTTACCAACTAGCAAACTCTTTACATTTAGAATCGTCTTCCACATTTATTGTTAGAACTTTCTGTCAGTGAATTTTATATATTCCTTTATCATGCAAAATATTATTTACAAGACTTATTATTATTGCTATTAATTACTTCAGACTTAGGTTATGTGAAATATTTCTAGTTCACGGAGAAGGATTGAACTACTAAAAAAATGATTTCTTCAACTACTGGTATTCTGAAAGTTATGATATACCCTACATCATGTCTTCTAGCCGTGAAAGTTCTATTTTTGCAAATTAGGCAGAGCACACTTCCTTAACATTTTTCTGTTGTAATTGTTTTCTGATTCCGCTTTCTGTATAGCCTCGAAACAGATAAGCCGTTTTAATCCACTCTCTCATATATTAGATGGATATATTAAATCTGTGAATTAGTGTAAATAGTATATGATACACTAAATCCCTTTTAGAAACACTTTTACTTCCAGATGACGTCGATCGTCATGATCTGCTACATCTACAGGAGATTCAACAAGTCATTTTAAAACACACTCTCACATTCTAAAACAAAATTACTTATTTTTCTCCTTCCATCTTCCCTTGAAATTTCGATAGATATTTTTCGATCATACTGCTTTTTTGAACGGTAATACAGTCTCTAATTCCAGTACACCACTGACAAGAGAGTTGAAAATTTTTAAGGGTTTCTAGCAAGATTCGAAATTTCTTTCCACCTCCCTTTCATAATTTGAACAAAAAAGTCTATTAAAATTTAGGGAACAGATGCAATATCTACACCTCTCCTCACCTTTTTTCTTGGCGATCTTGGCAAAAACCCCATTTTCTAAAAGTCGCCAAACTAAAATGGTGTTTCCTGAAAGATCACCAAAAAAAAAAAAAAAACCATGGACGACACCACATGGATTTTAAGAATCCAAAGCTATTACAAAATTCTTCAAAAAGTGTCACAGCATATATTTTACAGAATTTTACTATTTAAGAACTATATGGTTTCAACAAAAATGAGTTTTATAATGCGTTTCTATGGAAAATAAATGTTTAAAAACTCTTTAAAACAAATTTAAAAATTTTTGGGAGAGTTCCCCCTCCTCAACTCCCTCTCTTAATGATGATTACATACAACAATAAATACATATTACATACACATATATTTTAGTAAGGACAATTAAATTTAGAAGACCAACCTCTCTTAAAAAATATGTAATAATTCCCTTCTGTTTAACAAAGCAAAAGTTGATCCTATTGCACCTTCATCCCTACATACTCATTGCCCCCCATTAAACTGCATAATACCCGCAAAATCTCGTAATACTTTCTAACCAATTCAATTATACCAAATAAGTTCAAAACAACATCCATAATGCACAACTACAAAGAAACAAACTAATTTTATGCTTTTTCTTAAGCATAAAATTCTACAACCTCCAGGAATCCCGTAAGGCAAAAATATAGGAAAATGGAAATAACTAGAAAGAATTTATTCGAAAGAGACGGTTGGTGACGTCAAAAATCACGTGCACCAATGGGGATGAAAGGACAAAACAGGTTTGCCACTATAAAGTTCAAATGTCAGGGTTGAAAAAGCTAACCAGTCATAGCCCTGCAAAATGCTCAAAAAACCACCAAATTTGGCAACAAAAGCCGGAGTGTAAATATCGCATCTGTACCAAATTTAGTATTACAAAATTCACAGAAACGCCAAATAACATAATTTATTACGTACAAAAATTAAATATACATGTTAGCACCGTTCTCCATCAAAATTGATGAATATTTACACCTAAAACTATTTCAGTCATACAACTCAGAATAAAGTATTTTTATACATTGAATAGTATATAATGAAAGGACTAATCATGCCGTTTGAAGAAACTAAAATTTTGTAACATTTGTTAAAATAACTGTATAAATATCTCATCTCAGCATACGCGTTGCCCTCCCCACAAACTGCATAATACCCGCAAAATGATACTTTTTAACCACTTTAATTATACTCAATAAGTTCAAAACAACATCCATAGTTCACAACTATAAAGAAAGAAACTAAAAAGAAAAACATAAAATTCTATAAGTTGACTACGTGGACGACACGTCTGTACTCCAGGAATCCCGTAAGCCAAAATGCTATATAAATAACTAGAAAGAATTTATTCTAAAGATACGGGTGATGACGTCAGAAATCACCTGTCCCAATGGGGCTGAAAGAACAAAAAAGTGTTGCCACTTAAAACATTCAATGTCAGGTAAGAAAAAGCTAACCAGTCATTGCCCGGCAAAACGCTCGAAAAGCAGTCAAATTTGGCGACAAAAGCTGGAGTGTAAATGTCGCATCTGTATTAAATTTAGTATTACAGAATTCATAAAAACGCCAAATAACACAATTTTTCAAGTACAAAAATTAAATATACATGTTAGCACCGTTCTCCATCAAAATTGATGAATATTTACACCTAAAACTATTTCATTCATACAACTGAGAATAAAGTATTTTTATACATTGAATAGTATATAATAAAAGGACTAATCATGCCGTTTGAAGAAACTAAAATTTTGTAACATTTGTTAAAATAACTATATAAATATCTCATCTCAGGGTAAAGTACGTTTAATTCAATTCTAAAATTTTCATTTTAATCCTATTCAATGTAATTAATTAATTAAGATTTTATTGCTGAAAAATAAATAACAAATATTTTACTGGATTATCATGTGTTTACGAAGACGAAATAACAACATGCTTGTATATAATCCCCAAGCCAATCTAATGACATTTGTCATTTTTAAAATTACAGTGATTCAGCATTCGTGACTGTCATCATTTCAAAATATGACTCTTGACATTTCATTTGTTTACAACCATATTACGAAAACAGTGATAACTCAATATTCTTCACAATAGACAAGAAACCTGCGTCAAAAATTGAGTTTGACACGTTGTAAATATTAGACCCCATACATATAAAAGAAAAAGAAATTTCCATTAAAATTGACCCACTTAAGTGTTGGTTCAGTCAGAGCTTATTTGTGTTTCGCATACGGCTCAGGATATATCCTCCGAGTTCCAAACTTCAGTATACGGGAAATGAGAAAACGGAAAATATAGGCGACAGCTTCAATGCGTCTGACTTGCATAAGGAATGAATTTATATGGTTATGTAACGAAATATTTTATTTTCTGACACTTTTGATTATAAAGCCTAGTTGACGATATTAATGGTTAAACAATTATATTGTGTAAGTTTAAAATTATTATAAAATTGACATTGCAAATGAAACATCTCTCTCTCTTTCTACACACACACACACACACACACACACATATATATATATAATATATATATATATATATATATATATATATATATATATATAAATATATATATATATATATATATATATATATATATATATATATATACATATATATATATATATATATATATATATATATATATACATATATATATATACATACATATATATCATATATATATACATATATAACATATATATATATATATATATACATATATGTATGTATATGTATATATATAATATGTATGTATATGTATATATATATATATATATATTATATATATATATATATATATATATATATATATATATATATGTAATCCAGTGGAAATTACTTGTTTTGGTTACAAAAAATACTGTAGCCCCCAATTCTTTTTACTTACCAAGGAAAATCCAATGCAAATGTCTTATTAAGTAGAAAGCAACAGTAGCTCCAATGAAAGAGGACACGCATTCTCAGAACAACTTAAATTTATATTGAGAAGTTACTAAATACACATTTTTTGCAGTTAACGGCAGACTAGAGAATGTACATAGAAACACTTACTGGAACAAGGTAGACCCCAGAGCGAAACAGAGACGAAACAGAGAAAGTAACTTATTTGGCGTTATAACAGACAAATCGAACTTGGATCGGATGGGAAAACTGAGACATTGCCACCAATAGCTGGAAAATACAGTGAGTGGACAAAAAAGTTTACATTTTTTTCAAAGAAAGATTTGAGAAAGATGTTAGAAGAATTTTAAGTCAAGGATACTCCTTTAATTAAGACATTTTGTTGCTTTGAAAATTAATTTTAAGGAATTAGAATGGGGGAGAGAAGATTTTTAAAGACATAGTTTGAGTATAATCATTTTGATAAAAATACATATATATATATATATATATATATATATATATATATATATATATATGTATATATATGTATATATATATATATATGTATATATATATGTATGTATATATATGTATATATATATATGTATATGTATATACATATATAAATATATATATATACATGTATAAACACACACACACACTCACACACACACACACACATACACACACACACATATATATATATATATATATATATATATATATGTATGTATGTATATATATTATATATATATATATATATATATATATGTATATATATATATATATATATATATATATATATATATGTGTGTGTGTGTGTGTGTGTGTGTGTGTGTCAGGTCTAAAAAGGGGGCTTTGGAAAATTAAGCGAGTTGTGAATAATTTAAAAGGGAACACTCTTTCATAATAAAAAAAATAAATGAAAACAACCAAGCCTCGCGTAAGCTTTTAGGATAATCCGGTTAATCGGGAGCATTTTGGAAGTATTTTATGAGTATGCAAAACGATAGTTGACAGTTGGCACGTAGGCATAGAGCTGTCAACATACTCCATGCCTAGCTCAGCCACGAATAAAAGAAAATGGCGCAAGTGATGCCTTTAAACGAAACTTTACTTTGAATAAAGGTATGATTTACTAAGAGAGAACGTTCCGTCCATACGCCTTACCACTGGATACGACATAGATATATATATATATATATATATATATATATATATATATATATATATATATATATATATATATATATATATATATAAATATATATATATATATATATATAGATATATATATATATAATATATATATATATATATATTATATATATATAGTATATATCTATATATATATATATATATATGCAATTATTTTAATATATTATATATATATCTATAATATATTAATAATATATCTATATGCATTCATACGTCATCCAAACACAGATACATTTTTGATATTGGAAATTATGGAAATGGAGAAAAATATTCCAGATATCTTAATAAAGCACATTTTATATTATTCTGTGGTTATTTGACTGTTATAGTAGTGCTATAATCGCAATATTACGTGAATTGTATCACGTAAAAAATATAAACTCTTGCTCACGATATTAACAATTATGCATAATATTAAGGAAATCTAAAATTTTTATAACTTAACTTTTAAAATACAAAGAATGTTCTCATTTTCTACCTATATATACAAATATACACTTACGCACTTAAAAAAATGAATACATGAATTCATACGCTATAAATAAAACTTATACATTTTTGATATTTTGAAATCATCGGGATGAAGGAAACTATTCCATAAAAAAAGAAACATTTTATTTTATTCTTGTTTATTTGACTGTTATAGCAAACTATGCCATAAAATATCTTTATAAAGAAAAATACTTTATAATTCACTCTTACAAAATTTATACATTCATAGTATATAATAATAGATGTGATGCAATAAAAACATTAATTAGTAATATTAATAAAATACTTTTTGACAGTACTGAATTTGTTAATCATATACTAAAAGTGTTATACTATTTTTTAACATATTTTTTAACTTATGTATGAATTCGTTCCACTTTTATACACAACTTTAACTGTATTTTTTTTATAATTTTTCAGTTCATCAACGAATACTCATATCACATTATTTTAAGAATAGAATCATCCTCTCTTCACCATATGTGTATTTTAATGGGTATGTATAAAAAAGTGATTTTTAAAAAAATTTCTAACATCACTGTAAGGCGAAGCGAGTTCATTCCAATCTCATTATATGGTGGGTTTACAACTAACGCTAAGCAAGTTCATTCCGTTAAGTTTACAGAAAATGAGTCTAAAAAATGTCTTATTTACAACTAATTCTTTGAAATTTATATCAGCTTTAATGAATGCTTAATAACAATGATGTTTTAAAATAAATATAAACATAAAGTAACAAATTAAATACTATGGGGAACAATTTCATTTTTCAAGTTTAAAAATGTACTCGTCGACTATGCTGGTGAAACTCATATATGTAAGATAAATATTTTCACTGAAGTATTTGTACACTATTCCGTAATAAAAGATATGTTTTCTTTTTATTTTCCAACTGATTAAAGTTAACTCTAAACATTTGTTTAAACACAATAAGTTCTTGTTCGTGAATTTCACCATCCCTAAATCTCACTCTTGACAGGTTGTCTTGTTTTCAGTCATCTTCTGAAAACATCAATAACCCAATATTAGACTATACAAGATGTTTAAATACTTTTGCACAAAAAGAATGTTTTTCATTAAACTCAAATTTTCATTAATTCTTGGATGGTACAGATAAAGCAAAAAAATATGAATTTCAAGAAAAAAGATGAAGCAAACTGATGTTCTTTCAATGAGAAAGTTTTTTGTCAAAGTTTTCCTTGATTCCTTCACATCTCCAAAAACGACCTCCCCTATCTAAGCTTAAGAAAACGGTAGACGGAAATAATGTCTTCGAAACGCCCATTTTGAATTGGAATCTCTGTTCAATGGTCACATTATGAAATATATTACTTCAGAAATCTTTGATTGAATCGTATGAAAGATGCAAAGCTTTAATAGGTATTTATGATTGGATAATTTAAAAAATGAGTTTCGCTTATTTCCAAAGCTCTCCGCCTATTTATGGTCTCTCTTTGCTACAACAAACACACGTTGGATAGTTGAGCGAGTTTCTTGGTCCTGACAGTGTTTTTCAATTAAATTGTCAATATTTTATCCAGCATCACTTGCTAAAGAGTGATCATACCTTTTAAACACATTATTTGTAAATTCAGGATCTACAATAAAGATAAAAAAATTTAATGTCGGTAATAAATCCAAAACAGACAAATGATTGAAGGTTAAAATAACTCCTCAATGCAGTGCTCGAGGTTTGATTTCACAAAATATTTCCCAGATGACATTTGCACATTTACCGATCATGTAAAATAATTCATTATTTTCGAAGGGACAGCTCTGCAGTGTTGTAATCTCCCTGATTACAGACAAAGTTTAAAAAATTGAATACATTCCAGTTGTCTGCAAGACAGCACTTGATATGTTGTTGTTTCTCATTCCACTTGGACAAACCAATCACGATTGGGCCTGCAGGCTTTTCTCTTAACACTTCGAGTGCAAGCAACGTATTTTTACGTTTTTTGCAGTCTGTGACTGGAGCGCGAATCACTTAAAAATACGTATTTAGTAGATTTGTGGTGGATACCCGCTAACCACTACAAATCTATTAAATACGTATAATTATATGTATGTGTGACATTATATGCGTATTGTTTGCGTTGCTATGGAATACTTTGCATTTTTTCTTTAAACAAATTATGATTGACGAGTTACACGGTCTTTTGTTGCGTTATTTCGTCTTCAATCGAATTACTAGCTCCAGAACGTACAAGTCCTGTTTTGTCAATTTGAAGATTGGTTTTCTATTGTTGAATACAAAATTGATAAACTGAGCCGTTGTGACAAAAATAGTGATGAAGAAATATGCTCTGACAGATTATCGGACTTTAATTTAAAAAATCTTTTTTTTTTTGTGATTTCGTAAAAATATTGTTTTTTTTTTTTGTTAAATATTCATACAGTATATATTAAAGTGTAAAATAAAAAAAAGTTTCGTTCATAAAAACAAAGTAGTTTTCTATTTACTGCGAGTTTTCTGGATAACTAAACTTTCGCTCGATTCAAGAAAAAACGCCCGCTGCACGAGTTGACGAGTTGACGGTGAAGTATACCCGCATGCCAAGTGTTAGCACATTATTTGTAAATTCAGGACCTGATTCTTTAAATATAATACAGACAAAAGATTAAAGGTTAAAATAAATCCTCAATGCAATACCCGAGGTTTGATTTCACAAATGTTTTCTCAGATCAAATTTGAACATTTGTCGATAATGTAAAATAAGTCATTATTCTCGAAGGGACAGCTGTGCAGTGTTGTAATCTCCTAGTCCATCCCTGAGTGCAGACAAATTTTAAAAAGTTAAATACACGCTAGTTGTCTGTAAGACAGTACTGATATGGTGTTAGTTCTGTTGTTGTTGTTTTTTCTTATGCCAATTAAACAAACCAAGCATGATTGAGCTGGTAAGCTCTCTTATTAAGGTCAAGGGGTGTGCTGTTTGTTTTAATGAGCACCATTAAGGTGAAAGAACGACTTCGCTCAAGTAGGTCCTCGTAATTTTGTAGCAGTGACCAAGCAGAAGACCCAAAAACTGGGCCTACCACCTCCAGAGATATCAGTTGAGAACTTGAACTACATTGTGACCACGAACATATTTTACGTGTTCCAGTCACCTTTAGAGAACACTGCGGATCTCAGGCCGACTACGACAGCGTTGCCTTTGCCGACTGAGCTACCGCAGCTCATTGTTGGTTGTAATGATGATCATTAAGCTGTGCACAAAAAATTATAATTTAAAATTTATTTTGCTGACATTACTCTAAAACGTATCACGCGCTTTTTTTCATCCCATTAATTCATCTTGCTGGCTGTTTAAATTTATAATTTGCTTCCTTGTGTAAAATAAAACGTCGTTTTAAATTTTTGCTTTGTTAATTATCGTATCATTCTATTAAAAGTTCAAAATGCGGGAAAATTTAAAAACAATATGATAGTTCTCTGAATTTTAGGCTTATATGTTAAATGAAATGCACTTCTCTAAGTTTAAACACATAAGATACAGCAATATAAAAAAGGAATTGTTTAACATT
>CM063498.1:179400172-179402672 GCA_032207245.1 Pardosa pseudoannulata
AAATGAGGAAAATATTCTAGATTTTAACATATAGAGTGTTTATTTTAATTAACACTTTTCAGAAATATCTATGGTTCGATCTAACAAATGAAAAGGCATCTCACTTGATATAGTATATTAATCAGGGCAAGTCATCCACAGCTCTTCGCAAGATTGTTCTCAACAGAAGCTACATAAAGGGTTTCATCTCTTAATAATTTGAAGTGAGTGATTGATTAAGAATTTTAAGGAGTCAATGTTATTGTCAATACGCTAAGGGAGATGACATATATGTATATGTCAAAAGAGGTAATAATAGAGGTTTTAACTGCATTCCAGCTGTATATCCCCACGTGGAAGAGGTGCGTGTGATCAGAGAGTCAAAACATCGGATATCTAGTGAAGGATTAAATTTGATGGGAATCTCTTCAGTGGTATGACTACTGAGTTACAGTCGTCATAAAAGGTAACGCATCTTAAAATATTAATGTAACTATTAATATTAATTACGATGCATTCTTGATTAAAATCTAAGTTCACTTTACGAAATAATGGTTGATTTGCTTCAATGCCTTATTGATGTGTTTTACAAAAATCTTGTGCATAATCACAGCATAGTGTCAACTTCTAAATATTTACCGAAATGCAAAATTACTTCTTCTTTCATAATAACCCTTTCAAGGCGGTGGTTGCCTCAAACACGGGCACTTTCCAGAGCCCTCTGTCATCGGCGATTCTTCTCTAGTTTTGTACCTTTAAAACATGCAAGACTTCCATGTCGTCCATCCATCTGCCTAGGGGGGGGGGGTCTTCCTCAGGTCTGGGTTTCCACGGGATTTTTGAAAGTTTATATGTTAAGTGCACTGTTCTCTGAGATTGCCCTAACATGGCTCAACCATCTTAACTTGCTGCTACGGATGACCTGCGTTTTGGGAGGCTGTGTATGATTCGAAGCTGAATCGATTTCTGTAACCTCTGCTCTCCTCTACTGGGCCAGCGATAGCTCTGATATTTAATCTCAAATATATGCAGAGGAAGATGAGTCCAGTTTCGTTTGCATAGAGCAGGATGGGCAAAATTAGGTTTTTATACATCTTAAATTTCGTTTTTCGACTAATAGACTTTGATATTATTTTCTTAGGCCTAAGAAAAATTTGTTGGCAAAACTACTACCAAAACGAAAGTACGAAGACTCTATTAAGGGATATTTATATGACATTCTTTAAAGTACACGAGAGTATAGGAAGTATAGCATAGTGAAAAAATCTCCCCAGACTCTCTTCAAGTACCCACAATGACTGCATCTTCCTTATTTGATGTCCAGGCAGGATATTCAGGTAGGTAGATTCGGTTTGGTTTAGAGTGCTACGGTCTACTTTTTGCAACACGAGGGCTAATGAGACCGGGACCTACAGCTTAAATCCGATTCCGAACGGCTACGAACACCAATGCCACAGTGGGATTCGAACCCACGAACTCCGGTACCGATGGCCAGCATCCTAACCAATCAGCCATTGTTCGGCAGGTAGGTAGAGAATAAGTATAGAAAATCCACAAGTAATTTTTTATAGTCGAAAATTTAGTGTAAACTCGATGGACAATTCAAATATCCAATTAAGGGCAATAGCCGAATAATTTATTATTAGATATGCACAGATTATAATACATATTTCGGTTAAAAGGGACTGAAAAGAAAAGCAGGGACAGCTTCTCTTAGAACAAAAATCACCCCACTTTTAAGGGAAAGAAATAAGATGCATGTGTTCCCAATTCATTAAGATTGCTGATTATCATCAGTTGCTACTGATCGTATATTCCAATGATTTCAAAATGTCACCTATCAGTAAAATAGTAAAGACTTATTCAATACTTTAAGAACTTAAAATGAACAAGGTACTTCATAGATATAAATAAAAATGTACAATAGTCATAATTTTTTTATTTAAATTCATTGAAACATTTTCAAACATATTCACTTGTCAAGAAATAAGTTAAACAGAAATGCAAATGAAAACAAGTGTACGATATATATTTTGTAAATATTTCTTCGTAAAGTCAAAAATTTTATTTTGAAATAATTTTTAAATTATAAAAGACAAATAAAATATAAGTTCACAATAGCTATAAAATCTTAAAATAAGTATATTCGTACAAAATTCTTAGAACTTAAATTTCCTGGAAGCTTAAATTTAATTTCAAATTCAATTATTATCACATAATTTTGGATTTCCAGGGAATTTTAAATAAATTATCCATGAAATTTTTGAACACTTATCAACGTATATCTTTGCATATATTCCAAGTTAAATAAAAATATTTAGCGAAAAAAATATTTAAGTCTCTAAAACTAATTATAATAGTAATAGAATTTTTATGGTTTCAAAATACATTCAGAATTAAATTTCTTCTTTTAAAACAAAATATACGTTTATTCACTATTATTCCACTTACGTCAATTGATTTTTAAACTATAAACGATTAGGATAGTATTATATTAGAATGCAAAACAAATTTAAAATAG
>CM063498.1:179407672-179430172 GCA_032207245.1 Pardosa pseudoannulata
TTATGGTTTCTTGGGGGTTCCACCATCTGTGCCTTCTGATTCTATAGATCCTCTACGTTGTTATAGCATCTCTACGTTGTTATAGCATCTAGTCACCGCACTTTGACTTCTGGGAAACTATAAATAATTCCATAAAGCCTCTTATTAGCTTCTTATTTTTCTTCTTATTATTTAATTTTATTTTCGGTGACATTCCCTTTATCAGTGTGGGATTAACATCTCAACTGTCATTTCCTTAATAAGCCATCCATTCTCTCTTACTATAGTCACGTCCTCTATTAAATTTGAAATGTGATGCAGTCAAATTCAGATCACAAAATTTTAGTTTTTAATAATTAAAATTTTAATTATATTTGAAGAGATCTAAATCCCCTTATTACAGTACCAAAAAATCTATTTTACAGAAACATAATTAATGTGAATTCAATTTAAGTTTCGACTTACTTTAGGTATTGAAATTCAGTTGAAATTTATAAAACCGAATTTTTCACGGTAATTTAACATTTAGACATATAAACATTTCTTATAAGTGAACTGTTCAACCAGTCAGCAAAATAATATCGATAAATTTTAAATTTATAATTTTAATTAATAATAATAAACATTTATGAGAAAATTAAAAACTGAGAAGATCAGAAACATTAAGAAATGGAAAATATCAAAATTTAAAAATTATCGGATTTAAATTTTTCAAAGTATTATTGAATCAATTAGACTACAATTTATAATTATTACTGTAATTTTCATAACTTTAAGTTAAAAATTTATAAAATACTTTATATATACCAATATATTAAATTTTTTTAGAATTTAAAAGAAAAGCTTTCGTGTTACATTCTAAGTCTTTAAAAATATTAAAAGAAAAGTGGCATTAGTGAATAGAGAATATAGATCTACTAGCGTATATGATCCTTAAATCAATGTAAAGGAAATAATGTGAAGATATATATCTTTATATAGGTTGTAATACCTTTTATTTATGGACGGATATTCCATAATTTGATTTCATCGAGAAGATTTGAGTTCCTCTATAAATTTAGGGGTATTACATTAGACTCCTAAAAATTGAATGAAAATTTGATTTCTTGGGTATAACATTAATTTTTATTTTCAAAGAGATAAAAGTTTATATTAAGCGAAGAATGAAGTAATATTTAAAGAGAATGTAAGCCCATTACTTTAGTGGTTAGTGGAGCTATAACAGGAAATGTTTCCACTATAATCATTACAAACTTTAATGACCCATAATGCTAGATAGCTCTTAAGTATTGAGGATTACTTGATCCATCTGATATTAATTTTCGGAAATAGGAATTTTTATGTACAAGGTGGAAAGGTCAAAATACAGAAAAGAGATTTAATCTTAAGATAAATTCATATATAAATTTAGGAGAAACAGTAAAATTGATGAATTTTTTAATTTACACTGCTAAGAGGAAAAAGGAAGTTGAATTACAATTTTTCAATTCTTAATGCTATTTTTATGAGATTGTATAATATTGTTACAACGAATATATATTACACAAAATTCTAATAAATTTTATTAAAATATTAGGCTATAAGATAAAAATTGATTATAGAAAATGATATTTTTAAAAGCTTACACAGTTTAATGGCAAACATATTAATACAGAATCTCCAAATTTTGAAGGTGAAATGCATAAAAGTACCTGGATAGAGTTAAGGCATAGTAAACTGCATATAGTATTGTATATAATAAGGTTATAGTGCTTGATTCAACCTGGAACATTTCGAAATTGCTAATTCAAAACAAAAATTACCAAACCGGAAAATAATATTTTTGAAAGTTCAAAATAAGAGTATATGACGAAATAGGTATTTCAGAGATGTTAAAAATAACTTGAAACTATCTTATTAGAAAAATGGCTTTTGATAATAAAACGTATACGTAATTGATTGTTTTCAAAACAAAATATAATTTCCTGTTTTTTGACCAAAATATGCCATTTTGTAGATGCTTGTACATCGCTGGTCCCTTTCAAATAAATGCTGACATCGATAGATAACTTTCCACTATTGTCTAGTTTCTAATATTCTAAATGTATCTACTTTAAAGATTATTACATATGATTAAAATATTGATTTTTTTCTGATTGGCACTTTTTCACTCTAATATTTTCCATATCAGTGCAACATATGTATTCTTCAATCTCTTTTTTCAAATACTTCAAAAGTTATTGTCATATACTACAGAGGTTCTTTTAAAAATTGATTTCTTAAATTGGCTTTTTATACCTGTTTGTTTTTCCTCGAATTCGAGGTATTGACAGTTAAAAAGGAATGGTTGAAATTATTAGCATTATTGATTTTACGGTTGAAGTTATTGTGCATCATATGATAGTTTAACTGACAAATTTTTTGTTAGATGGCTGACTGAGAGAATTAAGGGGACGATAAGAATTGCAAAGAGTTGAATATAAACGTAACGTTATGAAACTTTGCACGCATATAAATTGAAATAACAAAACAATTATTTTTATAATCCATAAGGTTTGACAACTTGTAAGTATTGAGAATAAATAGAAATTTTTAAATACAACAAGAAAGGTAATTATACAGAAGATATTTATATTTAGCATTAATTCATCTGTAACTTTAAAAGTTTGAAGTTATTGGATTTTTTCAATTTATAGAAATAAAATATTTACTTTAATTATAAATAATATTTTTCTGAAGTTTATATTGTCACACTTTAAAAGCAACTATTTTAAAATTATTTACAGAAATATTTACTATTATATTACTTTATAATTCTGTTGTTAGATATTGTTGAGGGATCGTGCATCGTATAACGACTTTTAAGGGAACATCATGCATTTAAAATAATTAGTTATAACCCATGCTCCTGTTCTATTCACCGTAAATTAAACATTTCTCAACCTTTTAGCATAAATTCATTAACTTAATATATTATATTTATTAAAGGAAATATTTTTTATATATTTTAATAAGTAGTCAGTTTTTACATTGCAAGTAATAGAAAGTTTTGTACAACATAAATTTTTTATGCACAGAAAAGTGTGAAACCTACTATTCCCCGCAGTAATATTTGATATACTTTTATGCTACGAAATTTATACTATAAATTTTTATCAAGTTAAAATATATTTCTTAATGTGTGAACCTCAAGTAATATAATACTATTAATTTGGAAGAAAATTTGTATAAGACACAGTTTACAGCAGCAGTTCCTAAGCATTTTTTTGAACACCGACTGGTTTAATAGAGATAAATTTCTGAACGTTTCTTCTTACATAATAGTTTATTATATCATATATTAAAATAGTGTTGCATTTTATCTATATCTATTTTATCTGCCCATATATAACTTAAAAATTAAAAAGAATAAATTAATTAAATAATCCATCAAATGTAACAAAATATTAAACATTAAAAACTTAAAAATAAGCATAAAATCAATAGACAAAGTAATTAATAAGATGGTTGAGGTTGCGTAGTTTTATAGATTTGTTAATTTTGTGTTACTATTTCATTAATATTTGCACATCTCTACGTACAGTGGTTTTTTTCTTAGACAGCAAACTGGATTTTGCACTGGCCCCATGTTTAACCAAATATGGAAACGCAATTAAAATTACTGTACTCTAGCCCAGAGTTGGTCAAACAATGGTCCGGTCCGAGGAACAATTCAAGAAATTTATGACTGAAAAAGTTTAACGCATCACGGTAAATACTAAACACTAGCTTTTACATCAGTCAATGCGGAACCACAGAACGGGAAGGTTGATTAAAAAAAAATGAATTTAGATTTAAAATTAACTTTTTAGTTATCCTTGCCGAAATGATATTATATATATGTATTTGTATTTATATAAATATATATATATATATATATATATATTATAAATATATATATATTTTTTTTATATATATGTTTGTATATTTCAATATAAATGCGGAAAAAATGTTTAAAAATTAATAATTTTCGATCTATTGAGATTTAACTGAATAACTAAATTTACATGAAAATGTGGCACAATTCCGCTGAGAAAAGTATCCGCACACAATATTAATATCGGTTGAGGTTGATGTAGTTTTAGAGGTTTGTTAATCTTGTCTTGCTACTTCATGAATATTTGCAAATCTCTAAGTACAGGGATTTTTTTCTTAGACAACAAACTAGATTTTGCACTGACCGCATGTTTAGCCAAATATGGAAAAGCAATTAAAATTACTGCACTCTAGCCCAGAGTTGGTCAAACAATGGCCCGAGAAGCAATTCAAGAAATTTATAACTGAAAAGGTTTAATACATCAAGGTAAATACAATGTCATTGATTGATTTGTTGATTTTTTTTATACATGCCATACCTACTGACCAACAATCTTAATTGTATAATGCTCCCCTATTATCCTGGCCGGATTATGGCCCATTGGTTAGGGTGCTGGCCTTCGAAACCAAAGTTCATTGGTTCGAATCACACTGTGACATGGATGTTTGCAGCTGTTTAGAATCGACATTAAGCAGTAGGTCCCGGTCTCATTAATCCTCGTGCTGCAAGAATTAGACTGTAGGGCTCCAAACCAAACCCCTATTGTCCTGTGAAACCTCTACTGCCCCATACAAAGCTCCAGCTCCTAATCAGGGAATTGTAAAACTCGTTGGGAACCTATAGCTTGCAGTTATACTAACACAATCAGTTAAAATAAAAATATACAGATCAAATACGTCAAATAAATCAACTAGGATGCCAGAAATTCAAAGAATTTTTGGATAAAATATAACAATAAAAATTAAACGGTTAATCATATCTAGGTATACTTATATTTTTGTGCTTGGAATTTTTTTAGATAACTAACAATGATTCAACTTCTGAATTATTTAAAACATTTGTTCAAAAACATTGAAAACATAAATTAAATTAGATAATTCACTTTTTACTGTAACTAAAAGAAAATATAGTATGACTATTTATCGAGAAATGCTAAGTTATTACGACTTTTTCCGGAATCTGTAGAGTAAAATGCAGCTGAAACCCTTTCATTCTGCAAATATGAGAGAAAAAGTGTATTTAACAGGCAGTCAAAGCAATTTTGTATAAACGTCATTCCTACGTAAGAGTCTTTTTGCGAGTGCATTCTGCAGAATAATAGGCACAAGCATGAATACTATATTTCTCTGACAAAGATATATTTCTATTCGAGTTCCAAACCAACGAGCCGTAACAGCCGTGTAAACGAATCACCTGCTTTTAAAATTGGATTTGCAAATGCGGCACTTTTCTGCCGGGAGACTTCGGCAAATAAGTTCATGATCAAAAATTCGACGAATATACACGTCATAGAGAAAACTAAGTCTTTTCATAACTGGTAACGGTTTTTGAAGTGATGATAATAAAAATGAGCTTTTTTTCCGCTGTCGAAGAAAAAAGAGGAAATCGTTCTTTTAAAGAAAAAAAAATCTTGAATTTCTAAAAACATTTTAAAAAGGTGATTTCATGGTGATTGGATTTCCTGCAACAAATGTGGGAGTCGGAAAAATGAAAGTAATATTTTCCTTTCTAAGTGTATTTTGGTAAGGCATTTTTGATTTAAAATGACATATTTTACACTGTATCATAATATACCTTCTTCGGAAATCCACAACTAAGTTTTTTTATTGTATATATTGTATTTATGGCTGACTTCACGTGGCAAAATTTTCCATAATAACATAGCTGGAACTAAAATCTTAAGTATGGTTATCATAAAACATTCAGGATGTATTAAAAAGTTTTCTTCAAGAATAAGACATTTTTTATTTTATATTTCATTTCTAACGTTTAAAGTTTAAAATTGTGATAAATATAAACATACTTCTATAAAATGTTTAGTGTATTATGATTTTGCATGGCTTTCATTTTAATAAAAAGTATCTTTGGCATGGATACTTTTACAGAAATAGAGTTGGAAATGTATTTTATTTTTTCAGAATTGTAATTCATGGTATCATTTGTTTTTTTTAGTAATTGGGAAGTATTTCTCCAACAACTACTACTAAAACTATTATCCCAGAAGTTCTCAATCATTTTTAGTCCACCGCTCCAATTTCATAAAATGCTCTTTCTTTCTTGTTATTCGCATGGCCGATTTTACGCTGATCATTGGTACTGCATATCGTGGGTTCGATTCCTATATGGCATATGTTCTTTCGGAATTTTAATGTAGGTATCTCATTAGTTTTGTTAAAACATAGACCGTAGATAAAACCAAACCTATTTCTTGTTATTCAAATCAATCAACCATACTATTTTACTATTGATAACTCATATATATATATATATATATATATATATATATATATATATATATATATATATATATATATATATATATATATTTTCTACTTCATTTCAAACTTACAAAGTTTAAAATTGAGATAAATATAAACATACTTGTATAAAATGTTTAGTGTATTATGATTTTGCATGGCTTTCATTTTAATAAAGAGTATCTTTGGTATTGATACTTTTACAGCGATGGAGTTGGAAATGTACTTTATTTTTTCAGAATTCGAATTTATAGTATCATTTGTTTTTAGTAGTTGGGAAGTATTTCTCCCCCAACTACTAAAACTATTATCCCAGAAGTTCTCAATCATTTTTAGTCCAACGCTCCAATTTCATAAAATGCTCTTTCTTTCTTGTTATTCAAATCAATCAACATACTGGCAGCCTATAATTTCCAAAATATAGGTCAATATTATCTTTTTTTATACAAGTGAAATATATATATGAAAAACAATGACAGAATTTTTAAATCACTGTATGAATATTATTGATGTATTGCTCAAAGCTTGATTATGAAATATATATGCCATCGTTAGGCAGGGGGAAGAATTCAAGAGGCAGCGTATATGAAAGCATTACGAAGATGTGTTTCTTCTGTTTATTTTTAGTATTAATAAAACTTGGATATATATTCTTGCTATGAATATTCAAAAGGGTAGCGTTTAATCCTGTGTCAACTAAATATGCTTTCAGAAAAAAGCTCCCTCAGATCTTATCCATCTCCACGAGTAGATGAAAATAAATCCTTATAAATAAATCCAGAATATTGTCTCTTCTAAGGATATAAATATATCCATAGAAGAGACAATATTCTGGATCAGTTCACTACGTACTAGTTAAACCGAGGTTTACATAGGAGGATATAATCCATACTATATTCTTGGGGGATAAAGAGAGTACTGAACAAATAAAAGCTTAACAAAGATATATTTGCCCCATCTATTTTACTATTGATAACACTCATATATATTTTCTATTTCATTTCAAACTTTATATTTTATATTCTGATATATAACATCTTGTATAAAAATGTTTATGTTTTAAATTTAGCAGGGCTTTCATTTTATAAAGATTTCTTTACATTGATGCTTTTACAAAAAAAAGTTAAATGTTTTTTTTTCCCAATCAAAATATTTATAATATATATTGTTTTTAGTGTTTGGAAAGTATTTCTAAAACTACTAAAAACTATACCCAGAAGTTATAATCATTTTTAGTCCACTGCTCCAATTTCATAAAATGCTCTATCTTCTTTGTTATTAATATCAATCAACTTACTGACAGCCTATAATTTCCAAAATTTTAGGCCAATATTATCTTATTTTATACAAGTGAAATATGTTTATGAAAAACAAGAGCAGAATATCTAAATCACTTTATTACATGTTATGAACATTATTCATGTATTGCTCAAAGCTTGATTAGGAAATATATATATATATATATATATATATATATATAAAAATATATATATCCATCATTGTTACAGGAGGAGGAATGGAATATATATAAAAGAAACCATAATCTGGATAAGTTCACTACGTACTAGTTAAACCAAGGTTTACATAGGGGGATATAATCCCTACTACATCCTTGGGGGGGATAAAGAGTGTACTGAACAAATAAAAGCTTAACCAAGATATATTTGCCCCATTTTATCTTACTATTATTAAAACTCATATATATATATATATATGAATATATATATATATATTCTTGCTATGAATGCTCTAACGGGGGGGGGAGACAGTAAGTACTGCAAGTCCCTTTAATAAGTACTTAAGCTTTCTTACTTAAAGTACTTGTTACTTGTAAAAAGTTACTTGAGTTCTCTCAGATCTCATCAACGACCGCAGGTGGGTGGAAATCGCTAATATATCCCTTAAAAGAATCAATATTGAGAACACGTTCATTACGTATAACATAACCCAAAGTGTATCATAAAAAGATAGAATCTGTATTGCATCTTTAAAAAGTGAGTTAAGCCGAATGTAACTTAAATTAAAGCTATATGGAGATGTATTTGTTCAATAAAGTTCAATAAGTAGTTTTAAAAGTACACGAAAAATTGCCATTAGCTTTAAAGTTCATGAATATATGTCTTTTCAATGTGTGTGTGTGTGTGTGTGCGTGTGTTATCCGCTACTTTCCAACCTACATTCCTACTTTAGACCTCGGTCGCCTGATCTTACCCCATGCAACTTCTGGCTATGGGGTTACCTTAAGTCCGAGGTCTATCAATTTGTTGTCCGAGACCTGGCTACGTTGAAGGATAACATATCACGGACTGTACGGAAGATTCCTGCAGACATGTTACTTTCTGCTGTTGTGCATACTGTGCACAGAATGCAATATGTGGTCCACAACAACGGCAGCCACATTGAACCTCATTTGAATGCAAAATGAAAGGTAATTTCCGTATTGATTTGCATTTTTTAACACTCTATTTTCTATTACACAGCGCCAAATATTCCCCTAAAGGTGACTTTTGGAACTAATTTGTTTTTTCGGGGAGACTTTCGTCCCGCGTCTTGTTTAATCTTCCTACAAAATGTGGCGTCATTCTCGCAAATAGATATAGCTACAGAACACTGTGAGCACTGTCAGTTTAATTATGGCCACCCGGTATATATATATATATATATATATATATATATATATATATATATATATATATATATATATATTTATATATATATATATATATATATATATATATATATATATATATATATATTATATATATATATATATATATATGTATATATGTATGTATATGTATATATGTATGTATATGTGTATATATATGCATATATGCATATATGCATATGTATATGTGTATATATATGTATATATGCATATGTATATGTGTATATATATGTATATATGCATATGTATATGTGTATATATATGTATATATGTATATATATATATATATATATACATATATACATATACATATATACATATATACATATATACATATATATATATATATATATATATATATATATATATATATATATATATATATATATATATATATATATATATATATATATATATATATATATATATACATATATAATATATATATATATATATATATATATATATATATATATATATATATATATATATATGTATATATATATGTATATATATATATATATATATATATATATATATATATATATACGTGTGTGTGTGCTATAATTTAGATATTAATTTTATGAGTATCTTTATATGCTGTCAAAAGGCAAATTTTCATTTTAATTGTCTTTTGTTTGCTTATCTCAAATAATGTGCTATATCTCATTAAATTTAGGGGATTCAATTTATAATTAATGAAGTTGCTTAAATCCTGCTGTGCAATTTGTATAATGAATTAAGTCTAGCAATATATATTTTAACTCCTTACATAGCTTAAAGAGTGGAAATACTTAAAGTAAATTCTACAACTAAGTTGTAATGCAGCTAAACATAATTGCTCGCAAATTATCATTCCATAAGCTTCGTTTCTATGATTTGTAAACGAAAGGAAAACTCCATGAATCTGATTATTACATATATTATATCATATGTTTAAGTTAGTTATAAATTCTGCCATTGTTTTGCTAAGCAAAAAATCAATAATTTGAAACTTATTGCTGAAAGTGAATTCTACTACAAATGTTAGAAGTTCTCTTTGAATTAACAGACTTCGTGAAATAAGTCTTATATTTTCTCCGGTCTTTGTAGTCATTCCCTTCTATGAAAAAGCCATCTTTGTTACTTTCAAGATACTTTAAAACTCTAAAATTCCTTATTGTAGAATAAAAGTAAAATATTTGTAAGTCTAGGTCGGACAATGGTCAAGTGGTTTTAAGTATGTTAGTTCATGGGTTTGAATCGAGGTGTTAGAATGTATGTTCGTACTCTTTTGAAATTGACTTAAGCTATGTATCCACCTGTGGGTTTCAAACCCGTAGACCTCTGTACTGAAATTCACCACCTTATGTAACCGGTCATCATCCGGTAAGTGCATGAACAGATTTTACATACGTAGTGAATTCATTCGTAAGAATTACTCTTAGTCAAATATTGTGATCTAGTACTTTAGCTGTTCGGAAGAAAATATTTACAGATTTTTGACATTCGTATTTAAGGTGTATGTAGCTCCGTACTTATTAAATATTCATCACTTCTACCAATAAAACTACAATTAAACTAACTTTACTTTCTTTAAAAAGAAGAAAAAGTTAGAGGCAATATGTTTAAATATTTCAAATATAAATCAGAGAGCCATGCAACATTCTATATGACCCTTCTAAAATATGAAGCATTCGAAGGATGTAAAATCACGAAATTAATTACATTTTGGTTTGCTTTGGGTTGGCTGGTTTGTTTTTAATTTTATATTACTTTTACACAAAATGTCAGATCAGAAGAAAGCATTAATTGAGGTCTCATCAACAAATGCCTTCAGTGAAATTTCAAACCACAGATCTCGATGCGAGAAATTAGATTTCTACTTGATAAGGTATAACTTGGATGTAATACATCCATGTTTTGTTATATTCCAGGTATTGTTCTTGTTATATTGGAATCGTACAATAAAACCTTTAAAACATGAAGGGTAGTTATAACTGGTTTATATTTTTATGTTTTTCGGATGGTTGGTTGTGTGTTAATGTTTTAGGCAGTTTTCTTCTACAAAAATGTACAAACCTCAATTATAAAGTTTATTCTGGCAAAACTGGGAAGTCACATATCTCGACACGAAATGGTTTTTATTGTTCAGACTTACTACAGGAAACAATGTAGGGTTTTTGTAAAGATAATTTATCTTCCAAACGCAATATATTAAAAAGTATTATACTTACATATATGAGTTACGTAGGAAAGTTAGTAGAAATTTATCCAGTTTTACTGCCCCCTTTATTAATCCTTTAAGAGAGCCACCGTGACCACAAAACTCATATCGAGACGGAAGTTGAACACTTTCTACACATTTTATAACGTCATACTGTTGATAGCCATCACTAGACAATCAATTCGTTCCTTGAGCTTTTTTTCCCTAAACGTATCATCAAATATGGCTATCCTGACCAACTTTATAATGATGCGATTGTTCATATTTCAGGTACCAACAAATTCGAATGTTCCACCAAGGTGTGGCACCCTATCCTGCTGGAAGAATATAATCTATGAAATCGACTGTCAGTTGTTGAAACAAACATAACTGCACAATATTCTGGTCACACTCACACTTCTATAAAAGATGAAGATTTTGCATATTCTAATAGAGAAAACATTTTCCTTGCTTTGCATTCGATTTGAGGTATACTGAAAGATACTAAACTCTGACCGCCACATGGTGCACACAACTCAAGCTTGGTGAAATTGTGGTTATTTTCATATATCCATTCGTGCGTGCAATGCTTTTAAATATATAGCGTTTGGAAAATGAATAAATCAATTTTAATAGTCATGTATAGTGAAAAAACTTGACTTTATACTTTGTGATTTTTCTTTCAAAGTGTGATTGGAGAATAACTACTAGGTTTTAGAATAATAGGGATAAATAATTTGGAATCTACTAGAAATCATTTTAAATAAACACATCTTCAAAATTTTTATTAGCAGTAAAATTGTTTAAAGTCATAGTAAGTCTGCTATGAATGTCTATATTATTTTGCAATATGCTTTAATGAATTGTAAATCCCTAAAAAAGCAATTTTTAAGACAAAAAATAGTAACAGTCCTACTATCCCAAATATATATTTTTTGACATTTAAATTTTCATGATAAATTTATATGAAATTAGGAAATTTTTAAAAGTTTGAAAAACGTGGAGTTATTTGAGTAATATGGAAAAATAAATAAAAAATCGCAAATTTAAATTCCAAAAAATTATTCGTGATTCTGCTCATAAAAGAATGAATTATATAAATATAGTACAAATATTATTTTAAGAGATCTAACACTGAAATGCATTGTTTTCTACAAAATGAATTTATCAATTTAGACAATTTTAAGACCAATACTATCCCAAATATATATTTTTTGACATTTAAATTTTCATGATAAATTTATATGAAATAACTTTCGATTTTTCTTTACGTTTTAATAAAACTATTTACGTTTGAGTAATATGCCAATATATTTCAAAATATAGATATATTATTTGACTAAATATTCATATTATATCCAAATAAATTAAAATAAAAAAAGGTTACTCTCTTAAAAATGGTCTTTTCCGTAAAAAGACATACTGCCATATAACTTTCAAAATCGTCGGAGGTCGTAGCAGACATAAAAGCAAATCACCTGCTCACAAAATTGGATTTGTCAGCGCTGGCAGTTTACAGCAAAGGGAGTTGCAATAAGTGTCACATGCAGCATTCCTACTGCGCGCTGACGTTTGCCAGGTTCAAAAATTATTAGAACCAAATGTCTTTCTCCATTCACGATATGGTGCAGTTCCATAATTTAGGTCGCGTGTTTTGATGCGATAGAAAAAAATGATGCCTCTTGCTTCAGTTGCATATATAAATTATTTATCTTAATAACAATTAAAAATTAGTCGATGTAGCTCAGATGTATTCATAGTTAAAATATTGACTATTCATAACTGTATGGTGTATATATATATATATATATATATATATATATATATATATATATTATATATATATATAATATATATATGTGTGTGTATATGTGTATATATGTATATATATATATAACATATATATAATATAATATATAAATTATATATTGAAACATAATATAAAATTTTTACATATATATATATAATACATATATATATATATATATATATATATATATATATATATATATATATATATATATATATATATATATATATATATATATATATATATATATATATATATATATATATATATATATATATATATATATATATATATATATATATATATATATATATATATATATATATATATATATATATATATATATATATATATATATATATATATATATATATATATATATATATATATATATATACATACCCATAGTTTAAAATAATATCACACTGTCTTTTCTAGATAATTTTTTAGATTTCTATCCAAATTCTTGGTGAATTGGACCGGCTAGAATAAGATATGTAACTGATAAAATTAACTGTGTAAAATTGATGCAAATCTCAGATCATGTAGTAAATTCTAAAAACTTGTCATATAATTTTCATATTCTAATTCTAAACATGAGATCGGCGGTAGCTCAGTCGGTAAAGGTAATGATCTCGTAACTGTGAGGTTGCGTTTTCGGAACCTGAGTCGGCCTAAGATCCCCCGTGTTCCTTAAACGTAACTGGGTCACTTAAAATATGTCCGTGGTCATAATGTCCAACAAGCTATCAATGAATACCCCTGAAGTTGACGGGCCAAGTCTATGGGTCTTCTGCTTGGTCCCTGCTTCCAAAATTACGATGACCCACTTGAACATAATTCGTACTCTCACCCTTGTGGGGCTCGTTATAAACGAAAGGCGCACCCATTTGAATTAACACATAGAAGACGGGAGACTGGAATCCCCGTCTTTTATTTTTCAACTGTTGGCGGCGGTTGACGGAAATTCACGTTTTTTGGATTTTTTGTTATCACTTTAACAAAAAATGTGCGGAAACTGAGGCTAGACACTTTTCAGCGCATAGTGTCTTCAGTGCGTTAAGAGTAGCCTTCGGCTTAATCGTGTTTGGTTTCAATAAAAACGCATAAAACAACAACAACAAACTTTAAATATTGCCTGTCTGACTAGGCTATGGTCATTTACAGGCATACTGTCTTTCTCAATGTGCATAAGTATTTGAACTGCTTACAGTGAGTGTACTGTGGTTTCAATAACTAAAACACTCTCACATTGAAAGAGATATGAGTATTGAATTATTACATAGTATTGCCAGTGGTGACTTTTGCTATATCAATAATTTTTTCTAAATTTTGTATGTAGTTACCGTTCTCGATGACATGACTAGCTTCAGAGTTGAATTTTTTTATTTTGACAGAAATATATTTAGAAGTAGCAATAAATACTGATCAGTTGGGTTTTTTTTTTTTACTATTTAATTCGTTATAAAGAGAAAAGAGAAAGACATAAGGGAAAGGTGTTACATACTTTATCTCGAATACAGAGACATTGATTGCTTCTGTGCTTTGCAACCTACATTTTACATTTGTCTCTTTAAAAAAAATATGTTCATAAACATATATATGCACTAAATATCTAGACGTAGGTAGCACACAATAAATTCTGGATCAGAACTACGGCACTATCTCATCCCCATGCGGGGGGTTATATTACCCCCAATTATACAGCTATAAGTCCTCCATAGTTCAACAGTTCCAATAATTACACAGGGCAAAGAGAAAAGCCCCGACGTAAAGGAAAACGATCTGCTTTCTCATACTTCCTATCTGTATTCTGAATACAAGAGACAATAGATTTCAATTGTCGTTCTTTTTTGTCTTTTGCAACCTACCAACCTTATTCCCAGCAAATTATGTCTCTTTACACACCAGAAGAAATGTTCATAAAATTATATGCTCCAGAAATATTATACCTAGAAGAATGTAGCATACAATAAATATTTGATCACAACTACGGCCTTATCCCACCTCCATACGGGGACACCATTGCCCCCAATTATACGGCTAAAATCCTTCCATAAATCAAAAATCCCTATAATTATTCGAAACAAAGAAAAAAGCCCCTACTCAAAAGGCAAATGATATGAGCATAAAGTCAAATGACTTCCTATCCATACTCTAAATACAAGAGAGAATAGAATTTGATCGTCGCTCTTTTTTGTTCCTTGCATCCTACAGTCCCAACCTTACTTCCAACCAATTCTGTCTCTTTCCACACCAGAAGGAATGTTCATAAAATTATATGCACAAAAAAATATTGTACCCAGAAGAATATAGCACACAATAAATACTTGATCACAACTACGGAATTATCCCACCCCCATATGGGGGGGCGTAATTACAACCCGATTATACGGCTAAAAATCCTCCATAATTCAACAATCCCCATAATTATTCCAAAGAGAAAAGATCAATACTCGAAAGGCAAATGATATGCTTACTCATACTTCCTGTCCATACTTTGAATACAACAGACAATAGATTTCGATCGCCTTTTTTTTGTTCCTTTCAACCTACAGTCCCAACCTTACTCCCAGAAAATTCTGCCTCATTAAACACCAAAAACATGTTCCTAAAATAGATCTTCAGACAATTGTGACATGTTTACTTTTTAGCATGTGGCAGACATCTATAACAATAATCCACAAGATCTTTTTCATGATATATTAAGTGTTAACACTCTGGTAACTGCTACATCACCAAGTAGCTAAAATACTACTATATCTTTTAAAACAAATGTTTCCAGGTAATTGTAATACTAGACTCAAGACTCGTGTTTGTGTTACATGAACTCCTGCATTTATTTTACGGCGGCCGAAGATGGAGTCGTCGAATGAGGGTAGAAAACTACTACCCCAGGGAGATAAAAGTTCACCAGGAGGGGAAAGGATGCCACCCCCGCTCGCGCCAGCTGCAGAGGAGAAGAGGGACTTTTTTCAGGGAGGCGGAATCCTATCCAAGAGGGGAGATTCCGCTCCGGCCCTCGCCAACAGCAGTGGAGGGGATGCCCGCTTGGAACGGGATAGAAAGTGCATTCATGAAGGAGAGAACTGAACCCGAGTGAGAAGTGTGCAGACCACTCGCATTTTTTCGTATCCTCTGGACGTTTCAGCTTGAGATGCGTTGTTCCTATAATAATGTACTTATGTTCAATAATTGTAAAATAATAAATATTTAGTCTAGGATTTAGTCGCTGCATTATTAAATTGTCGGCAAGACAGGCTGTCAGCGAACCCACAATACCTGCCCCAGTAACAATAGGCGAGCAGGTACAGAAACGATGCGGGTGGTAATCGGGAAAGACAGCCGGGGACGCATGATATATAACAGTAATTATACTATTTTTTTCTTTATGTGGACTCTGCGGTACTTTCCTCCTCGACCACCCTCCTATAGTACCAAAATTTATAATACATTTTGATTTGGTTTGGAGCTCTACGGTATACCATTTTGCAGCAATAGGTTTGATGAACAGGGACATATTGATTAACGCTGATTGATTCCGTGAGGCTACGAACATCCATTCCACAGTGGGATTCGAATCCACGAACTGTGGTACCGAAAATTATCTCTCTAACCATTCGGTCATCTTCCGACTAATACGTTTCGAAATACAGTTTAAATTTGTAAAAAATACAATTTAACACGCTTCTACTTTACATAATAAATAGGAAAATTACCAATTTTACTCAATTATTTTCAATATGAATGAAATATGCGAGTGATACTCATGTATAAAGCTCTGTTCAATCGTAGTTTTGATTAATTAATGTAACACACTGTTTATCTGTGAATGTTCACTTGATATTTTATTTGTATGCAAATATTTCTTCTATTTTGAATATTAAATATTTGATGTTACACAATGGGAATATTTACAATTATCCCGCTGACATATTTCGAAAATTTTGTTTAAAATAGCCAGATTGCTATGCTCTGTAAAATGACATGGCATTTGCATTTCCAATTTCTATGTATGTTTTACTATATTTCCATTCCATATTACTGCAGTTTTTTTTTCTCCTTCACTCAAATACAACAGGCCCTGAATTTTCAATCATGTTGCTGTCACAACGTTTACTTTACGAGCTACCTCTGCCGCTGAAAAGTAATTTATGTTCCTGTTTTCGCTGACATATGTATATTTGGCTTAATACTCAATTCTTCTTCAAAACAGCCTATCAAATGTAATTTATTTACTTTTTTCTGTATTTCGGAGAAAAATAAAAATTCATTTTCCCGTAGGCAAAAGGTAAGGATTTTTTTCCTTTATCCTCGCAATTCAGCAGTATTTTTGACGTTAATAAGAATGGGGGATTATTCGAAATATATCGAAAAATAACTTTTGTATGCTCATCAGCGTTTTGATTTTATTTCGTATTATGATGTTATGACGAATATCGGATGAAATACGGAAATGTTTCTCCCCTGAGAAATATGCTTATTTGACATTTATTCGATTTTAAATATAGTCTATACATATGAAATTTCCATATTGGAAAATGAAATGAGTTATAGTTGGTATTCAGCTCCGCTATTATAAATTTTTGGAGAGAATCCAAGAAATTAATGTTGTATAACGTATAAAAACCAAACGAACATGATAATTTTATTTTATGTACATAGGTAAAAATACACTTTTTTCATATATATTTGACATAAAAGTTCGTAAACACTATTTCTTCATTCTCTGATGGCTCAATTCTTTTCTTTATCAAAATTACCAACATTATGTATTAGTAATATGAACCGCGGTAGCTCAGTTTGCAAAGACAACTCTCTCGTTACTGGAGGTTTGAGGGTTCATGGCTCTATCCGGCCTAAGATCCTCCGTGTTCATAAAGGTGACTGGGATACGTAAAATAGTTTATGATAACAATGTTCTCCAAGTTCCCAATCCACATCTCTAGGGGTGATAGGCCAATCATATGGGTTTTCTGCTTGGTCCAATCTTTACAATTACGAGGACAAGCCGTACTTTCACCCTTGGGGTGCTTGTTGAAACAAAAGGTTCACCCCTTTGCTTTCAATAGAGCAGCCTTCGGCTAAATCGTGCTTAGTTTGACCAAGGGGCATAAAATAACAACAATTTAGTATTATGCATTATGTATTTAAACATTATGTATTTTTATAACAAACTTTACATTTACAAACATTTTTGAGTTAAAACATGGACAATATTTTCTTTACAATGTTGTTGGGATAGCTTAGTGGGTAAAGATATCCTTCTGGTAGCTGCAGGATTGTGAGTAAGAGACTCCGCCGTGTTCATTAATGACTGCTGGGCCATGTAAAATAGTTCATAATTACAGTTTTCGTCAAGTTTTCCAGATAATACGTCAGTATTTGCCAGGTAAACCCACGAGGGACTTCTTTGTACCTGCATCTAAATTACTAGGATCTAATTTGTTTGTTTGTGTTGTCGTAGGGAATGATGCAGTCTGCCTATAAGGTGCTCATATAATAAATTGGCCAATAATTATCTGCGGCCTGGTAGAGTGAACGCTATAAAAGCATGTGCTTTCTCATTGGAAATATTAATCCTAATTTCTGTAACAAGTCTGGTATTGTGTTATCTCTCTGGTGTGGTGGTGACTGTGGAATTAGTGTTTTCTATGGGGAACTAGGAGTCGAGAAAAACATAAAAAGGTTTGTACCTGAAAAAGAAACCCATAGAAAAGACAATAAAAAATATATTACTTAAGTGGGTGACGTATAGTGGTAATACGCGTTATGTCCTTAACCCAATATTTAATATATAAATTGAATTTGGCTTTTCACCAACTTACGTTTGAATCTTAAAGTAAAATAAAAACACAATAGGCAAAATAATAGTTAAAATAAAAGGAAAGGAGAAGTTACTGAATTAATACATTTTATTGATATTAATATAAAATTTAAATAAAAATTAATAGAAGCCAATTGATAAAAATTAATAAAAAAGGAGAAAACAAAAATGGACTAAAAAGTAAGATGATTATGGAGGACGGAACTCGAAGCTCCTTTTCTCGTTTCGGGATCCAGGTCTCTCTCTCTCTTCCATCCTGTCTGTTCGGATGAGAACCGCCAGTCTGGAAAGCTCATCAACATTCCTTTTGCCTGGTACGACGGAAAACCGCCAAGGGCAAGACTAAAACATGCCAATGTGTGGAGCGGGGATATGTCATATCATGAAAAGGGCGAAATTATAAAACTATTGCAACGCAGCGCTCGCCAAGGAGAACACCATGTGACGCTCCTGGTATGTGTGATGTCATCTGATTGAATATCCAGAGCGGCTTATGCGATAAAAAAAATAGGTTTTTCGCCTCACCAACGTGATAATTGGGAGCATGGCAGGAAAGTTACAAACAAGGAATTTTTAAGGGAAGCTTATAGAATTAAATGGGAACTAAATGGAACAGAATTAAAATTAACTAAATGGAACGTTATGACAACAAGGATTTTTTTCAACCAAAAATTAAAAAAAAAGACTAAAAATTGTAGGAATGTATTACCGGCTTATTACTGGCTGTTAAATAATGAGAAATGCGTATCCTTAGATTTTTGCACATTGGATAAGCATTTGTACGGCTAAGCAAACTATACAGAGTAGAACTGTTTGATAACACTTTTAATGGTAAAATACTTTAATCCTACAGGGAATATTAGGATTGTAAAATGAAATGTATATGTAGAGTCCTGGAATAACCTGTGGGAACAAGAAAGAATTTCATATACATTTTTGAGAAAAAATCTTTGCATAGTATTTACTTATAAATACTAAACCATTTCTTTTGATAGCTATGTAGTGCTATCTAGAATTTATTTACATAAATACTTTGGTTTCCGAATACATGCGTCAACAAATAAAAACGATTTCCAATTTCTCTATTCAAAGCAATTTCCAGAATAAACTACTACTTGAATTTGAATAAATCTAATTAAGTATTTGTAGGTTTTTTTTTCGTATTAAGTCTTTACTTATACTTTATTTGAAAGAGAAGAGCCTTTTAGTCTACGCTCGATCTTAGCACTATATGGATCTCACCTAAAAAAGATGTGTTGAGAGATATATTAAACAGACTTAATGTCTATAGGAAGGTGTATTAAGTAAGAATAAGTAACGTGAAAATCATCCAAATGAAATAAAAATGCACAAGAAATAATTGTATTAACGTTTAAAATGATTCTTCCTAGGTGAAAAAAAAAAAAAAGATGACAACATACAGTATAACTTCGAAATAGAAGTTCTGGGGATCTGGACCATATATGAGTGATTTTCTACCTATGTTTATCTTGCAGTACGTGCCTACATTTCTTATTTTTTAAAATAACTATGAGGCTACTTGATTTAAAGAAAATGACTCCTTTTCTTTCTTCAATTTATTTTTGAATTTTATTCATTTGTGCTATTATTTAGAGATATTGTAATTTAATTTTACTGGAAAAATATAATTTCATCGCATTAAGCAATTTTATATTTGCAAAATATAGCTTTTGTCTCCGGTTATGATTTTTCATTTTTCGGTGTTTATTTAAACTTAATACAAATTTTTGGGCATAAAATATTGAGACAAAAGGCGAGATTTTTTTTAAATTTAAAACATTCAGTACTAAAAACAAATACATAAAATACCTTGCAAAATTGTGTTAGTTCCTGAAGCGTTATCATTGGGCCTTACCGAACATTCGTAGACGCGGTAGCTCAATTGGCACAGACAACGACCTCGGGGCTCAACGACTGGAGGGTTGCGGGTTCGGGCTCAAGACATTCGAAAATCGATCGTGTTCGTTTATGGTGACTGAGGCACGTAAAATATGTCCGTGGTCGCAATGTCCTCCTAGTTCTCACACGATATCTGACACACCAAGCAATGAGGGAGCTTCTGCGTTGGTTCCTACTTTCAAATTACGAGGACTCACCTGAGCTTAGACGCTCTTTGACCCTAGTGGTGTTCATCGAATTATTTTCTTAAACTGTGTTCTTATTATAATTTTTAATATCAGACTGAGTGTATTTGTTAACAATACAAGTAAGAATTAGGGGTTCGGGAGTTGCTGGAGGGTTTCATGCTCGGAGCTCGAGCTATCCGAAGATCGACCGTATTCGTTAATGGTGGTTGGGACACGTAAATTATGCCCTTGATTGCAATGTCCTCCAAGTTCTAGCACGATATTTGGCACACGATGCCCATACATGCCAACATTCAGGCACTTTGTTAGGAGCAACAGCGTGCTTTGAAATTTCAACATGCTAATTACAGATTATACATAAGTATATATCTTATTGGTTTCTAAATTATAATTAAATATAAAATATTTACACAGTAGTAAATTGTAAAAGGTAATTTAAAATTTATGCATTTACAAATGTATGAGTAGCTTTTTTTTAGATTTAACAACTTATTTTTCAGACCAATATTTCTTATAGCAACATTGAGACTGATTAAAATATTTACATTTTTCTACGATCAGGGATTCTAGAGCTGTGCTGTCTACTCAAATTTGACCTAAATTCAGTTGGTTTTTCCATACAGTACTAAAAACTCTTTAACATGCAGCATTATTGTATCGAAAGAGTAATATTCAGTATTATATTTGGCAAAACTTTGTATTTAATTGCTGAATTGTAATCTTTCAGCTTTTGTTATTTTCCCGAGCAATCTGAGGAGTTTCCGGATTTATGCATTTTTCTCATTTCACCGGAGCAACTCCGGAGTATCGAGTAGTTGGCATGTCTGCAAGCAATGGGGGAGGAGATATTTTACTTGGTTCCTGCTTCTATATTACTTAAGCTTAGACTTTTTTTCACAGTAGTATTGTTTAACGAATCCTTTTGTATCCAAATATACGATAAGGTATGCAACAGGTTGATGTCAGACCACACCTACAGTAGACTACATTCACGGTAGACTATAAATTTTAAAAGGATAATTATTTCCGGGGACATTTTGAAGCTTGGCATTCCATCTCATTCACAAGCAATAATCAACAAGGGGTATAATTTTTACTTCGCATGCATTTGAGCAGAAAGATGCAGAAACAATTTCAGATCAGACTAAGTAAAATTTGTTCGATTCCTAAAATTCTTTGCCCTTGGGTGACAATAGGAATCCATCATCAAAATATAATGCTCCTGATTTCGTTGAAGTTTTTGTTTAGTTATAAATTATACCCAAAAGAGCAGATAAAAGACGTGGTGAAGGAATGAAAAATGAAAAGATCCATTCATCAATAATAACAACCAAGTGGGAAAAAAAGGAAAAGGTAGAAAATGAATTTTTGAAATTATGTTTCCTTTAGGGGACTGGATTTGTTCTCAGCTCAGGGATTTTTTGAGGAGCAAAAATTGAAAAATTGTTTCATTTTCACCGCTATTATCCACACTTCACACTTCTTCAAAAAGATACATTTTTATTTGGTTAAGAATGAGATATGAAGTTCATTTTTTTTCTACCTTACTTTGAACGAGGGGTCTTTTTTGAATTCAAATGGTGAACTTTAATGCAATCATTTACTCAAAAG
>CM063498.1:179432672-179447672 GCA_032207245.1 Pardosa pseudoannulata
GTACCAAAAAATCTAAACCCCACGTGTCCACATTGTTTTCAATTTTCCTATATGCTTTTATTGATTTTCTATCTCATATGTTATTGTAAAAATGTCGGCAAACGATAAAATTTCATACTCATTTACCCTAACATGGCACGTGCTAAGAGACGACCAGCATCCTATCTGTTGGTGATGAGATAATGAAAAACATGTCATTAAGCATGCTTTTCATGAAAATGTTCGATGATAATGTCACCTTACTTATTATTTTCCTTTATTCGGAGCATGTTAATTATGAATCCCCCTTTAGATTCTCTAAAAAGGACGATTCCTTCTTTCGTTAGATTCTATTGATGTGAAGACTTGTCTTTTGAATAAACTTTGCTTCCAAAAGAAGAAACTGTGAGTTATTGAATGTCTCGTGATAAAAGTAATTATTACAGAACAAAAGAGACGCGGTTATTCTAATTGATGATAGTTATATATTCGCTTTTAATGGATTATTAAGCAGAGGATTTGAGACCATTCATGTTGGTTTTAATTACGCGTGACCTCGGATGGGAAATAAAAGTTGCGAATAATTATGATTTAGGATAAGTTCAAAATATATTAAATCGTCAACCACGCTTGCATACTTTTATGAGTAACTCTTTTCCAACTTTGGATTGAATAGTCGTCAGTTAAATTTATTTGACTTCTCTGTTTCTAGGGTTCACCTTTCAAGACTTAAAATTATCATTAATAATAGCCTATTTGCAATTTATCTTAAACTTAAAAGTTAAATTTCGTTTACTATGATTAAGTCTTTTATTCATTAACACATTAACGCCCTTTGCATTGCATTCATTTCGACTCCACGCAATGTATACGATTTTATAAAATCTAGTAATACATATCACAGTATATATATATATATATATATATATATATATATATATATATATATATATATATATATATATATATATATATATATATATATATATATATATATATATATATATATATATATATATATATATATATATATATATACATATATATATATATATATATATATATATATATATATATATATATATATATATATATATATATATATATATATATATACATATATATATATATATATATATATATATATATATATATATATATATATATATATATATATATATATATATTTATTTTTATATATATATATATATGTATGTATATATATATTTGTGTGTGTATGTGTGTGTATGTGGTGTGTCGACATCAAAGAACATTGCTTTGAGAGGTGGAATTCGCTTGTGTGGATACAAAGGAATTGTTAGTAGCTATAGTAACGAAACTTTACACCAGACAACCCGGCACCCGACAACCAGAAATATTTGGATAATGTTTACTTTACCTTTTGGAAGATGTTTACTACTTACGCTAAACTCCAAGTGTTTAGCTCCTAAGTAGGCTTGACCCTTAGTTTACCTACCCACTAACGGGAAGAAACACTGAATTATCCGCCAGCATAAAAAGAAGTTTTCGGAATACAATCCCAAAATTTATATTATATGTGTCCATTAGTGGTATATTTTCTTTGTAATACCTTTAAGTGTGCTATAATTAAAAGAAAGTAGATTAAATTCCTTGCTTTAGAAGTTAGTTTCCTCACAACGTAATGCTTTTAACTAATTAAGTTGATTATTTTAACCCAATTACTTAGATATTCCCTCTACTTTATTGTTGCTTGATATGGAAAATCCTCCTTTGGCGTAGCTTTTTATACAAATATTGGACTTAAACTATCTAAATTTCTTAAATTTTGTTTCTTTAATATTTTCTGCTTAAACATTTTCCTTTTTAAAATTTTAAAAATAACTATTTTAAAAAATAACTGATAATATTTTGCCAATAAAAGAATCTAATTGGCATTGCTTTCACTTTTTTCGTATAATTTATAATGCGATTATTTTTACTGATTTCGCCTTTGTATGAACATTATTTGATTGCACACCGAATAAAAGTAAAATACATATACGGATATAAACTTTGAAAAATGTGTGCAAAATGTAAGTAGCAGATGAAAATGTAAATAGCATATGAAAAATACAAACTGATTTCAAACTGTATAAACATTGCTTGATTGGACACCTCGAGAAGATAAAATTAAAAGGAATTGCATATAGTTATTTTAATACATATACGGATATAAACTTTGAAATATGTATGCAAAATGTAAGTAGCATAGGAAAATGTAAACAGCATATGAAAAATACAAGAAGATTTTTAATGAATTTTTAATAAAAACTGCCTTGTTAAATTTAATAACAATAGCTTTATTATATTCCAATGTATACATGTGCAACATTTCATGACTCTAAGCTAATTGCAAAGACGTTTCTTAACGTCTACCATTCCCTTAATGTATACTATACCAGAAAAATCTCATAAGCTACCGAAATAATTTTGTTTAACATTTACCTTAAATTTCTGAACTTAATTCGCAAAAAATAAAAAAAAAATAACCTAGTTTAAAATTTTAAATACAATAGCTTTATTTTATTCCAATGTATATGTGTGCAACATTTCATGACTCTAAGCTAATTGCAGAGACGTTTCTTAACGTCTACCATTCCCTTAATGTATACTATACCAGAAAAATCTCATAAGCTACTGAAATAATTTTGTTTAACATTTATCTTAAATTTCTGAACTTAATTAGAAAAAAATAAAAAAAGTTAACCTATTTTAAAAATTTAATTACAATAGCTTTATTTTATTCCAATGTATATGTGTGCAAAATTTTATGACTCTAAGCTAATTGCAAAGACTTTTCTTAACGTCTACCATTCCCTTAATGTATACAATACCAGAAAAAAATTTATAAGCTACTGAAATAATTTTGTTTAACATTTATCTTAAATCTCTGATCTTAATTCGCAAAAAATAAAAAAAATTAACCTACTTTAAAAATTTAAATACAATAGCTTTATTTTATTCCAATGTATATGTGTGCAAAATTTTATGACTCTAAGCAAATTGCAAAGATGTTTCTTAACATATACCATTCCCTTAATGTATACAATACCAGAAAAAAAATTATAAGCTACTGAAATAATTTTGTTTAACATTTATCTTAAATTTCTGAACTTCACTCGCAAAAAATAAAAAAAATTAACCTATTTTAAAAATTTAATTACAATAGCTTTATTTTATTCCAATGTATATGTGTGCAAAATTTCATGACTCTAAGCTAATTGCAAAGCCATTTCTTAACGTACACCATTCCCTTAATATATACAATACCAGAAAAAACTTATAAGCTACTGAAATAATTTTGTTTAACATTTATCTTCGATTTCTGAACTTAATTCGCAAAGAACCCACTCACTCTCTCTGGCAGTTTAAAAAAAAGATAAAAACGACCTGGAAAGTTCCCAGTTGGTAAAGTTCTGCGTCATTTTTCCTTCATTTTTCCAAGACGTTTATCGAAACTTATTTTCGTGATTTATAACTGGAAGGAAACCAATGATCGCCTTATCTGACTTTACTCCAAGAAGATAGATTTTCACCGCAGTTTTTCTTGAATAAATCTTGGCAACGGTTTTTCTCACTTGCTCTTTTGTTTATCAGTTTCATCCTTCTTGAAACAATTCGGGAGCAGATATAGAGCAATAAATTAGACGTTTCGATAACTGAATCTTATCATAAAGAAAAAAAAGGAAGGGCCCAAAAATATATTGCTTATGATTGAGTGCTTTTTTATGATTATTATAATCTCGCCTAGGTTGTAAAATTCAGAACACTTTTCAGGTGCAGATTTAATTGTTAAATTTTGCATCTCAATAACCACGATTTAACAAATATTTACTCAGATGTTAAAATATATAATTTTAAGCACGTAAAATATAATTAAAAAAATTAGGAACATAAAATTAAAATTTCATGTGTATCTTAAAAACCCTTATTTAAAAATCATTTATTCCCTATATAATAATAGCAGCGTTCGAAACAGCGGTTAGCAACGTTCGAAATCCACTTCTTCCCCTCTTTTATAGCATTTAATGTCATTATTTTAATTCCTATTTTCGCCGGTTAGGAGCAGGCGATTAAATTTATCAATTTATCACATAATAAATAAGTAAAAATAAAATTTTTCTAACATTATGACGTAATTTCCTTAACCTATTGTCATTAATCATTTCTTATTTTAAATTATTTAAATATCTTCTGCATTATTTTCATACGTTTCATCACTGAACTTAGATATTACAAAAATAATTTTCTTTAATATTTGGAGTAAATAATAGTTTAGGTACATATGTGATAATTTTAAATTTAATCGCCGATTATTTTTTGTTTCAATGAAAATTTTATCACCGGTATTAACAACAAATTGTATCTACCTCCAGGGTGTAGTAGAAATGATAGATTCATTCCTTTGCTTCTATTAATTACTGTGGCAAAAAAAAATTGGGAAGAACTTAACGATAATTTTGACTTAGAAAACTTTGAATTACCTTCTAAAGGAATTCAAAGTGATTCTAAACTGCATTCACAGTATTGGGAGACTTTAGAGGAGTATGAAGATAAACAAATTATTTAGCCTGTGCCAGATAATTCTCAGCCAAAAAACAAACTATTTATTTATCTACCTTATAGAATACTTTATAATTCTGGAAAATTGAAAATTTTACTGATCCCGAATTTTGACGGACTACATGCTAGTTTAGAAGTAATAATACATAATTTTAATCTCGTAAAATACAATTTTAAAAAATTAGAATCATAAAAAAATTATGTCTATCTTAATGACCACGATGGGAAATATTTACTCAGATGCTAGTATACATAATTTCATACACGTAAAATATATTTTAAGGGGCTATATGACAGTTAAATCAACAAAAAATATATGTGAAAGGAATTTAGTTCTGAAAATTTTAAAGCAATCTGCGTAAAAAAAATTGTAATATTGAGAGGAGTTATGAATAAAAATGTGTCAGCTGTTTGCTATAAAATAGTTTAACTTACAAATCTTTAAATTAAATTTTCTCAAATTGTGTGTTTTCAAGTAACGCGCATGTTATCTTAAAAATATTTTAATATTTTTTCATGAAATCTTTGCAGGTTGCATGCAATATAACTTTGACATGATTGAACCTAATTTTTTTATATTTCCAAAAACATATTTAATGATAAATTTTTAATGCTTAAGGAAAAAAGTTCATTTTTTAAAAATATATATGTCAGGTCTAAAAAGGGGATGTGGAAAAACTACGTGAGTTATAAACAGTTTTAAAAGGGGACAACTCGTTAACACTAGATTTCCCAAGGCAGTCATTTTAACTATTTTTTAATGTCCATTAGAAAAACAATTATGAAATATAATGACACAATTTCTTAGAATTTGGTGACTTTTTCGATAACATATAAATGGGTTTATGAATAATTGTAGTTACTTCCGCCCTCCTTTATAATATAATATTAAAAATTAATTTTAAACAAATTTCTTTACATATTTGTTATTTTTTCACAATGCAGTCATTTTGACTGTTTTGGGGCAATATAGGTATACAAGAAATCTCGGGCAATCTAGTGTTAATAATAACAAAATAAATAATAAAAAAAATCTCTCCTAAGCTTTTAGGATCATCCGGTCAAGCGGAAGGACATTTGAAGAATTTGATGATTAAGAGAAGCGATAACTGTCAGTTGGCGCGTAGGCGTTATTGCATATTCCGTACGTCTTATGGAAATTTCCTTCAAAAATTGATGAAACATACTATATACTACAATAAATGAGCTCTTTTGTAGTTATTGTAAGCCTATAAAACACCATTAATGTAAGTTTTCTACTAAAATTGTAAAATTGCTGTTTTGAAGTTTAAATCCGGAATTATCTATGAAACTAATAAACAATAAAACTAAGGCATTTTTTTAGTTACACGAGATACGTAAGTAAAAACGTCATATCCAAACTAGTCAAAATTCACTGAGAGATTGCTCAAATTAACTACTATTAATAGAGATATTTTCAACTACCTAATATATATCTATAATTGAATACGAGCCATGGTCTTCCGAGACTGCCTAAAAGTCGCTGTGTTCGTGAAAGTTGACTGAGGCGCGTAAAATATATTCCTAGTTACAATGTCCCCCAAGATTATTCAATACCTCTGGGGGGCTTAGGCAGGCCAAGCCTATGGGTTTTTGCTTGGTCCCCGCTTCTAAATTACGAGGACCCACTTGAGCTAAGTCATTCTTTCTCCATAGCGTGTTTATTAAAATGAAATGCGCACCCCTTCGTCTTAATACAAGTAGAGTATGGATCCAATTGTACCTGGTTTGAGCAAGTAACATCAGAGACCACAACAGCATCATAATTCAGTACAACAATGACGTTTAAACAACATAAAAATATAAAAATAAAACACTCCAAATACTAAATACTTACCCCTATTGCATAATTTGACATTTATCAACCATCATAATAAAAGTTTCCTTAGGTAAATATTTAATTCTTATTCAAGTATTTATATTTTGATCGATGAAACTCATAAACAAATAAAACTAAGGCTCATCGTTTCCCAGTTAAGTGAAATACTTTCTTACGTCACATCGAAACTAGTCAAATATTTGAGACATTATCCAAATTCACTACTACAACTACCCTCAACTATTTTTATACATGCAAATTCAACTAGAACAATGATATTTAAACAACATCAATTTACAAAATTAAACATACCAGCTACTTATCCCAGTTGTATACATTCCTTACGTCTATCATTTTTAAGCTATACGAGATGCACACTTATTTACAAACATCACAATAACCAGAATGTATCAAAGATTGTCCGAATTCACTACTACTAATAAAACTATTCTCAACTCCCTTATTTACATTCAAAATTAGTTCAACAATGACATATAAACAACATCAAAATATAAAAATAAAAACTACCAACTACTTAGCCCCTTTATATATATTCCGCACGTCTATCAATCATCATTAATGGAAGTTTCCATCGAAATATGAAATTGTTGTTCAATAATTTGAATCTTGATCAATGAAACTGATCAACAAATTGAACTAGGGATAATCACTTTTAAGCTATGAAAGATATATACTTATTTACAAACGTCACAACTAGCCAAAAATTTTCAGAGATTGTCCAAATTTACTACTACTAATAAAACTACTCTCAACTACTTTATTTACTTTCATAATCAATACAACACTGATGTTTAAACAACATCAAAATGTAAAAATAAAACATACCAGCTACTTACTCCCATTTATATATTTCTTATATCTATCAAACATCATTGATAGACGTTTCCTTCAAAAAATGTTAAATTCCTGTTCAAGAATTTGAATCTTGATCATTGAAATGTATCAACAAATAAAACTTGGGTTAAACATTTCGAAGCTATCCGAGATACATACTTATTTACAAACATCACATTAGTCAAAATTATTCAGATATTCTCCAAATTCAATACTACTAATAAAACTACTCTCAACTACCTTATTTATATTCATAATGAGTACAACAATAACTTAAAAACAACATCAAAATAACAATAAAACATACCAGTTACTTACTCTCATTGTATACATTTCTTACGTCTATCAAATATCATTAATTTAATTTTCCTTCGAAAATTGTTAAATTGTTGTACAAGAATTTGAATCTTGATGAAACTTAACAAATAAAACCAGGGATGGTTATTTTTAAGTTATTCGAGATACACTTATTTACAAACGTTATAAATAGCTAAACTTTTTCAGAGATTGTCCAAATTCACCACTACTAATAAAACTACTCTCAACTACCTTATTTACATTCATAATCAGCACAACAATGACGTATAAACAACAAAAAATATAAAAATAAAACAAAATAAATCAAAATATAAAAATAAAACATACCAGCTACCTATTTCCATTCTATGTATCTCTTACGTCTATCAAACATCATTAATAGAAGTTTACTTCAAAAATGCTAAATTAGTGTAGAAGAATTTCAACCTTGATCCATGAAACTTATCAACAAATAAACTAGGGATAATCACTTTTAAACTATCCAAGATACATACTTATTTACAAACGTCACACTAGTCAAAATTATTCAGCGATTCTCCAAATTCAATACTACTAATAAAACTACTGTCAACTATCTTATTTACATTCATAATAAGTACAACACTGACTTATAAACAACATCAAAATATAAAAATAAAACATGCCAGCTACTAACCCCTATTGTATATATTCCTTGCGTCTATCAAACATCTTTAATGGGAGTTTCCTTCGAAAAATGTTAAATTGTTGTTCAAGAATTTGAATCTTGATCGATGAAACTGACAAACAAACAAAACTAGAAAAAATACAAGATACATACTTATTTACAAACGACTATTCATTATTCAGCGATTCTCCAAATTCATATACTTAAAATACGTCAACTATTATTTCTTCATAATCAGCACAACAATGTTTCGATAAACATTTCTCGAAAATATAGAAATGAAACATACCAGCTACTTACTCCCATTCTATGTACCTCTTACATCTATCAAACATCATTAATAGAAGTTTACTTCAAAAATGTTAAATTAGTGTAGAAGAATTTCAACCTTTCATATTCCAAAATAAATAGGGATAATCACTTTTAAACTTTCCAGATAATTACTTATTTACTAAAGTCACACTAGTCAAAATTATTCAGAGATTTTCCAAATTCAATACTACTAATAAAATTTAACTATCTTTTACATTCATAATAAGTACAACACTACTTATAAACAACATCATATAATACATAGCTACTAACCCCTATTGTATATATTCCTTGCGTCTATCAAACATCATTAATGGGAGTTTCCTTCGAAAAATGTTAAATTGTTGTTCAAGAATTTGAATCTTGATCGATGAAACTGACAAACAAACAAAACTAGAAAAAATACAAGAAATAACTGCGACTTCGAGATTTATTCTTGAAGGATTGCTGTGAAAATCTATCTTCTTGTAGGAGGGCCACGATAAGGCGATCATTGGTTTTCTTCCAGTTATAAATCACGAGAAAATGTTTCGATAAACATTTCTCGAAAAGTAAGAGCTAAGAGAAAAGCATAAATTCATCAACCAGGAGCTATGCCCTGGAAACGCTCTTTCTTTCTCAAAATTTATAAGTGATAATTTTCATTCATAATTCATCAGCTACGGATAAAATTTTATTTCTTTATTTTTTCCAATGAAAAATTGTTACATTTGTTACACTTTCGTGCAGTAATTTTTATTCAATTCGTTCTTTCATCTTCTAAACGTTTATCGACTTTTTAAATTTTTTTAACTCTTTTGTGGTAAATTCATTTTTTTAAAATTCCTCCTGGGTATTAGTATTTTAAAACTAGTTTAAAAATACCTATTAAGGAAATATTCTTTATCTTGTCGAAATTACGTTTACATTTACATTTTAGGAATGGGACGTATAATTCCCGAGGAACAATTTACGATCATATGGGTTTATGATCATGTATTATTTATGATCATGTATAGGTTTTACACTCGTGGTATTCGAATCATTTTCTTAAAAGTCTCGAGCTTACCTATGTAATGTTTTCTTTTAATCGGGTTCGAGTAAATTAGCTCAAATTAAGACGGGCTTTTCGTAAGGCAGCTATTATAAGTAATTGCTTCAGGTTATTGGCATGGCATTCTGGTCTACACCAGGTGCTACACCAGGTCGGGATAAAAATAATACATTTACGATTATAGAGAAAATTAAATTAGGTGGTGATTTTTTGCCCTCGAAAGAGAAAAAGTATGTTGCAGTGCCCAAGAATACATCACGTTTTGCAATTATATAGAAGGTATTCTTTTCTTAGGCTTTTGTCCTACATCTGATGCTCCGTTTCCAGTTAGAAAGAAACCTTGGCGGGATTGATCTTATTGGCCATCCAGAACCGCACACTTATTTCTAAGGAGCTAGCAGGATGTTTTTTCCTGCATCTAAGAGTATAAACGTCTATTAGCAGACTATCTCATACTATACGGTATGTTATGTGCTGTGTAATGCTTATATGCTTTCAGTGTGTGTATTTAGTAAGATCATGCAAGTGGGAAGTTGTCTAAAGGATTAATTTAAATTACTCTCAAACTATGTCACAAATTGAAAGTTCTAGTAGTAGATAAACTAATGAACATTACCGCAACAAATTTGGCTACTATTATAATATTATTAAAAGAAAACTATTTTAATATTAGAGAGTAGGCCTACCCCTCAACCTTCTTGTATTATCTTAGAAAAGAAGCCTATTTTCGGTTGCTTGTGTTTTGGTTGCTTTCTTTTGAAAAATATATTAACACTATCATATCAATAATAATTGTCTTTTAGCTACGCTAAAATATCATTTTATAAACTTAAATAAGAATACGTTGATTTGGAATCAAGACTATGAGTAGAAGGTAAATTACTTCCAACTGCCGGTTGTAAACAAACAGAAAGTAATTAACAGAGAAGTATAATTTTGCTGTAATGTACATTTTCCAAATTTCTCTCTATCAAAAGAACTCTAGTTATCATTAAGCTTACAGATACGTACAAACACACAGATATAATTCCAAAAATGGTGTTTTTTGGAATGAAGGAATTCAAAACGAGAAGATCAATCAGAATCTCGAGGTCAAGTTTTGGAATTATTTCAATACTTTCCCTACACTTTATACACAAGAAAAGAAAAAATCAAAATACGTTAAAGTTTTGTTTAAACCAATTATATATATATATATATATATATATATATATATATATATATATATATACACGCATATATATGTATAGATATATATATATATATATATATATATATACATGCATATAAATACATACATACATACATATAAATATATACATACATACATAAATAGGTATATATAGAGAGGGAGAGATTTAATGAAAGTCTTCGATAAAAATAAAAGTAAATAAATGCTAGATTTTAAAAAATAAAAGATTATCTCTATTTATGGGAATTCGTATTTAAAAGTGTATGTCCATTTTTTTTAGTTATTACTTTGGATATCAATTTTTTTCCGCTACAATGTCTTACACGAATAAAGACTAAAGACTTTATTAGCCAATTGCTTGAACTGCATTGTGAAGAATTTACGGAGTTATATACGAAAACCAAAGAAGGCAAAGCTTTGTTTAATAGTAATTGATAAAATTAACCACAAGAAAGCACCCCTGCTACTATATAAATTTTACTGTACTTATGATTAAAAGGATTTATGATTAAAAAGACTTATGATTTTAGATAAGTAGGAGTGCGTGATAATGTCTTGCGTTAACTAGAAAATATCAAACTGTTATATTATCTGGCAGATAAAGTTAAACAGCCTGATGTTACAACCAGTTGAGGGCAAATGAAATGTATTGGTGACATAACACATAGAGGAAAGTTTGAACTTGCTGCCACCCATATCAGGATAGGCTTATTGGCATTTTATGCCAAAAAACTGTAACTATAAATCATTTTTAGGATGATGGTAAACTATTTGAACATTTGAGAAAAATACCATTAATTGCACGATGGAATATATTAAAGATTTAATTATTAATAAAAATAATCACGGTCGAAATTTAAGTTTTATTTGTTAATTAAGACTTCAGTACATAGTCACCATCCAGAGGTCCTTTCTTCTCAGCGTTTTTATCAATCGTTCGAAGGAAGTAAATTTTTAATAACATCAGGGCCCTTTATTTTCTCGTTACAGCAAATGCCTTTGAGCTAGGGTTTACTAAAACTAGACAAATTATCATGTGTATCTATAATCTACAGTAAGATTCAGTGAAGGACAAATTTTATCTATATATCTACGCTGTTTTAGTAACAATTAAACATTCATAGTACCTGAACATATGTCGACTAGGTTACACTTTTATAAACCCCTATTTCTTCAACCTCTTAAATATTTCTTCAACACATACTGACATTTCAAAAAGCATCTCTTTCTTTTCGTTATTATTTTCTACTCACTTTATCTATACACATAGTTAATTATATAGAAGTGTAAATAAAAATGTACCATCTTATTATACATAATATAACATAAATGTTTTTTATATATTAAAGAATGAATTTATGTATTTGTTTCAACACAAATCTCAACAGTTTCCGATGATACGGACTGCTACTACCAGTTCACCAGGGATTCTACAGTAAACAATAAACTTTATTGTTTGTTACCTTTAGTTTCTGCAGCAAGTTGTCTAGTATTCGTCTATACGTCAATCTTGTGAACGATTTCAACTAACTCCCCACTGTCTAAAGCACGGATAGATTTGCATTCAGTTCACAGAAGTAATCACACAATAATATCCAATCTCATGAAGAATAATACAAAGAAACCTTTAGAACGATTTGATACTTCTTTCCCTCTCCCCATGCTCAATCTTCTCTTTTTAGTGAAAGTTTTATGGTTGATGGCAATATAACTATTTACAAGAAAATCTGCACAGAATTCGTAAATAAAAGTAACCGTAATGTTTTCTTTGTACCAACCACACGTTAATACTTGCATGTGAGTATAGGTAAATTAAAGTTTTACTTTGTTGTATTTTATATCTTTTGCCATTGGAAACTACTTTTAAAGGCTAGTGTTAAGGCATATTATCTAGTCACGGTGTTTCGAAAAAATGGAGAAAAATTTCATAGGTGATAATTCAAACCTTATGTAAACATATTTCATAGAAAAATTACTTGTCTAAATAGGATGGAAACGCGTTACCACATTTCGAAATGACCGCTCCATAACCGTTAAAACCATTCTCTTGTAGTTAATGTTTGGATGAAAAAGAACAAGATGCTGTTAAATATAATATACAGAAGAAGGAGAAAACAAATATATCAAATATGTGAAGGATCTATAGCTAACCACCGTATAGAAGATATCTTCTGCCCAACGAATTGACCAAGGTAAATACCTAACATATCTGCAAGGTGTGCTGACAGACTTGCTTATCTCCGTGTTTCTGTTTTATCTCCGTATCACGTGTTTCTATCAAGATGGATCTTCCACCAGTAATAGATAAGAAGTACAGCACTACCTGTAAGCCACTTTTACAGAACGATGAATGAGTCGAATTCGTATAGTAGCTTGGCCATCACCATTGTCCAATACGTCTTTGCCTGTGACAGAAAAGAATTTGTATAAGAGTTTAGTATAAGACTTCCAGATGATCCAGAAGATATAATCGAAAAACTCTCGATCGCTAAGAAGGAGGTTCGCAATACTCCTTAAGTATTCCACAACGTTGACCAATTCTTCCTCCGCTACCATTTTTTTCTGTCAACGGTTGTTGGCGGCCATTCTTTTGAGTTAATTATCCAACTACAGTGCTTTTCTAAACTATACGTTATTTTTTTGTCTCTTCGAGTCCTCAATTTTATTATGATGTTACATAATGTAGAGTGTTTTCATTTCATCTTAGATCACACATTCTTTGATACAAATATTTGTACTGGTGTTAATTATTACATATTCTCTTTTTTTCCAGCCCTATGTATGTATGTATATATATATATATAATATATATATATATATATATATATATATATATATATATATATTATATATATATATATATATATATATATATATATATATATATATATATATATATATATATAAATATATATATATATATATATATATATATATATATATATATATTTATATATATATATATATATTTATATATATATATATATATATATATATATATATATATATATACATATATACATATATATAAATATATATATATATATATAATATATATATATATATATATATACATATATATATATATATATATATATATATATATATATATATATATATATATATATATATATATATATATATATATATATACATATATACATATATATATATATTTATATATATATATATATATATATATATATATATATATATATATACATATATATATATATATATATATATATATATATATATATATATATATATATATATATATATATATACATATATATATAAATATATATATATACATATATATATATATATATATATATATATATATATATATATATATATATATATACATATATATATATATATATATATATATATATATATATATATATATATATATATATATATATATATATATATATATATATATATATATATATATATATATATATATATATATATATATATATATTGCTCCAAGCCTATATATATATATATATATATATTTATATATATATATATATATATATATGCTTTATTCAAGTTTTAGATTTTATTGCTCCCAGAAAAAATTTTGAAATATAATTAAGCACAATTGCGTAAAATAATAACACATTTTAATTAAAAATGCAAACCTTCAATAATTATTTTAATTTATTATAAATATTTTATTGCTCATCCACAACCATGCATACAAAAGAAAAACTGTTTTCATTGTAGTTCAGATGCATTAGTTTCCAAGTTTTCATTAAAAATTTAGATTGTAGATGTTCAATAATTATTTTAATTTATTATAAATATTTTATTGCTCATCCACAACCATGCATACAAAAGAAAAACTGTTTTCATTGTAGTTCAGATGCATTAGTTTCCATGTTTTCATTAAAAATTTAGATTGTAGATGCAAAATTCGTCTTGGCATTCCAGAGTATAATAACAAAATTTTGCTGAAAATTTGATAATGGTTCTTTCAATAGTTTGAGGAAGAATGTAGTATAAAACATCCTTTCTCTTTATATAATAGTATAAATTAGGCATGGTTAGAAAAATGGCTTTCAAATTTTAATAATTATATATGCGTATTAAACATCAACTAATAAATATTACCGAGACCTTCAGCATAATATGAGCATACTAAATGTTTTTTCTTCTGTAAAATTACCACTTCATCTGTTTCAGAGCACACTAAAATATTCAAACTGCTAGTAGAAATAGTGTGGAAA
>CM063498.1:179452672-179465172 GCA_032207245.1 Pardosa pseudoannulata
CGAATCAGCTTTTCTTACCCTTTCTCGTAAGCCTTCGTCAAAGACATACAGGACAGGACCGATTTGAACTAGAAAGGAACTTCGGACTTCTCCCAACAAATAGCAAGACCCGTTGGTATGACGGGATTCTGATCCTTCCGTTCTTGAATGGGCCCCTGCTTTTTTTCTGCGCAGGGGTTGTCTGATTTTTTTAGAGAACAAGGTTGTTACTAGAGGAGAGAAGAAGGTGAACGCTGCTGGTATCCGCTGCTTGCGGGATAGACATTTTTTGGAGCGACACGAGAAAAAGGAAAAGAGGAGACGTTTTTTAGATCAGATGCCGAATCGAGAGGAGTCATCGATATCTACAAATGATAAGTTGTATTCATTGAGCATTTTATTTTATAAAATTAAATTAATCGACATATTTGTCCATGTGTTTTTTAATGAGTTTTAATTTCATCTTTCTCAAACGCTAGGCCAACGTAACATTATTTTTACACATACATAATTTAGACTAGTATTAGATTGGATTATGGCACGACAGAGATTAGTCACAGAATATATTGTATTAATTTTTGATGTTATTAAAATTAATATTCTAGTAATTATGTAACTATCTACTTTATTAAAAAATTAAAAGATCGTGTAGCACATTAAAAAGTAATATATTTACAAGCAATACAACATAAAATATATATGATTTTAATGAGTGTACAAGGAAGACACGTGGTGTCCACAGACTAATTATTTTTCAAATTGCAGACAAGCATGAAAATGAAAAAAAAAAACGAAATTCTTCCTAAACTGTTGTAATGATCCCCCAAATGATTTGTAAACGCTGTTAAAAATATCTCTGATTCTATCTCCCTTTTCCTTAATATAATCTGAACTGAAACTATTCTTTCTATATTTTTTATTTTTTGGAGTATATTTTGAGATATAGTCTCTGTAATATCACGCAAACTTCTCTTTAAAGAAGTCTATGAAAGAGATGATAAGGAAGAAAGAAATGTTTGTTACAAATTACCAATGAATCCTCAAGTTCACCAAGAAGAAGCGCAGTTTAAATACAGAGAACAGGGTTTTGTTTGGAATGCTACTCTTCTACTAATTGTCTAAACGAGGGTTAATGAGATCGGAACCTACTGTTTAAAGACGATTCCGAAAGGATACGGACAAACATGGCGTGGATCCACAACCAGTTGTAGGCATAACAGTTTCAATAAAACATAACAGTTTCAATAAACTGTCAAAATTTCATACATACATATATATATATATATATATATATATATATATATATATATATATATATTATATATATATATATATATATATATATATATATATATATTATATATATATATATATATATATATATATATATATATATATATATATATATATATATATATATATATATATATATATATATATATATATATATATATATATATATATATATATATATATATATATATATATATGTATATATAATATATATATATATATATATATATATATATATATATATATATATATATATATATATATATATATATATATATATATATATATATATATATATAAATATATATATATATATATATATATATATATATATATATATATATATGTATATATATATGTATATATATATATATATATATATATATATATATATATATATATGTATATATATATATATATATATATATATATATATATATATATATATATATAATATATATATATATATATATATATATATATATATATATATATATATATATATATATATATATATATATATATATATATATATATATATATATATATATATATATATATATATATATATATATATATATATATATATATGTATATATATATATATATATATATATATATATATATATATATATATATATATATATATATATATATTTATATATATATATATATATATATATATATATATATATATATATATATATATATATATATATATATATATATATATTATAAGTATATATGTATATGTGTGTGTATATATATATTTCATATTTATATAAATATGCCCTCGAGGGATAATATTCATTATGAAGTGTACATAAGCAGATTGTTTATAATCTTGATATCAGGACTCACTTATTAAGTACACAGATGTGTTTAAAATCAAAGATAAAATAAATTAGTCAGTCATTAAAGAGTGAAATTTCCATATGTAAAACTTTCATATTTCAAACACAATTTAATACAATAAAATACTTAATTGCTGGAAAAAGTAGATGTTTGGTCTTTCTATAAATCTTCATTTTACTGTGCTTTTCAAAGGGATTTTAAAAATAGATTTTCTAAACTTAAAACTTATTATGAGAAAAGTTTGTCATGATTTATTCATGCAAGTTTCCGAAGAAAAGTCCAATTTCTTGACGGGTGAGATAAGGCGACCATTGATTTTCTTCCTGTTATAAATCAAGGAAAACGATTCGATAAATGCCAATGAAAAATGAAGCAGAAAGCAGAAGTAAAAATTTCATCTACTGTTTTGTTCCCGAGCGATTATTTTTGAAATATTGGTTGAGGAGGATGTAAATCAAAGGACTTACTGGAAGTAGTATTTTTAATTAGGTATAGTTCTTTAGATATACAAGTGAGTTTTTCTAATAAGTGGCTTATTTTACGGAATGTTTTTTTGTTGAACGAGAGGGTAATCATAAACTAAAGTTACAAGACTGTTATTCCTGTAGGTTCGTTCGTTAATGAAAAACTATTAGTAGTAATTCTAATGCAGGCTGCAATGCATTCCTATAATACAACTCTGCAGAGTGCCTACCACCCATCACCTATACCGCCAGTTTAAGGTTAGCAAACATGCTTAGAAAACTGTTCTCACGAATGAAATGCGCTGAGTTATATGATATCTGTGGGCGAGATGTTTAACCGTGATTGAAATCCATTTGCAGCTAGTAAAGGTATAGAAGAATATTGTAATATCTCTTGATTTTATCGCAGAAAAGTGTTGAAAGTTGCTGTCAGTAGAGAAATGATTGACAGTGAGCACAAGTGTTCCACCGAGCAACTTACCCTACAGCCTCGTCGGTTTCATTAGCATTTGTGTTTAAAAAAATAGACCGTAGTGCTTCCACCAAACCCTACTCACAGACTCGCTCCAAGTGACTTTTACTTTTTGCTTTACTTAAAGGAGCACTCAGAATGCCGAAGATTCTCATCAGACATGGAAGTGTAATTGTCCACAACAACGTGGCTAAACGAGCTCAATCGGCAAAGGCAATCATATCGTAACTGAAAGGTTGTGGGTTCGGAACCCGAGCAGACCTAAGATCTGCCATGTGTGTTAAAGGTGACTGGGGTACTAAAATTATGTTTGTGGTCACAATGTTCTCCAAGTTTTCAATTAATACCTCTGGGGTGGAAGGCGAAGTCTGTGCGTCTTCTTCTTGGTCCCTGCTTCAAAATTAAGAGGACCTACTTGAGCGAAGTCGTTCTTTCACCTTAATGGTGTTCATTAAAACGAAAGTTGCACTTAATACGAGAGTCTGCAGGCTCAATCGGGCTTGGTTTGTCCAAGTGGCATGAGAAACAGCAACAGCGTGGCTAAACACACAAGGACAGAATTCTTACCAGGGGGGAATATTCAAAATCAACACACTAAGCGACTATTGTCTAAACCAATATTGAGACTACGCTGAAAATTTACACCACGCATGTATTATCAGTTGGCTTATTGGTTGTAGGATACAAAATGAAAAGTCTCAAAGTTGGCTTTGTAATTTTATTATACATTCCCACATCTGGTAGGTTCATGCTTTAGAGTAGTAGTACGCAAGGTAAATGCCTCTATGAAAAATACTATTAGCAGGTTAGAATATAAATAAACCAGGAAGTTTACTAAAAACACACTATATTCTCAATTTATATTGCATCAATCGATGACACTCATGGCACAATGAACCAATATTTTTGAAATTATCTACCTCCACAAAATATAAGAAAGTTAAACAAAGTTAAACAAAGTTATAAGCTCCCCAAACAAAAATATTTACTAATAAAATGACACCATCAGTTTTAAGATAAATCTCTGTAATCAGGTAATATATTTAAAGCAAGGAATAGCTGCAAATGAATAAAAAGATTATATAAACATCCTTAACTATAATATTACATACAAGAAGGGTGAATGAGATTTTACTGAAAGATAATTTTTACATAGATAACTTAATTTTATATTAGTCCCTATGAACCAATCATTTATAGAAGAAAATACAAAGCAATAAAAGCAATCTGTTCCAAATGTTTCTTTGTCAGAAACAGCTCTCAGAAGTGAGGAGAACCATATTAAAACATATAAGATTTAGTCCTTTATAACATCTCTCTGAACTCTATGGCATACTAAAAATATTCATATACTAATTTGTAGAAATTTATCCTGCATGCGAGCCTAATTCTTTTAGTACATACAAGATATTTATCCACTTGCCCTGCCTATAAAATATTGCCTTATAAAAACTAAACTGTTTAGTTCATGTTGTGAAAAATGAGTTTTGACTGTATGCAAGTTTTATATGTTAAAAATATTTTTAGAATCAAAATTGAATAAACTTATTGAAGGGATTAAATCTAATTTGATCATCAAAAAGGATGAAACTCTTTCTCCTTGCATGTGTTATATTTAACAATACATAAGGAATATAAATTATTAAACCTTTACAGAATTTTTTACATCACACACGTATGTATATGTATAAATGTATATGTATGTATATGTACACGTATATATATATATATATATATATATAAATATGTATATATAAATATGTATATATATATGTATGTATATATATATACATATATGTATGTATATATATATATATATATATATATATATATATATATATATATATATATATATATATATATATATATATATATATATATATATATATATATATATATATATATATATATATATATATATATATATATATATATATATATATATATATATATATATATATATATATATGTATATATATATATATATATATAATATATATATATATATATATATATGTATATAATATATATATTATATATATATATATATATATATATATATATATGTATATATATATATATATCATTATATATATATGTATATATATATATATATATATATATATATATATATATATATATATATATATATATATATATAACCTAAAATTCAGTCTTGTCAAATATTTAAAATGAAACGTTACTTCATGCTATCGATCCCCTTCTAAATTATATTCACTTTACCTTAAACAATTAACTAATTTTTATCCATAGTTAAACTCCCTATTATTATCTTAACTTAAATTTGTGTACAAAATAAGATATTTTGATTTATAGGATTTGGTAGTTTCCGATATCGGGATAACGCTTGATTAAAAAATGTTAAATTGTTTCTGAATTTTCCTATTCATACATTAAAATCCTTAATTTTTAAACAAAGCGCTAATTATATTTCATACCTTTTCCTTCCTGTTAATTCTGAGACTGTTTAATCCTCGACAATAGAAATTCCATAATGATTCCAGACTTATTTTCTGATTTTATGCTCCGAGGACAATCTAGAAAGCAAAAATGACAAACACAAGATAATTTCACAAGTGCTTTCTAGTTTGAAAATTCAAAAGGGATAATTTTCGTTCATTGCATAAAATGAAAAGACTAATCACGATTTCAAAGCCTCGCCTGAAGCATTTTAATAACTTAATACTTCGCGACACTTAAGCAAAGCTTTTCTCCTTTAATTTCGAAGTTAAATTTATCAATAACTCATATCGCTCTGGCAGCAGCTTTTATGTATTTCTCCGATTCTGGGTAATTTTCTAATCTTTTGAAAAGCATCTAAGAGGTATTACTGAATGGAACCTTTAATTGAATGTTTTGACTCGGCTTTCCAATTTCATACATCAAAGAATGCGAAAAACTGCTCCGAAAATACTTATCGATTCCTTCTGATTTCATAAGCCGGCATCCAAAAAAATTAACAAATATTATTAGTGTAAAATTTAATAAAGCTTTGATTTGCAGGGCTGGTCGTTATTTGACATTTGGCTGTTATTTTCATCTAATTTTTTAATAGAGAACATCAATTAAGTTCCTTAAAAAGATAATGCACTGTTGTTTTTTCTCTCTAGAGTAACATTTGTGAAAAATGTTATTTTTAGTCTGAGTAGAAAAGCAATAAAAATTCTTATTCAAGAAAGAGCTGTATGAAATCTATCAGACATCAGGTATGTTGATATTCTCGACTGCAATCTGTCTAAAGGAGAAATGCAAACACATCTTATGCTTCCAAATGTATTAATAATAAATCAGGGTGTTTCATATTGAATGGGACAAAAAGAATAGCGCAGTGTTACTGCCGTAATGGATTTATTAAGCCGAAACAAATTAATTCTGCAACTACAATTATACAAGTTTTATTTGGCAACAGGGAAAAATTATCGAATGATGAACTCACTGCTAGAGATGATGTTAAACAAAATGTCGTAAACGCAGGAGAAAGCGTACTGTGTTTTCAAATATGCCAATATCTCATTGATAACTGTTGTGCAAAGACATTTTTGCACAAAATTTCGTAAAGAACCACCGCATTGGCATAACATAAGCAGATAGGTGAAGCAGTTCCAGGCCACCGGCTGCTTATGCAAGAACAAAAGCCGAAGATGTAAAGAAACAGAACCCGAAGTGGTTGAAAGAATTCGGAAAGATTTTTTATGCAGTCCCTCAAAATCAACGCGATGTGCAGGTTCAGAACTGGCTGTTCCTCACACAACGGTGTGGCGTATTTTACGGAAGCGTCTCCAATTCAAGCCGTAGAGATATCAGATGGTCCAGGCTTTAAAACCTACTGACAATTCATTGCGTAAGAATTTCTGTGTGAAATTTCAAGAAACGTTCGACGTGAATGGTTTCAAGAACACACTGGCGTTTACCGATGAAGCCCCGTTAAACTTATGTGGCAAATTAGTCACCATAATTTGCGATTTGGGGGCACGAAAAATGTCCATGTAACATTAACTAACAGGAGTTTGATTACCGTGTAGACATTTATCGTGTCACTGGAGGGGCACGTATTGAACCCCTGTAGAAACTTAAATAAATGTAGTTTTGAGGTAAATTTGAATTTTCTAAATATATTAATTACAACGTTAACAATCATGTTTTCTTTTTGTCCATTCAATATGAAACACCCTGTACATTTCATAAGTATAAATATATCACTGGTTTAGATATTTATTAAAGCTTTAATTTGCAGGACATCGATTTCGGAATGTTTTTGGTTTAACGTTAAACTCGCTATTCGATAGGAAACATTATGTTCATTAAAAGGACAAGTATGCCGTGGTCTTAACTCTGATATAGAGTAACATTTCAAAATAATGTCATATTTTTCTGTTTAGGGTAGAACAGGTGAAACTTCTTATTAAAGAAACTGTTGTACTAAAACTGTGATGCTAATAGGTACATAAATATTCATGACTGAAATCTGCCAAAATACGAAATGAAATTCAATCCTAAACATTTCAATGTAAATTTAACAATGAAAAAATATTGTATCTTAGCAATAAATAATAATTGGTTGGTTTGGACAGTTACTGTTTCTCTACACGAGGGATAATGACACTGAGATCTACTTCTTAATGCGGATTCCAAATGACTAAGAAATGCTAGTAGCGGTATTACAATCCTAAGACTTCGGTACTGAAGAACAGTGGACTAACCATTCGGCAATCATTGAGTTACGATGAAAGATTGAAAAATAGCTAAACGAGGTTAGATGAACAAGCTTGGGAGAAATAAAAAAACTGCTCAAGAAACATAGAGATGAAGAACTAAATTGACGGCCTTATATTCTATGGGCATGAAAAAAGTGATAATGATAAATGCAGAATTATGAACATATATGTTATAAGCAAGCATGCAATAAAATAATCCTAATATTAAAATTTAATAGAGTTTTAACTTGTAAGATTGGTGCCTTCGTTCATTTAGTTGTAGTTTTTTAATAAACAGCATTAAACATTTTACCTACTATTTACTTTCAAAAGCCTGGGTCCAAAACGTAAACCAGATCGCGTACCTCCTCAAAGTGGTTCCAAGTTATACCAGATTCGCATGACTTATGAAATGTATTTAAGACGTATATAAGACACAACTGGTTTAATTTTGTGGAATATTTGATAAGTAATAACAACCTGATGTAATGATTGTGGTAAATATAAAGTTTATTAACAATCATTAAAATATAACATAAATCAAAAACATTAATCTGTAGTTCCTTAATAAATTAACACTTCACGTAATTAGCACTTATAAAAAATCACCAGTAAAAAAATAATAATCTTCAATGGTGTGATATCTTTCGAAACATACTGATACATGTAATGGAACTATGCATCTATTGAACTCCCACGTGTTTTCATTACTTTTTTTTATTTTTCGTGAAAACTTTACAAGGTTTTGATAATGATAAATTTTGATGTTGTTAGGTGAATATGCTTAAGAAAATAAACGCATTGCTTCGAGTGGAGTCTCTATTTTATAACTTCATACGATAATTGTCCTCTTTTTTATGATCTGTTTTAGGCATATTCTTCAGGAATGATTCAACCCATGATATTTACATTTGGCTCGATTATTCTACTAAGGACCCTGCCTTAATATTTTCATTTGGTTAGACCGATGTACTACGAGTCATACATGTGATATTTACATCCAGACTGACCAATGTACCACAACCCAGGTTCGTGATAATTACATTTGGCGAGACGATGTACTAGAGGCAGTGCCTGTAATATTTAAATTTGACCCGACCGATCTACTAAGGGCCATGCCCGTGATAATCAGTTTTGCCCCAGTTACAAGACCACGTGTCTCACACGTGGTTGTAGCCTAAAAAGTTAATGAAATTTCTAAAAAATATAGAAGCACTTTTGTCTGAAAAAGTTGGTCATTAATACAATTTTCTATCTACATCAGGAATGATGTATAAACTTTTTTTTATCTGAAATAATGAACAAATATTTTTCTTTTTCTTTTTTTTATTTTGCATTTACTATTTTCTTTTACTTCGTACAGTATATTTCCTATTCACACATTTTCAATTTTTAAACAAATATGTCATCTATTGTAGTACTTTATTCTCTATCATGCTTTTCCTAAAATTTGGAAGTAAAAGCCTAAATAATCAATAATAATGCATGTTCGAGCAATTGTAAGAAATATTTGACATGCTATTAAAGATAAAACCATATATTGGGAGAAAGGGGTAAATATGCTTAAAAAAGTATTTTGCAAATTTATTTCGTAGTACTTTTCAAAATAATCTAATATGCTAAAGTAGTTTTCATAGCATACTAGTTTTGGAGAGATGGATGAATGAATCAATATTTTCCTATTTATAAGTCTGTAGTAGATGTCTTTAAATATGTCAACAACTAAAACATCTGAGTGAGACGAGAAAAGGTATTTCCTGTTCACTTATTTCACATTTTTGCATGCATATCTCACCAATTATCAGATTTTTATCTTTTTATCTCTTTATCCCCAACGATTAGAAAATAAACACCAAGGTAATCTTGAAATAAGCATATCTGAGAAATGGTACCAAACATTTAACACATTATTGAAAAGAAATAAATACGCTAGTTCTTTAGAGAAAACATACAGAAAGGATGGGCTGAGATATACTCTCAAAAATTGTCATACATGCATATTTCTTAATACTTTTCAATAAAATCTAATGTACTAAAGTGGTTTTCATACCGTGTTAGCTTTGAGGATATGAATGGATGAATCAATCCGGCTTCTTGTAGCGAAACAATTTACGTATCTTTTAAAAACGCTTTCAATGGAAAGAGTACGCGAGAAAATTTCTTAATTGAATGGCTCTTACCGTACAATGTCAATACTATCGTAAAATAAATCTTTTGAGTGAGTCAGCATCATTTCGATGTATGCAAAAGGCGCTAATTTATCTCACTGAAAGGAAATGATAAAAATAATCTCGTCTCTGCTGATTTCAATATACGTTTATTTTTTATTGTGTAGCATTTTAAGAATCCCCCTGTCTAAATATCAATTTAGTATTATTAAACGGCTTACCCAAAAGAAATTTTTAAACTTTTAAGAGTCCAATTTTTAATTACTAACCTAAAATTGGTGTTTATTCTCTGTGTTTACAGAACACACCAGTAAGTAAATAGTAATGTTGCGAGCTATAAGTTTGAAATAGAAGGTATCACACAAAGACAGCATTAAACTGAATTCAACACTTTGTGATTTAATCTCGAGTGTTACTCAGAATCAACATATAACTCTCTAAGCTATGCAATTCCCGTTTATCATAGTGAGTATTTATTGCTAATGAACCATACATTTAAAATAAAACCTATTTTTTAATGTATTATTCCTCTTAGGATTGAAAATTCCCTTTTAAATAGATACTGAATGTGTTATTGAGTCTATGTAATACAGTTTTTAAAAAGCATATTTTCTTAGATGTTCTTACTTCCAGTTATTTTTATTGTTGCTCAAGAGTTGCTAAAAAGTTCTGTAGAGTGAAATAGAAACCATTTTAGGATCATTCTTGCTTTCTGTATCTTGTAAACATTAAGAACTCTTGAAAAGATTACGTATAACAATTATTTTTTCATCAAAACAGCTGTGATTTTTTAATAGGAATTAATTTGGTTTTATTTAGACTCTCATTTACTTAATAATATTGCTTCGATGTAAACAAATCTTCGTGGATCCGAAATAATGTCTTGGGTTAGGAGACGATAGATTGCTAGTTCAAATCTAGGCGATTCTAGTTAGTCATTAATATTGCGGTTTGCATCTCAACTAAACAAATTATGTTTATTTATTATTTATTTATTACAATTTTCTAGAAGTTCTTTGTACATTCTTTAGTTATTCCAGAAAGTGTCCCAGAAATTTCTCACTTCATTATAAAAGCTCGGCTTCCTTCAGTCTGGGAGTTTTATGTGTTAAGAACTATTCCTAGAGAGATCCTGTTAAAACATTCGCTGCTAAACCCAATATCAAAAGTGTATTTTCCAGTATGTTGCATTGTCAAAAGTGCATTTTCGGCAGGGAATAAAGTGTTTCTTATCTATCTGCCTCTTCATTTCTTATGATTAAGAGAAATATTTGTTCTGAAGTGAATTCTTAATCACGATTATTTTCTGAAAATACATTTACTAAAATAAGGCTAAAACCTGAGTTACCCCATTAAGACGTTATCTGGAGAACCGTGAACTAAAGATAACTCTGAAGGTGGTAGGCCAATCATGGGTATCTTCTTTTTGGTCCCGCCTTCTAAATTAAGAAAACCCACTTTGTATGAGAGCTGACCGTCTATAACGTGTGTCTATAATAAAAATTTTCAACAAATCCACGACGTTGTATTGTCACTGGTTTCAGAAGAAAATTCTCCCGCGCTCGAAAGATCCATATAGAAATATGATCTCTGCCCATATGAATCTTCTCTTAGAGATTTATTTCAAATAAGGTTGTATTTTGCCTTACAGGTATGACACCTCTTAAAATAAAACTCATTTTTTATGGTTGAATTCTTTAGTCTTATAATTTAAATAGATCAAATATTAAAATTAAAAAGGAATCATCTTGAAAATCTGATCCTAATTCATACCTAGTAAACCTGTCCTGAAAGAGTAATCTAACGTGATATCCAAATTTTTCAGGCAAGACTTTGGCAATATACGGTGCTTATAATTCACAAATGGGTGTAAAATCTTTATAAGTTCACACTTAGCACTTGTGGTATTTAAGAGAAGTAAAACGGCAGAAAAACTTCATGAAGCTAAATTACGTTAATTCAGTATCAAATACATGAAATACGTAGAGTTGATATATGTTAACATGATTGCACGTAAAGAGTACCACTTATAAACGAAAATTTTGTACAAAGGTTGATCGTACCACCGTACACAACCATTTTTTTTCAAATTTTGATTTAGTTTTATTTATTTTTTAAATGTTAAATTGATTATATTTTATTTTTTATTTTTGATAACAATTTTTCTTATCTGTCCAGTAGGTCATACTGATGAAGGAACTTTTCTCATGAGTTTTCTGATTTGCAATCAGCATTTACTTATTTATATATTATGTTTCTTTGATAACATCAATGGGCAGGAGGTAGGATACTGTTTCTTGTTAAAGGAAAATATGATAATTTTTTAGTATTTAGTAAATTTAGTATTTTGTTTAAATTTTTTGTGAATTCTGAGATACTTGAGAAGAATTTAGAACATTTAAAGGCTCAACTTGATAAGAGGTTTGATCTATTATTTATGTCACAATATAAATTAAAACATTTCATCTACTTCCAAGAATGAGATTATAGTTGTCTTTTTAATTTTACGGTTCATTAAATTTTTATAGTATTTATAATAAAATTTATTTACTTC
>CM063498.1:179470172-179472672 GCA_032207245.1 Pardosa pseudoannulata
ATTTATCGAAATTAATCGTTATCCAAAAATAAATAAATACCCCCTATATAATAATATCCTAAGTTATCTGACCGTCTGTCCTCAAAATTATGAAGCGATTGGACTTGGAATGGATAGAGGCATCCATATTGGATTCTTGATGAGTTAAGTTTAGCAAAATTCAATAAAGTTTATCTTCTCCTAAACTATCAATCCAATTCTAAAATAAATTGATATAAATATGCTTTATATCACAGTCTTTAAAACGTTCGAAGTCCACCCCGTCCCCTTCTGGAGCGTTTGATGCCATATTGTCAAGCCTTACTTTCCCCGGTTAAAAGCAAAGCGATTAAATTTATCAATTTATCACATAATAAATAGGTAAAATAACATTTTTCTAGCATTATGAAGTTATTCATTTGACCATATCATTTAATCATTTCTTATTTTAAATTATTTAAATATCGTCTGCATTACTTTCATAAGCTCTATCACTGAATTTAGATATTTCGTAAATAATTTTCTTTTATATTTGGCTTAAATTATAGATTAGATACATATGTGATAATTTTAAATTGAATCATCGATCATTTTTTGTTGCGATGAAAAATTTATCACCGGTATTAACAACAAATTCTTTTCATAAAAGTTTATGAGTCTAGGATTAATAATTATGTATCGTTTAAGTTATATATCTTTGAAAATTAATAAGTTTGTTCAGTTTTGTGTTTGTTTTTATACATAACCACACGGTTTGACTAAATGAATTCAACGTGATTCTAAACTACATTCACAGTATCGGGAAACATTAGAGGAGTATGAAGATGAACAAATTATTGAGCTTGTACCAGATAATTCTCAGCCAAAAAACAAACCACTTTTTTAGCCTGCCTCATAGGATACTTTACAATTCTGGAAAATTATTACTGATAACGTCATATGACGCACTATATGCTAATCCCAAAGAAAGAGACAAAATTATTTTTATCTTAACAATATTTACTAGCCTAATCTAATTTTTATCAATATAATTTCGAATTATAGTTATCAAATGTGTATTATATTAAATATATAGAATACACACACTGTGGTGAAAAATGAAGAGCAGCTGTATTTTTAAGGCAATTTATATAATATTTAGAACAGTGTCTTACCAGGCCTTCTGAACAGCTACAAAGAAGTACATGAAGGACTGTAAAAGCTGGAGATTCTCGCATTCGGGCTCCAGAACGAAATCAAAAATCACTGCTGATTGTTGAAATTATATCAGTCTCTCATCATCATCTCTCTCTTTTACTCTCATTTCTCTGGTTCCTTCATCCTCCTATTCTACGAGTGTTCCACTCATTTCGTTTTCGGACTCCGCTGTGATTCAGTTTAATGGGGAATAAGTTCATAGTTGTAACCGGATTTTGGTAGAGTTTGTAGAATTTGTACAAGGAAGTTGCTCTCCAATCAGTTTAGCCACTCAATTCATGATCTGTATTGGATTGAATTTTGATTCTGTCACTTAGGATTTATTGTCTTTGATACTTGCCCTATCATAAATGATTTTGTGATTTTATTTGTCCTTTATAAATCCTTGTAATTGTACATGACTATTGATACACTTTCTATCATTGCTTACGTCTTATTTTGTTGCTTGTGTGACTTTCAAATATCTGAACAACAGTATCTCTGAGCTACTCAAAAGTGAAGTTCATTTGATTTCAAGTGCAACAGTGTACATTTTTGCACCATGAAAGTTAACGAGATTGGGGCCCACAGCTTAAAGCCGATTCCGAACGGCTACGAACTCCCATACTACGAATCCAGTACCGAATAATAACACAATACAATTCGACCATGATCCGGCTCAAGAATCTAGAATTAAATAACGGGAGAAATGAACACTGAGTATTGTTTATTTTCCTTTTCTGTCTTCAAATTTGTATTTTAAATCGTATTTTATATTGTGTTAAGTTCTTCCTTTTGGTTCTAGTTTTAATTGAATTGCTTCTTTTTTCAATTTGAGAAAGTATTTTTAGAATCTATTTTATGTTTTATAATAGTTTCAAAGAAAATTTCAAGATCATTATTATTCAAGAATAGAATTATTTATTAATCTTGCTTGGATGTGTACGTAATACGAGAGCTAAAAATTCTGACATTTGGAAAGCTTGTGCATTAAGTTCTAAATTATGCTTTTGTTCGAAACAAAAGATGTATCACACATAGAGGGTAGTAGCTTCTTTGATTGTGATTTTCTTCTTTTTCTAATCTCAAAACGGGGTTTAGCCCTTAAAATTATTAAGTTTATTTTATTCATTTTTTTTTTAAAAGCTCATACCAAGCCTGGTGTGAGTCGTTACAACAAACAAAAAGTGATGAGGGGCAACAAACGTTGGCAGTATGATATAATCCAAGGCATACGATCATAACATTAAGCAATTATTAATTTGAGCTCACAGGCTACAATGTAATTGAAAAAAACGAGAGAGCTAATCAAACAATAGTAGCCAAATTAAGATGTAAAGTTATC
>CM063498.1:179477672-179492672 GCA_032207245.1 Pardosa pseudoannulata
AAAGTTGACTAAGTTAATCTTGAATTTAATGGATTAAGGATAAAATATAGCTAAATAAGCTAAGATATACAGAATTATCCAGAAAGAACCATTACATTACAAACTTTAATATTTCCCATGATTACTAAAAGATAATTATACACAATCTTACTGTATAGGAGTACGTGTAGGTCACATTTGTGGGTCTTGCTGTCCTTTAGCTGAAAGGTTAGAGAAGGTTGACTTAGTTAATAATGAATTTAATGAATTCATATTAGAAAAAGTTTTAAAAAGAGAAGATGTATTTTATATGTTAAAAACTTAATATACTTTATTAATGAAAAGGAAAACATAGCTGAAGATAATCTGGGGCAACAAAAAAAAATTCGGTTACAAACTTCAATATTTTTTCTAATTACAAACAGAAAATTATAAATAACCTTACTGTATCAGAGAATGTGTATTTCACGTTTGAGGGTTTTGATGTCATCAAGCTGAGAAGTGCTAAATACAAGAGCATATTTTAATGTGGGTAAAATTTTTATGCTTCATTAAAGGAAAGAAAAATATAGCTAAATACACTTTTGAGATATTTTGAGGTATCAGGAAAGAAAGATTAAGTTACAAACTTCAATATTTTCTTTATCAAATAATTAGAAACAGAAAATATTGAATAATCTCACGGTATCACTAACCGTGCAATTTGCACTTGTGGGACCTGATATCCTCAAGCATTATAATTAAAGCTTAAGATATGAAGATGCTCTCTCTGGTGTGTCATACCCATGTATTGTTCATATCATAACTGTTATAGAATACTGTAATCTATTGCAGAATATTTTAATAGGAAATATAATCATACAAAACAACTTTTTTTCCATGACAAATTAATAATGCCGCTATGGTTGGATGGAAGGAATCAGCTGTTTATATTGATAGAGACATATCAATCTATTTAATGGTAATCTTAATTAGAGGCCCCCCACCGCTATCTAGGGTTTGGCATGCTCTTAAATTTGGGGAAAGACATTTGGTAATATATTGAGCAAATTCAAATAGCATAAGCGCTGGGGATGGAAGATGGAAGGAAACATTTTTTTTTCTATAAACAGTTGTCATGAATTATGCATTTTCCACAAGCAAGTGAAATTATTGAACCATAATTGTTAAGATTTTAATGTTTATATTGCAGATATGCATTTTAACTCACATTTGACTCATTTTCGTGTATGTCTGTATGTCAATCTCTAGTATATCTCCTTTTAGTAAATTTATTTTTTGTTGTATAAAAATGGTATTCAAAACGCTTTTTTTTAATATTTCTATAGACTTGGTAGCTTTTGAAATAAATATTAACTAACCTTTGGCGATTTGGTAGTCGCAACATCTGAAGACGATGCTTTTCTTTTATACAATGACTAAAGTTAATTAAGAAAGATCGAATTTATCTTTTATTTAAAAAAACCATCTGACGTAATGAATTTTTCATTTTCAATATCAGAATCACCAATTTTAAACGGATCATTAAAAAGTATTTATCGTAAGAAAGCGTTCGCTTTCTTTTGGTGTGATTTTCATTCGCGTTAAAAATATTAACTCTCTCTGTGCAAGTGCAAAGTCATGGCATCTAAAGGCCAAATGCTTCTTCTTAACATAGAAATCAAGATCAAATATTGAATTACCGATTTTAGGAATATCTAACAAATCATTCGTCGTAATGAGAATTACGGTTTAGGATTTAGAAAAAACTATTTTAAAGACATCCGTAAAAAGAACACAGTGGAAAAAGCTCCTCTTGGTGCGTTTTGATTGTGCATAACAAATATTAACCATACACAAGTATGTAGTCATAACATCTAAAACTAAAATACTTCCTTTTAACACAGCGGTCTATAATTAATTAATAATTACCGATTTCATTTTTAGTTAACAAATCATTCACCGTAATTAAATTTGTAGTATCAATATCAGAATCATCTCTTTTAAACCGACCATTATTAATTACTGAACGGAAGAAAGTGCTTCTCTTTCTTGGTGCATTTTGGATGCTCAAAACGAACATAAACATTCTCTTAGCAAGTAAGTTGTTATGACATCTAATTGCATTACATTTCCTCTTAACACAGCAATCGAGACCTAATAAAGAATAATCGATATTAGCTTTAACAAACCATTTATCGTAAAGAAATTTGCAGCTTTTATCTTAGACTCGCCTATTTTAAAGAAATCCTTAAAGAGTAGTGCTCAGTGGAAGAAAAAGCCTAGTTCCTCTTGGTGTTATATTAACTCTCACTTGGCAAGTAGATAGTAATGACATATAAAAACAAAACATTTCCTCTTAACACTACAATCCAGGGCTAATAAAGAATACAAATATTAACTCTCTCTTTGCAAATCAATAATCACAGAATCTAAAGGCAAATGTTTCCTCTTAAAAGAAACAGAAATCAAGATGCAATATTAAATTACGGATTTTAGAGATATTTCAAAAATCATTCGTCGTAATGAGCATTGCAGATTAATTATTAGAATAACCTATTTTAAAAACATCCGTTAAAACTACCCAGTGGAAAAAGCTTCTTATCTCTTTGTATGATTTTATTGTGTGTAACAAATATACATTAACTATAGGCAAGTAAGTAGTCATAACACCTTATAGTAAAAGGTGATCTTTTATCTAGAGCTAATGAATAATTATCGATTTTATTTTTAGTTAAATCATCCACCGTAATGAAATTTGTAGCATTAATATTTGAATCGCTAATTTTAAAAGGATCATCATCAACTACTGAACGGAAGAAAACCCCTTTCTCTTGGTGCATTTTGAATGCGCATAACAAACATAAACATTCTCCTAGCAAACAAGCATTTATGACATCTGAATACATAACATTTCCTCTTAACACAGTAATTCAGAGCTAATAAATAATCGATATTAGCTTTTATTTAACAAATCATTTATCTTAAAGAAATTTGTAGTTTATGTCTTATAATCACTTATTTTAAGGAAATCCTTAAAGATTGAGTGCTCAGTAGAAGAAAAAGGTCTCTTGCTGTTATATTAACTCTCACTTGGCAAGTAGATAGTAATGGCATATAAAAGAAAAACGTTTCCTCTTAGCACTACAATCCAGAGCTAATAAAGAATTATCGATTTTAGCTTTTATTTAGCAAATCATTTCTTGTAATGAATTTTGCATTTTCAATATCAAAATCCCCTATTTTAAATGGATAATGAAAGAGTACTTATCGGAAGATCTAGTTTACTTTTTTGTGTGTGTGATTTTCATGCGCGTTACAAATATTAACTCTCTCTTTGCAAGTCAATAGTCATGAAACAGAAATCAAGATCCAATATTGAATAACCGATTTTAGCAATATTTAATAAATCATTCGTCGTAATGAGAATTACAGCTTAGTTATTAGAATATCCTATTTTAAAGACATGCGTAAAAACTACCCAGTAAAAAAAGCTCCTTATCTCTTGGCGCTTTTTTATTGTGCGTAACAAATATTAACAATAGGTAAGTAAGTAGTCATAATACCTTATAGTAAAATGTGTCCTTTTACCGAGTGATCTAGAGATAATGCATAATAATCGATTTTATTTTTAGTTAAATTATCCACGGTATTGAAATTTATAGTATCAATATTTGTATCAGATTTTTAAACCGATCATCATCAATTACTGAGCCGAAGAAAAATGCTTCTTTCTCTTGGTACATTTTGATTGAGCATAACAAACATAAACAATCTCTTAGCAAACAAGGAGTTATGACATCTGAATACATAACATTTCCTCTTAACATAGCAATCCAGAGCTAATAAATAATCGATATTAGCTTTTATTTAACAAATCATTTACCGTAAAGAAATTTGCAGTTTATGTCTTATAATCACCTATTTTAAAGAAATCCTTAAAGAGTGAGTGCTAGTGGAAAAAAAAGCCTCGATTCTCTTGGTGCTGTATTAACTCTCACTTGGCAAGTAAATAGTAATGACATATAAGAGCAAAACTTTTCCTCTTAACACTCAAATCTTGGGCTAATAAATCCTCTTAACACAGCATTTCCTCTTAACACAGGAATCCAGAGCTAATAAATAATCGGTATTAGATTTTATTTAACAAGTAATTTACCGTAAAGAAATTTGCAGTTTATATCTTATAATCACCTATTTTAAAGAAATCCTTAAAAACTGAGTGTTCAGTGGAAGAAAAAGCCTCGTTTTTTCTGGTGCTATATTAACTCTCACTTGGCAAATAAATATTAGTGACATATAAAAGCAAAACCTTTCCTCTTAACACTATGATCCATTGCTAATAAAGAATTATCGATTTTAGCTTTTATTTAACAAATCATTCCCCGTAATGAAATTTGCAGTTTCGATGTCAGAATACGAACTTTCTACCTTTCACAGGCGAATAATTATTTCAAATACAATTTATTTAATGAGCGCGTTGATCTCGGTTTATTTCTCCTGACTGAGTTTTGATGTTGCTTAGATTTTCAGCTCCAGAGGACTACAGGCTTAGATTGTTATAAGATAAATTATTGAATAACTCAAAGAGTGATATTAATTCCCAAAGACAATGTATTTGTGCATTTTGAATGCGCAAAACGAACATAAACATTCTCTTAGCAAGCAAGTAGTTATGACATCTAATTGCATTACATTTCCTCTTAACACAGCGATCCAGAGCTAATAAAGAATAATCGATATTAGCTTTATTTAACAAATCATTTATCGTAAAGAAATCTGCAGCTTATGTCTTAGAATCACCTATTTTAAAGAAATCCTTAAAGAGTAGTGCTCAGTGGAAGAAAAATCCTCGTTTCTCTTGGTGTTATATTAACTCTCACTTGGCAAGTAAATAGTAATGACATATAAAAGCAAAACGTTTCCTCTTAACACTACCATCCATTGCTAATAAAGAATTATCGATTTTAGCTTTTATTTAACAAATCATTTCCCGTAATGAAATTTGCAGTTTCGATGTCAGAATACGAACTTTCTACCTTCACAGGCGAATAATTATTTCAAATACAATTTATTTAATGAGCGTGTTGATCTCAGTTTATTTCTCCTGACTGAGCTTTGATGTTGCCTAGATTTTCAGCTCCAGAGGAGTACAGGTTATGAGATAAATTGTTGAATAACTTAAAGAGTGATATTAATTCCCAAAGACAATGCATTTGCGCATTTTCAATGCGCAAAACGAACATAAACATTCTCTTAGCAAGCAAGTAGTTATGACATCTAATTACATTATATTTTCTCTTAACACAACGATCCACAGATAATAAAGAGTCGATATTAGCTTTATTTAACAAATCATTTATCGTAAAGAACTTTGCAGCTTATGTCTTAGAATCACCTATTTTAAAGAAATCCTTAAAGAGTGAATGGTGAGTGGAAGAAAAAACCTTATTTTTCTTGGTGTTATATTACCTCTCACTTGGCAAGTAAATAGTATTGACATATAAAAGCAAAACATTTCATCTTAACACTAGAATCCAAGGCTAATAAAGAATTATCGATTTTAGCTTTTATTTAACAAATCATCTCCCGTAATGAATTTTGCAGTTTCGATTTCAGAATACGAACTTTCTACCTTTCACAGGCAAATAATTATTTCAAATACAATTTATTTAATGAGCGTGTTGATCTCAGTTTATTTCTCCTGACTGAGCTTTGATATTGCTTAGATTTTCAGCTCCAGAGAACTACAGGGTTAGATTGTTATAAGATAAATTATTGAATAACTTAAAGAGTGATATTAATTCCCAAGGACAATTTCGTTATATCAGGAATAGCATTTAAATGACTTTTTAAAAAAAGGTATCGCTACCATAATCGTAAGTTTCTATAAACGTCATTAATCATTTACCTAAACGAGGGAATATATTTATCACGCATATAAATTATAATTTTTCCACGTGTTTTTGAGTAAATCAAATTTTGTTATACTTTTTTAATTTTGATCTCCGGAACAAAATAGTACTTTAATACTAGACTCAAGTCTTTAGTTTATGTTACATGGACACCTGCATATTTTAAGACACAAAGGAGCGAAGATAGACACTTAGAGTGAGAGAGTAGATAAGCCCTACTCCAGGGAAGTGAATGTTCAACAGGAGGGGTAAGGATGACACCCCGCCCAAACCAGCTACGGAGGAGAAGAGGTATATTTTACCATGGAGGAAAAAGCCTCACCAAGAGGGGGATTCCACCCCGACGGCCCTCGCCAACAGCAGTGGAGGAGATGCCCGCTTGGAACCTGATAGGACAAACATTCATGAAGGAGAGCTGAAATCCAGAGAGATTTTCAGGCCTCTCGCCACTATTTGCTTATTCTCGGGGGGGTTTCGGCCTTGTTTGTGGTTAACGATGTTCAGTGTACATATGTTCAACAAATTTGTAAATAATTAATATTTAGTCTATGATTTTGTCGCTGCAGTAATTAATTGTCGTCAAGACAGGCTATCATTGAGCCCACGATACCTGCTTCAGGAACAATAAGCTAGCAGGTACAGATACAAGGTGTGCAGTCATCGAGAAAGACAGTCGCGCACACGATACTATCACAAGTACCTTTGTTTAGTTTATCTTCCAATAAACGAATTCAAATGTGTGATATTAAGGTAGGAGATATTTATGGAAATTGATTTTGAATTAAATTGTCTGAAACTTATGACTTCAGTAGACAAATGTACTCAACTTTCGATCTGGGTGTTTTAATGTTCCAAATAAAAGCTCATATTAATTCCAAAGTTTAATTTATTTTTAAGACTATATTACATAGCAGTATAAAAACATTTTTAAATAAAAAATTATATCAGACCTCCTAAAATGGGAATTTTTAATCTGAATTAAAAAATACCATCATTGTTAATGAAATTTGTTAATAAGAAATCGAAACTGTGATTTTGTAATGTAGTTTTTCTTAGATAATCTCTCTGAATTTTGTATGTTAATTTGATTTTGATTCATTTTGCACTTTTTAAAACATTTCTTTCTCTTTTTAAAATACTAACGATAATAACAATAATAATTTTATAAATTTTTTATGAGTCAGTTAAACTCAGTATGTGAATGTGTACTACATGTCTAACTAATTATAACCGTAAATCTGTAACTGCTGTTCTATGGTGCCATGAGAATATTTCATGTCCATGTCTATATCTTAAGTGATCAACGTGATAAAATGCGTCGTAACTCCATCAATTATGAATGTACCGATGTGTATTCCCAATAGGGTCAGCACTTGCTTACTCAGCTGTGGACTAAACTTCCAAGAAGAATTTAGGTGCAGATGTTGACTTCGAGTTTTAGTCGGGACCCCTGAGGAGGAGTTACAACTTACGGAGTGGCACAAGTGTAACGGCCAAGCCTAGACGATGTAGCCGTGAGATATGGGGGCAGGAGCTAAGCAATAATATCATCTTTCCCCAAAAGGGGCCATTTTAATGAGTTTACCTGTACACCCGATGGGGATGCAGATGTGAGACAATTTCACCAACAAGTGATTGGAACAGAGAAAAAAGGGGCGTTGAATCGAGGTGTAAAGGTGTGGAAGGAAAGTGGGAAAAGGACTCGATGTCGGGATTCAAGAGTTGCTGGATATCCAGATCCCCTGAGCAAGCCACAGAGACTGGGCCAGCAATCAATTCCCGAACCCGCATGCGTATGATCGGCACGCTAGCATAGACATTCAGCAAAATAAAGGCCGCACGCCCGCACCGACGTCCAGCCTGTTGACAGTCACAGCCTGCCCCCTCGTAATTACTGGAGGTACACTTAATAATATTCATAATTATTACCTGGATCTCATATTTTGATAAGTAATACTATTTCAAGAGTATTGATGAATAGCAAAACAATAATTATAGGTCATGTTAGAAACTAATCAAGTGATGTATTAATTTGTAAATATTGCACATAATAAATGCTTTAGTTTAAATATAAGGCATTTTCCTTTAATTCCATAGAGCATATTTTACTGTGTTTCTTCTTTGAGAACGAACAATGATGTTTGTGTTGTAAGTACATTACAGCAATAAAATTAAAAATATTTTCGCTCATAAATCAGTTTTAAGAATAAATTATTGTCTCCAGACCTAAATAGTTTATATCAATGCCCATAGTTATTTTCTGGAGATTTATTACTTTGTTTTATGCAAAATGAATACAGATTCTATTTTAGCATTAACAGTTTTAAAAAAAATATTGCTTACATAAAGGAAGAGTTATTTTTCGTCTTTTTGAAGTCACTTTTCTTCATTTCGTTATCAATTTTAGTTCTTTTTCGCACATTGTTTGTCTATTTTCTATTACAGTTTTCCGTAGAATATGTTTTGCATTCAGATGATATGACTATTGGTTTGTTAAGATACAGATTATCTGTTATAGACAGTCAAAACATATCAAAAGAAATTTTTAGTGACCAGTCTAAAGTATGTGGACAATAATATTTGTTTCGCAAGTTTTCTGGAATATTGAATCAAATCATTTAGATTTCTAATTTACACTTAATAAAGTTTAATACTACACTGAATTTACTACATTTAATAATTACACTGAATAAAATTTGATAAATCTCTTGATATATTTTTTTATGTCAGTATACTTTCAACTGAAATATTGAATGAAAAGATTTAGATTTTTTATTTACACAGAAAAAAATTACTAAAATTATATGAACTGGAGATTAACACATAGGCATAGACGTTATTATTTTATTGATAATAATTAAATATCTGTATTTATAAAAATAATTAATGCTTGTTGCTCTAGATTGGGAGCATTGAAACTGAGAAAATCTTTTGATATATTCTTGAATGCCAGTATACTTTCAATTGCAATATTGAATGAAAACATTTAGATTTATAATTTACACAGAAAAAATGTACTAAAAGTATATAAACTGGAGATTAACACATACGCATAAACGTTATTATTTTATTGTTAGTAATTAAATATCTGTATTTATACAAATAAATAATGCTTGTTGCTCTAGATTGAGAGCATTAAAACCGAGAACATCTTTTGATATATTCTTGAATGTCAGTAAACATTCACCTGGAATATTGAATGAAAAGATTTAGATTTTTAATTTACGAAGAAATAAAATTACTAAAAGTATATAAACTGGAGATTAACACATAGGCATAGACGTTATTCTTTTATTGTTAGTAATTAAATATTTGTATTTATACAAATAATTAATTCTTGTTACTCTAGATTGTGAGCATTAAAACCGAGAAAATATTTTAATATAATCTTTAATGTCAGTATATTTTCAACTGGAATATTGAATGAAAACTTTCAGGTTTTTGAATTATACAGAAAAAAATACTAATAGTATATAAACTGAAGTTTAACACATAGGCATAGACATTATTATTTTATTGTTAGTAATTAAATATTTGTATTTATATAAATAATTAATACTTGTTGCTCTAGATTTGGAGCATTAAAACCGAGAAAATCTTTTGATATATTCTTTAATATCAGTATACTTTCAACTGGAATATTGAATGAAAACATTTAGATTTTAACTTACACAGAAAAAAAAATACTGAAAGTATATAAACTGGAGATTAACACATAGGCATAGACGTTATTACTTTATTCTTAGTAATTAAATATTTGTATTTATACAAATAATTAATGCTTGATGTTCTAGATTTGGAGCATTAAAACCGAGAAAATCTTTTGATATGTTCTTGAATATCAGTATACCTTTAACAGCAATATTGAATGAAAGCATTTAGATTTTTTTATTTACACAGAAACATTTTACTAAAAGTATATAAACTGGCGATTAATACATAGGCATAGACGTTATTATTTTATTCTTAGTAATTAAATAATTGTATTTATACAAATAATTAATGCTTGTTGCTCTAGATTGGGAGCATTAAAACCGAGAAAATCTTTTGATATATTCTTGAATGTCAGTATACCTTCAAATGGAATATGAAATGAAATCATGTAGATTTTTAATTTACACTGAATAAAATTTACCAAAAATATATAAACTGGAGATTAACACTTAGACATAGACATTATTATTTTATTGTTAGTAATTAAATATTTGTATTTATACAAATAATTAATCCTTGTTGCTCTATGTTAGGAGCATTAAAATCGAGAAAATCTTTTAATATATTATTGAATGCCAGCGCACCTTCTACTGGAATATTGAATGAAAGCATTTCGATTTTTAATTTACACAGGAAAAGATTTACTAAAAGCATATAAAATAGGCATATAATAATATAACATAATATAACATTGGTATAGACGTTATTATTTTATAGTTAAAAATTAAATATTTTTATTTATACAAATAATTTATGCTTGTTGCTGTAGATTGGGAGGATTGAAACCGAGAAAAACTTTTGATACAGTCAACTTAGATGTGTATTTCTTGCATATGTTCAGAAAATACAACAGTTAAATTAAGATAAATAAATCCCTATTGAATTACGAAATTAGTATCATTTAATTAAAATGCATTATTTATATACCTGAAACGTTTCCCGATGCTTAATACCTCTAATTAAAATGCTACGTCGTGATTATTACACTTATTTTCGAAATGAATAAATCTCCAGCATTAAAATTACAATTTTAAATTGCAAGAGGAAATAATAATTGTGCTCGTGAAAGAGTGCAAACTTTCCTATTGTACAAATGCACAAAGTCTTAGGGCTAGAACAAAGTAATTTGTTTTGCAAATGGCCAAACTATGTAAAGAAGGAAATAATTCCCTATGGAAATGGCATATTTTCACTCTTATTTTAATCCACTACAATGAGGCGATCGCAAAAAGATTGCATTTTTGAACTGAAGTATTCGGAAGCCAAATGATAAATTTTTGAAAGGGTGTATAATTATTCATAGTTTATAGGTATTGTGAATTGTTTCTGGAGAGAACTGAATTCGCTTTACTTAATAATGGGTATTATTCAATGAGAAATGCATGTATTCACACCGAAAGGTATAATATTCAATGGAAGTGATTTGTTTGCTGTCTAACGATAATTTCCGTTATACTGGATGCCATATCATAATCAAAGTTCGAATAAATTGTTATACATGTAGTTTTCCCGGAAATATGGTAAATTTGAATAAATACATATATTTCAGATTAATACATTTACACTAAAAAGGAAGGGATAGGGGTTTCGGGATTAATGTATCTTAGCTTCTATTTACATACAAATGGGAAAAGTGTTTAGTATAATGAAGTCATATCTTAAAAGTTGTATAAGCACATGTCATTTAAAATAAAACATGATTTAAATTGATTTCTACATAATACAAGTTTTAGATATGATTTTTGTATGCTTTAATGACATATATTTGTTTTATTCAGCATTAAATGATCTTCCCACTCTTTGAATACTTTTCCATCTTTTTTAAGTTTTTAACTTTGAACATACTACACGGTTAAAATACGTATATGTACCGAGGTACTTTCCCATGATGACCCGCATGTGCATGCACAGCTGTGGGAGGATTTTCCTAGAGGCATTTCGGACTCCAACTGTTCATGTCAGGTTCAGGGACCCCTGCAGAGAAGGTATAGATCTCGGAGTGACAGCTTAACGGTCAAGCTTGCACGGAGATGTAACCGTGAGTTATAGGAGCAGGGACTAAAAAGTAATGTCAGCCTGCACAAAAGGGGCTACTTTAATTTGCCCACCTGCACTCCCGAAGGGGATGCAGATGTGGGAAAATTTCCCGAAAGCAAGCGATTGAAGAGGAAGAAAAAAAGGGGCGTTGGAACCGAGGTGAGGAGTTTGGAGACGAAATTAAGGAGAGGAGTTGAAATCAGGATTCGAGAGAAGTGTTACAAGAATCCACCAGCACCGATTCGTCCCGTGCCACCGAACACCCGGATAACTCACCGCATGAGGAAAGCCTCTATGACCTCTGCACCAACTGAAACACCTCGCATGAGAAAGCCCCTGGTCTCCCTGTGCCTTTAATGATAATTTATAAAATAATATTTACAGTCATTTAACTTAGGACTCTGTTAATAATGTATCCATATTACTAAATAATAACTCCTTATAAAGATAATTGTAATAATTAAAGTGTAAATAGAAGACACAAATAATTGATGATTATGATATATGATAACCAAGGATCTATTTGTAAATAAACGTACAGAATAAATGTCTGAATCTCAATATAAAGTATTATATTCTTTCTGTATTTCCCCCTTGTAACGAACACTGGTGTTTAGGTTGTAAGTGCATTACAACAGTATAAATAGCAAATCTATCTGACTAAAACCGTGGAGAATTTTACAAAAGACCAACAGTCTTGCATCAAAATAATACTAGTATTATTTTGATGTACTTAATTTTACTTAATATTATTTAATACTTTGTATTTATTTGATGTAAGTAATACTTACATCAAAGTAATACAAAGTACTTATCATCATATTATCAAACCTACTCCAATATAATCTCACCGACGTTGATGCCTCGTACTGAATTTTGAATAACTTCGAACACAGAATTCCTGTTCGAAAACGGACCTGTCTCCTTCTCGTTCCCACTCGTATAACACACTTTTGAGGAATAAAAATATTCAAAGCGATAATAAATGAAAGAAACTAATTTCGCGTAACGGAACTCCTTTATCTTGCAAGGAAAATAACTTAAAAGTAGCCTGACAACTTTTAAACCGGCAACTCTAGTATGGTACGGTAAGTTCCGTCTGGAATTTACGAAAAGGTTGACTGTTTTGAAAGGGAAAAAGGTGGGGAGGGTGGTCGGTGGATGGGTTAAATCAACTCACCCTAAGCATTCTAAATGTCAATTCAATATTCGTAATTAAAATTTTATCAATTCCCTATACATTCTGTAAGTTTTCAAATATTGCCTTCATAGTGGATTTTTAAATACCACTATTTAGATCATTACTAGTATTTAGATCATAGATGTACGTTAATTTAATAAAAGTTTATTTAAAAATACAATAAATGTTTTATCAATTTCCAAGAAATATCATATTTGCACTTGATATTGACACTGAGTGAAATAAAAAACCACTAGAAAAACTTAAAATTCGACGAAGCTTCAGCAAAAGAATAACTTATTTATAAGCCTAAGAAAATTTCACAGTGTTTCGCTTTTCACGTATGAAATGTGGCATTAAAATTGCAAAAAGAAAAAAAAATAATAATAATAAAAAATTCATCGTTCCATTTCTAAGAAAGACATTTAGAAACTAATATGTCATGTTACTAGCAAGCAAGATTCCCATATTGAAGAGGATTTTCTCATTCATTGCTGTATTTCCTTTCGGGGAAAAAAATTTTTCAAACTTATATCGGAAAATTTTCTAAGTTCAGTCTGTCATAACAATTGATATCTTTTTGGGAATACGTTCTCTTGAATCATGCATAAGGCACTATTCCTGCTTTAGAAAAAAAATGCAAAGCTGAATAGATAAAAAGACATTTTTGTGAAAAAATTCAGTATCTTTCTACATTTTATGACAATTACTCAAGTTCATGCGGTACTTATTTCAAACTGCTGCATTCCATTTCTATGACATTTTCAAAATGTTTCCTGTGTAGGTTTGTTGCATCGACTTTGTAACATATTCCTTTGTGAGATGAAATTATGTTACCTAAATTGAAAAATTAAAAATTAAAGTTGCCCAAATATAATAAGAAATGCTTTTTATGCATAATTATTCAGCTCTTAGGTTTATAAAATCCATGCTGTATTAAGCTGGAAGTAAACAACTAATAAAAGTTTGCTAAAAGAAATGTAATTTAATGATAAAAGATCATTTAGTATTTTTCTTCATAAATTCTATGTTGTATTGAGCTAGAAAAAACGACTAAGAAAAGTTTGCTAAACGAAATATAATATGAGTAATTTAATGATAAAAGATCATTTTCTATTTTTGTTCATAAAATTCCATGTTGTATTAAACTGGAAGTAAACAACTAATAAAAGTTTGCTACAATAATATGAGTAATTAATGATAAAGATCATTTACTATTTTTGTTCATAAAATTTCACGCTGTATTAAGCTGGAAGTAAACGACTTAAAAAAGTTTGCTAAAAGAAATATGAGTAATTTAATTATAAAAGATCATTTACTATTTTTGTTCATAAAATTCCATGTTGTATGAGGTAATAAACGACTAATAAAAAGTTTGCTAAAAAATATGAGTAATTTAATGATAAAAGATCATATACTATTTTTGTTCATAAAAATTCATGTTGTATTAAGCTGGAAGTAAACGACTTAAAAAAGTTTGCTAAAAGAAATATGAGTAATTTAATTATAAAAGATCATTTACTATTTTTGTTCATAAAATTGCATGTTTGGAAGTAAACGACTAATAAAAGTTTTCTAAGAAATTAGTTAATTTATAAAAGATCATTTAATATATTTGTTCGTGAAATTTCACGCTGTATTAAGCTGGAAGTAAACGACTTAAAAAAGTTTGCTAAAAGAAATATGAGTAATTTAATTATAAAAGATCATTTACTATTTTTGTTCATAAAATTCCATGTTGTATTTAAGCTGGATAAACAACGTATAAAAGTTTCTAAAGAATTTGAGTAGTTTATGATAAAGATCATTTATTATTATTGTTCGGATTCTCAGTTCACTGTATTCTAAAAAAGTAATCATTATTTTTAGAAACATGTAAAAAAATTCGTTATTTTCCACGAAGTAAATTCCATCTTAAGAGAGAAATCACTAAAATTATGAGATATTTAAGCTAAACAGTTCTAAATTTCAACTCTTTAAGTGAGATAATTAACCCAGTTCAAATAATGTATTGTTCTTCAATTTACATCACTGATAGTTTGAGTGTTTATTCCGACAAATAACATTATACTTGTAATTATATAAATAGGAAACTCATAAACTATTTCAAACAAAAAAAAATTGTATTATTTCCCTAAGTTGTAAATTTTTTGCTCTAAATAATCTTTTTATACATTTCTAAAAATGTAAAAATTA
>CM063498.1:179497672-179517672 GCA_032207245.1 Pardosa pseudoannulata
TGTGTTATCCGTAAAAGCAAAAAAAAAAAACGATTCCTTTGAAATCCCACCAAACAGACAGCATCACCTTTTTTTGGGTGAATATCGGCTTTGGAAATGGTTTGAGCCGGTTCATTTTTTTGCTCCATGATCTCTTGCGTTTGACGTTATTGTATACAACCCATTTTTCGCCCCCAGTGATGATGCGCTTCAAAAACGGGTCATTTTCTTGACGTTTGATCAGCGAATCGCAGACGTCAATGCTGCAACACAGATTTCTCTCTGTGAGAACACGGAGAACCCATACATCGAGCTTCGAGGATAATCGCAGGCGTTTCAAGTGGTCATAAACTGTTGAATTTGATAAATGTAACCTCAGTTCGATCTCATGTGTTGTTATTCGCCGGTTCGCATCAAGTAATGCCTTTATCGCGTCTTTATCAGTTTCAACAGCCTTCCCGAACGTGGTGCATCTCGACATCAAAATTGCTGGATCGAAATTTAGCGAACCAGTTCTGGCACTGGCGTATTGTCAACACACCTTCTTAATACACATCGGTCAACTTCATTCTGACTTGAACATCATTTTTTATCCTTTCTGTAGTAAAACAGTAGGACATGTCGAAAATGCTGCTTATGGCTCTCCATATTTAAAAGGGCAACAACCAAAAGCTATAATTAATTGGAGTTTTTCACACACAAGCCTTGCTATATGAGCTCTCAATGCATATAAAAATTATACGGCTTAAATGTGAAGTGGGGTGCAAAAAAATACAATTAAATCCTCTGTCGGGGAAAAAACAAAAATTACTTTCCGAACAACCCAATATTTGTTGCTTTTTCTGATGACTTTAATTAATCACAGTGCGCCATCGTAATAGAATTATATACTCTTACTTAATTAAAGTGAAAGACTTGAAAACCTGACATTTATATTTATGAGCAATTAATACCTTAATAGTTTGCAAACGCAACAGCTTTAAATTATAAAACATCCGCCATAGTGAACCATTAATGGTTTGTTCTATATACATTTTAAAGCATTGCGCACTTTTAATATATAAAACGTAAGTGATACAAGGAGAATTGGATGCAAATAACATATAAATTGTAATATAGATACAGATTGTTTGTACACGGTGAGATCAGGATAAAAGGTTAGGCGACCATACTCAAACCATTATCGCCAAGTTGGCTTGGGCACCCAATTTTTCAGTCAACCCAAAGAATTCTCTAAAATAATATAAAACAAAAGATTCACATTAATAAAAATTTTAAGAGTTCAGTGATATTTTTATATAAAAGTTTATTCTAAAATCTTTAACAAACTTCATTTTATTCACAAAAGCACTCTTTTCTAAGAATCTCTGAAGCATTAATGACCATACTGAAAAGAAAGAAGTCAAATTAAATTCTTATAATCTGAAGTATATTTTCTCGAATTTTCGCCTTTTATCAATAAGAGCAATTTCATGTTTTTTATTACAGCTTTGTAGTAAAGAAATTTATATTACCTAAATAATTAAGATTTTTTTCGCAAGCTTCTTTTCCCCATAAAAGAATATTCTCGACTGATTGCTAAATTAACTAAATAAATATTCCTAATTTTATCTTCAGACAGCTCTCCAAAAATATAATTATTTTACAGTAATTTTTTATGATAATAGTATTAATTATGAAGTTGAAAAAATAATTTTTCATTCGCAGTTTCTCTCAAAAAGGAAAAATTGTCATATTAATTTTTATTCTTCTAGTTAATAAACATTATTATGAAAATGAATTTTTCTTCTTAATTTCATCTTACACAATTTAATATTACTCGGATATATAACAGCATAATTAACTAGTAGCCATTTTTTCTGATTATAGTTTTCAGTTTCACTACCTATAACTGGTTATTAATTAAGATATCCGACCATGTTCAAGACCATAATTTTTAAATAAGGTTTTTTTTTAAGAATTTATCTTGAAGTTCACAGATAGCACAACAAAGTCGAACAATATTAATACTGTAAAGCACCTACATTAACATCTTTACCTGTACTATACTTCAAATATGATATACACATCTAGTGCTTCATAAACTTTTATATTACATATAATACATGTAATATGCAATACGCAATCACATGTAATACTCAATTTATCTCACATGTAATACGCAATTATATAAAATACCCTAAGATATGTAAAAGCTTGAAATATAATTTATTTTTTCTCGTATTCCATACAGAAACGTGTAAAGTATTAGATGTGTACATAAGTATTGTACAGGACATACAGAATGTAAAATGTCCCCTCTCCCAAAAAACTATATCCCTGAATATATTTTTTTTTATATTTGTCAATATTGGTTAAATATTGGTGAAGGCTGTGTGGTATCATTCCATATTACTGAATGATATTTATTTATGCAAATATCAACAGATATCGCAAAATATTATTAAAATAATATCATATTTATGGAATTGGGAGACAGCATTGGGAAAAACATTACAAAAACTGTGTTTCTTAAAAACTGGAAGATTTATTATAATTAAATTTTTAGTATAATGTTTCTCTTATAAGCAATAAAAATACTTTCTTTCAAACAATTTCAAATATTCATTTTACATTATGTTTACTATATCGAAAGATGTCCAAAATTTCATGTATTCAAAATATGGCCCAACATTTGTGGGACATTCACTAATATATTTCCTAATATATTTCTCAAGTAATATATTCACTAATATATTACTTGAGTTATTGCAATATAGTGAGTAAAAATAACCTGCCCCAAAACCAAAGTGTTCACTTTGGTTTTGGGGCAATTATTTTACATGACCCAGTCACCGTTAGTGAATAACGGTGAATCGGTCATGTAAAATAGTTTCGTAGTTTAACGTCCTTCAAGTGTAAACGATTCCTCTGATAGTGTAGATCAGGGGTGTTGTTTTTATGCTTGATCCATGTTCCAAAAAACGAGGATCCGCTTAGAGCTAAAAGTAATTTTTTAAACCTGACGAGGCTCCGAAACAGTGAAACTCCGAAACAGTGAAAGACTTATCCTTCCCCTTAAATCAAGCTTGTCTCATTACAGAGGCATTCAAAATAACAACAGCAATATTAATAACTTTTAGTGCCTAAAGACACTATATCGTAGTTCATAACACTTGCAACAAACAGTTCATAACACTTTCAAAAAATACTATCGCCGATAAATCGTCACTTATGCAATAGCTTCTTACAATTCGCACCGCACATTGGTTGGTTGGTTTGGAGCTGTACAATCTACGTTTCTGCTACACAAATGCTGTGCAAAGACTCCCGTGTTTAGAACACTAACGAATAAAATCGGCCAAGCTCGGCCTCATCTGATTGACCTGACTACAACAACGCAGCGATGCAGTGTCTGGGATGTTGACAGTTTGGTTGAATAGGCGTCAAGCCCTGATCGGTAAGGATTCGGGAGCATTGCCTTGAGAATTCCGGAAAGAAACAGCTAGAGAATGATAATTCGATTAATTAAATAGCTGTAACCTTAGCTATAGTTTTAAGGAAACTGGAATCGTAATTGAATAGAAAACTGTTGGCCTGGCCGTAACTGACCCCCAGGCCTAAAAAGCCTAGAATTATGGGACTCGGGGCTTTTCGACATTTTTTTACGTAGGTGCGTTGACCTCGTGGACGCTTTCGCGACTATTGACCGGAGCCAGCTTTTTAGCAATTACGTTCGGGAGACTCGTAATGTCCGCTCATATAAGGAACAACAGGGTCTCGGACACCGATTCGGCAGTATTGCCATGAGAAAGAAACAGCTAGCGAATGAGAATTCGATTAATTAACTAGCAGTAACCTTAGCTGTAGTTCTCAGGAAAATGGAATCGTAACTGAACAAGAAACGGTTGGGGAGGCCATAACTGAACCCCAGGCTTAAAAAGCCTAGAATTTCGGGACTCACGGATTTTCGACATTTTTTTACGTAGGTGCGGTGACTTCGTGGACGCTTCCGTGACTTCTGATCAGAGCGAGCTTTTTAACAATTACGTTCGGGAAACTCGCAAGGTCCCCTCATATAAGGAAAGGCAGGGTCTCGCACTCCTCTGTTATCCTTTTTCACGCTACTTCTTCACTCAAGAATATTGAAAGCGTCACAGCTGAAAAGGCTGTCCATAATGAAATGAGATCGAGACCGCAACGTAGTTCGGAATTGACCTAAATCCGATTCCGAAGGCATACGTACATCCATTCCAGCAGTTGAATTCAAACCTACAAATTCCAGTGCCGAAAAACACAACCCTACCCATTCGGCTATCATTCGGCTGCATCGAGAGAAAACTCCACCTTAAAATAAATTTGTATGATAGATTTTTAAAATTTTTAAGATCCCTAGAGATGGTTTAATGTTTTTTATCAAACATTCTTATATTAAATACACTTTTATTTACTAATAGAGAATTATTTTGAGTTTTTTTTTTCTCGAACCTAAACAACTTTGGATAATTTTCTGGCATTCTTTTCATTGATATAATTCTTTCGGTTGACACTAAAATGGTTAGCTTATTTTCGTTTTGTAGTCTTTTCGTAATAAAAAGCAATTTGTTCAGATTAAAATATTTACTCCGAATCAGGAAATAATACAACAGTAAATATTTAAAATTATTTTCTGCAAATAATATTTTTTTTTACATTTTTGTTTCTTAAATGGGAATTAAAAAGCATATGGTCAACATTTTAAGGTATATCAACGCGTTCAATTCACTAATTGACATTAAAAAATCTTTATTTATACTCTGGATATCTCTCCACCTAAACTTTAGGTTTAACTATGAATATTTCATATAAACATTTTACACTGCCTTCACCATAAATATCTTTGGCAATATCATAACTTCATTAATATCTAACTGTATCTCGAAATAATTCATTTTTATAGCTATTATACATTTCTGGTTTCACTGATTTTTCTCCATTTGAAGGATTTTTTTTTAATTATCCTTTATTCCCCTCCTAATTTAAGAAGTCGAAAAATAAATCCTGTTTCATAAAGTTAAAAATATGTTCTATCCATACAAAATCATGTATATTTTGGAATTGGCCATTTCAACGTAGTGAGATACTTTTAAAAAGACTTTCTTCAGAAGTTCTACTTTTAAAGTTCTATTGTTCATGGGTATGTCAATACCCTTCTGCTACTATTGTTGCTTTTTACCTATTGTAAAGCTCAAGAACTGCATAACACAATTAATATCTTTTACATTGAAATATTTACTTCACATGGAGTTCTGACTGTTATAAACTGGGGAGATGCATATTAAGATAATACAACAGTCAATACAAATTTTTAACATGATGTTTTTTTTTTTCTTTTTGCTACCGATGCCACTTAGACAAACCAAGCCGTAAGCAAGAGGTCACACGAATTAAGGCAAAGAGGTTCCCTTTCGTCTTACGAACAACGGTAGAGTGATAGAAAGTCATAATTCAAGTAGGTCCTCGTAATTTAAAAGCAGGGACTAGCCAGAAGATACCCAGTCTTGGCTGCCACCCCCAGATGTATTGTTTGAGATCTGGGAGGACATTGTGACCATGAATATTTTTATATCCCAGTCAGCATTAACAAACATGGTGGATATTAAACTGGATCGAGTCCCGAACACGGAACCTTCCATTATGAGATCGTTACCATTGCCCACTGAGCTACCGAGGCTCAATATTTCACATTCCACAACTAATGCTTTTTGAGTTTGCGTATATACGAATACATAAAATACAATTTTAATTTAAATTGTATCTAAATCAGTAAGTCTTCTTAAGATATATTTCTTTTTGACCGAATGATTGCCGAATATTGTAGAGCTCGGCTCTTCGATACCGGAGTTCGAGGGTTCGAATGCATATAGATGTTTCGCACATATATATCTATATGTCAGATATCTATGTATATCTATGTCACATAGAATATCTGACACAGATGTTTAAAGCCACTCAGAATCAATTTTAAACAGCATGTATTCGATCACATTAGCCCTCATATAATAGCAAAACAGTTAGACTCTATTGTATCAAACTTACCTTGTATTTCTAATTGACAAGCTTATATATAAATGTATTTGGTGGTATATTTGTTCTAAATATAAACAATTCCACATTCTATGTTAGTGTACTAAATATAACACTTTTTATTAAGAATATAATTACTTCTTTAACTTCATTTCCTTTCTATGCTCTAATAATTTTTAATCAAATAAATCCAAAATTAATTGAGAATTGTAGATTTAAAAGAATCATTGCCTTATTTAGCTGAATCTATTTTAAAGAATCACATTTATGATATCGATTGCTATAAATTAATCTTGTCATAAGAATGATTCAATTTTCGACCTTATTCAATCATTAATTACTACTACATTCGATATGGAAATTTCTATCTTTAATCACATTGAACACGAAAACTCAGAGATAGATTTAGGGCTGGGATATGCTGAACTATTCAAGTGGTAATTTTAGGTTATAACTACTCCACATATATTTTTTATCACTATCAGTATTCATCAACAAAGTCTGGAACGAATAGTAAGTTAAGGAAACAAAATATCTGGAAATGCATGAAATTAAATTTTATAGTATTGATAGCATTTAACAGTATTCATCAACAGAGAGTGGAAAGAATAATAAGCAAAAAAAATCTCCAAATTTGCACCAATTTAAATTTAAAAGCATTAACAATAGTTAACAGTATTCATTAGCAAAGTGTGGAAAGGATCAGAAATTTAGCGAACAAAATCTCAGAAAATGTAAGAAATCAAACTTAATAGTATTAAGAGTATTTAACAGTATTCACTAGCAGAGTGTAGAAAAAATAAGTTCAGAAAACAAGATTTCTAAAAATGTATGAAATTAAATTTGAAACAGAATTTAACAGTATTCATCAACAGAGAGTGGAAAGAATAATAAGTTAAGCAAACAAAATATCTGGAAATGCATGAACTAAATTTGATAGTATTAATAGCATTTAACAGTATTCATAAACAGAGAGTGGAAGGAATAATAAACGGACAAAATCTCCAAATCTGCACCAATTTAAATTTAAAAGTATTAATAATAGTTAACAGTATTCATTAGCAGAGTGTGGAAAGAACAGGAGATTAAGCGAACAAAATCTCAGAAAATACAAGCAATTAAACTTAATAGTATTAAAAGTATTCAACAGCATTCACCAGCAGAGTGTGGAAAAAATAAGTTCAGAAAACAAGATTTCTAAAAATGCATGAAATTAAATTTGTTAGTAATAATAGAATTTAACAGTATTCATCAACAGAGAGTGGAAAGAATAATAAGCGAACAAAATCTCCAAATCTGCACCAGTTTACATTTAAAAGTATTGATAGTATCCATTAGCAGAATGTGGAAAGAACAGAAAAATAAGATAACAAAATCTCACAAAATGTACCAAATTAGACTTAATATTATTAACAGTATTTAACAGTATTCACCAGCAGAGTGTGGAAAAAGTAATAAGAAAAGCCAACAAAATCTCCAAAAATACACCAATTTACATAAAATTATATTAATAGCATTCATCAGTATTCAGTAGCCTAGTGTGGAAAGAATAGTAGCTTAAGCAAACAAAATCTTAGGCACTGTACCTATTTTAAAATTATTCATCAAAAGAGTGTGGAACGAATAATAAGTTAAGCGAAATTCACCGATTTAAATTTAATTGAATATATACTGAAACTTCAAAATATTATGAACACTTTGAAATTTAAATTGTTTCTAAGTTTTTTAAACAAGTAATTGACTATTTATTTTTGACTTTGTTCATATATAAGACGTATTCAAACTCGCACAGTCCAGTAAAGTTTCTGAGACCATCCACATATTCTTAAAGGTAAAAGAAAAATATTTTAAATGTACCATAAACAGCTGGAAAAATTTTGCAATTTTTGGATACTGTTCACCTGATTATTAGAATGTATGAATTTTTGGAAAAAAGTAGTATCATCTGCTTAAAAATGCTCAAAAAAGATGTGGATTTTCTAGAGTTCCGAATTTCTAGAAAAAAAAAGTTTTAAGAAATTTTGATTGACAGAAAGAGGATAATTTGTAAATATGTCTCTTAAACATAAAACGAATTAGACGGAATGTGATATTGAAAATAAAAATACAAAGCAATCTTATACAAATGATTTTTAATGCTATGGATGTCAAAGAGTGATCGTAGTTCAAATTAGCGGAATGATTTTTCATTAAATAATTTTAACTTCCCTAAATACTAAACATTGTTTAAATATATTTGTGATTTAAAGAGTTAATACTTTTATGCCATTCATTTAGGAAATGCAAATATTAATAGTGCTTCGTAAAAAGTAGGCAGTTTATTACACAATATGGCGCATGACTTGTAAGAGTGACATAAAAATAAACAACTGCGAACTTTCCCCATGCTTACTGAACAAATATTTCCGAATTTTCTTGAATCTTCGGTACTTTCCTTCTAGCATTTGCAATAGAAAATGCTTCTACCGCCATCTATCTGATATTTCTGCAACTGCATCGATTGAAATTTGATGAATGATAACGGAAATGAAGATACTGGCTATTTTTTTAACACCGTCTTTTTTTTCTGTCGTAAATTTTTCTATAATCAACTGAAGAAAGAACGGAAAATATTGTTTTGATATTCTAATTTTAATTTAAAAATTTGTTATCATAAAAAAGTGAGACATAATAATACCCATATTGGAATAAGTTTTATAAAACCTCAGTCTAATCATAAAACTCTTTTTGAAAAAGAAAGCTTACAAATGCATATTTTATCTCTCGCTTTTCGTATTTTAAAACAGAAATACAAAATGTCTTCCCTTATATAATTTTTATATTTCATGGGAAATAATGTCTCCAGTTTATTAACAATAGTATAAACTTATTTAATATTTCTCAATTAAAAATCTCTTAATTATTGCAAATATTTTAAGGCAAGTAATTTTAATGACTTTAAGTATTTCTTCCTTTAACTTTCATAATTTTTTAAGTTTAGTTTTCTTCTATGATTCATACAAAGATAAACTTAAGATACATTAGAATCTTACTTATACGAAGACCAGGGGAAGATAATTTACATAATTCCTCAAGAAATATTAGTTTCATACTATGATCCATACAAAAAAAAAATAAACTTACATTAGGAAATTAGTTATACTAAATCCATCAGACGGGAAAATGTTCATAGATCCTTAATTTTGGTGATCAGTTTTCTTCTATAATCCATACAAAATTAAACTCAACTGCAGTGGAAACTAATGGGAGAGACAATTTTCATAATTCCTCATTTTATAATTGGTATTTTTCTGTGTTCCATAAAAAAATAAATTTAAGATACAGGAAAAACTCACTTATACAAATTCCAGAGGAAGGGTTAACTTTCATAATTCCTCAAGTTTGGTGATTAGTTTTCGTCTATTATCCATACTGAGATAACCTTAAGACACAGTGAACACACACTCATACACAGTAGCACCTTACTTAGACACAGTAGAAAATTATACGAAGAACAGGGTAAGGGATAACTTTCCTAATTCCTCAATAATGATGAGTTTTCTTCTATGATTCATACAAAAATAAAGTGGAAAATTAATTATACTAATTACCTCGGAATGAAAAATGTTCAAAAATCCTCACGAAGGGATATCTTTCATAATTCATTAAGTTTAGTGATTAGTTTTCTTATGTGATCTATTCAATGATAAACTCAAGATACAGTGGAAATTCACTTATACGAAGACAAAATGGGAGGGATAATTCTTCGTATATGTGAAAACTTTATACACGTGTAGTCGCTTTCGCATATTAACACTTGAAAACACTACTGTACTGATTCTCTGGTTTTGAAATAAACAACAGTTTAACGGTGAAAATGGTAATTATGTATTTTCCTATAAATTAATCCTGTTCTGTTAAATAATCTTTGATATGCAGTACCACCTCGGTATGTTGTGCTTCATTATATCACTCATCTGGATATGTCTTGCAATTCCTATCTTCCAATTTTATTTATTTTTTTTGTTTGAAATCACATTAAATCAGCAATAAATCCTAGTTTCATTTCTCCTAATTTAGTAAAATATTATGGCCCCTCCAGACTATGGTCCACTGCAAGCCATTACCACTGTCTGGAGGGTGTTTGGCTTATCGTGGTCGATGGTGGTAGACGTTAAAATAGTCTTGGCGGACGATGGTTTCGGAGGCGGATTTTTTCCAAAGGTCAAAGGCAGACAGATGAGCAACTATAGTGCGCAGTAAACCCAATGGACGAATCCATAGCGTTTACTCGGCTCATTTAGTTGCAAATTGTGTGGATGCAAACAGTGAACAATCGTTCAAGGTCGCCATCAGGAAGTGGTGTACAATTGGCCATAGTGTAGAGGCTACATTAGATAGTCACACCTTTGATCTAAACCATGTTAAAGGAGTTGAATATTTGCCTATAAAATAATTTCAAAAGAGTTTTAGTGATTATTTCTGAATCACATTTGCGTATTAAAGAAATAAATAAAATTATAATATTACTTAAACTATAGCATGATCTGTTAAATAATCTGTGATAAATAGTAGTGCCTGGATATAGTGTGGCTGGATATATCTCGCATTCAAATTTTATTTTTCTGTTAAATGGAAAGTCTAAACGCACAAGTATTTATGTACATAAAATTAATATGGCAAATGTGGCATATCAGTCTTTAATATTTAAATGATTCATTTTTATTACTGTGATTACACTTATAATTTTATTATTGTGTATTAAATGCATATGTTTGTAAAAATATAATTCTTACCATATCCCCCCGGTTATGACCCGTATTCCGTTTGCTCCCAATAAGCGCTGTCAATAGAACATATCAATTTTGACTATTAGAGCTCTTAATTTCCAAATAAAACTTATGTAATCTGCTCCTTGGTGCCACCATTTTAAATACAGATGCTAGATAATACTGTTGGGGGTGAAATTAAAAACTTTAAAAAAAATTCCCTCTTTTGCAGAGTGTCCATTTTACTAGAATGGCTTAAAAAATTAAGTCAAATAAATTGATGACTAGATCTTTATAAAAAGAACAAAGTCCAATTATTGCTACTGACATTCTTAAGAAAAGTACTACTTGCAGCATATAAATTAAGTTTTAGTTAATTTGCACCGTTTAATTTAATTTTTTAAAAAATTGGCGCCGTAAGAAAAATAAATTAACATTTGCACAAATTCGGCATTCTCATAAAAGAATTGGCTTAGCTCGAACTAGTCGAATACCTGCAGCTACCTACACAACAGCCGAGTGCCGTCTGTAGATCAACTGCCTATCATCAACTGCGGTTATCCACTGCCAGTAGCCTTTAAATGTTTAAAGGTGATGTAGCAACTGGATCATATGGGCAGAGCCCTTCAATCCAGAGGCTTCTGTCAGTAAGCACAAAAAAGACAACGAGCGAAAAATAAACACATAAAAGAGCAATAGAAAGAGCAATAGAGCAATAGAGCTATAGTAAAGAAATAGAAGGGTGGATTCGTGAGTTCATAACACAAAATTAGAGAGTAGAGTGTTTAGGGATAGAAAAACATAAAATATTTTTGTGGCCAGTGACATCCATACGAAAAAAAGCCGAAAATATTGAATAATCTGCCAGCAGCCTCCTCGGCTACCTGCTTATATTCTAGAAGCTTATCCTAATAACTGCATATTTCTGTTGCCACTTAAGTGAAGCATAACTTTCACTGGAAAAACCAGCAACGCCCTTAAACACACACGTATATCTTTTTTGCCAATCACGTGAATGGAGCCCCTTTCACAATAACCGGTGTTTACCTCGATACAACCCTTTAAATTAAATTCACAAATGAAATGACTGACAGCGTTAAGCCTAATTCGAGAAGTTTAAAAACCGCGGAACCGTAAGAATAACTCGGATAAGTTGAAATTTCCCAACAAATATAATAAATTAAAAAACCTAAAAACACAATTTGTACTCTATACATTATTTATCACCATAAAAAATTACGAAATGAATTTTGTTCAAGGTTGAGTTATTATATTCAAAAACAGTGAACATACTAGTAAAATAAGCGGCAAATTCCCAATGAGCCAAATTGAGAAAATCGTACATATACGTTCATGGTCAGTAACATATTGACTATGCAAAGCGTATATATATGATCATGGTAGGTAAACATCTCAATGATTAATTTTTATAACTCAATTTGCATTTCTTATTTTATTATTGTATTAAAAGTGAATATGTTTAAATAAATACAAATTTTACCATATCCCTTACTTCATATATATCGGACATTTCACTTGTCTCTCAATAAGCACGATAAAACGAGCGGTTACTGCAATTTTATGAAGAAATAAATGTAAGAAATAGTAATAGGGAAAATTTTTCAACGTTGTTAAAAGAGTTAAAAATTATGTTCAAACTATGAAGCTCATAAATTAGGCATTTTAAACAGGTTTGTAATTATAAAATTATTGAAGTTTGAAAGCATAGCACGAAATGCCGAAATATGTTAACAAAAAAACATTATATCTTTTGAGAATTTTTCTGTTATGGCGTTAATGCAAGTTTTAACCACACGTTTGTGATTACAACACGGATGTCTAGACACCGCGATTTAATAGAGAACTTTGAAAGGCTCTTCTCTGTTGTCCCAAAGTAATCATTACAAAACATGCAGAGACAGCCAGGCGCTAAAAGGAAAAAGCAAAACTTACATTTAAAAGGTTTGGTGGATTTTTTTGCATAAGCACCCTCTATTTGATAATGCTTTTATTGTTTTGAAGTTTCGTTATATGGAATCCATATAAATGTTAGAAATTTTGAAATATATGCATTTTCTAGGGACAAGGGACATTTGATATGATTTCTTAAAGTTTTTCTAAATTTATATTCACGATGCACAGGGAGGAATTGCAAAATGCTTTTTTAGGTACATTTATATCACATTTTGCGTTAAGAAATAAGATTTTCTGGGGAATATCAGTTCCTTTAGAAAGATTTAGTAATTTCAAAAAACATTATCGGAATGTTTCATGAATATTCTGCATCTATGGACATAAAACCCATTGTATGGATAAATGTATGTATGTATGTATGTGCAATATACCAAAAAAAAAACCCATTGAAATTTTATACCCTAGGTTTGTTTTTAAACTTTGTTGAACACCTTTTTAAAATAATTATATTAATAGTTTATTATAATAGTTATTTTTTATTAATACTTTAGTTCATAAGTTTACTTTATAAAAAAATAAAAATATGTTAATGACTTTTTTAGAAATTTATTAATTTTTAATGGACGAGAAATCATTAGTGTCATTTTAATTTTAAAAACTTGAAATTATTAATATATTTTATAGTTATAACTTTCTCTTAAGGCAATCTGTTTTCTATAAAATCATTTATGTATTTTTTTTTGCTTATAAAGAAAATTTACAAACTAAGCTAGTAAAATACATACATACATACATATATATATATATATATATATATATATATATATATATATATATATATATATATATATATATATATATATATATATATATATATATATATATATATATATATATATATATATAATATATATATATATATATATATATATTATATATATATATATATATATATATATATATATATATATATATATATATATATATATATATATATATATATATATATATATATATATATATATATATATATATATATATATATATATATATAAATATATATATTTATATATATATATATATATATATATATATATATATATATATATATATATATATATATATTATATATATATATATATGTATATATATATATATATATATATATATATATATATATATATATATATATATATATATATATATATATATATATATTATATATATATATATATATATATATATGTATATATATATATATGTATATATATATATATATATATATATATATATATATATATATGTTATATATGTATATATATATATATATATATATATATATATATATATATATATATATATATATACATATATATATATATATATATATATATATATATATATTATATATATATATATATATATATATATATATATATATATATATATATATATATATATATATATATATATATATATATATATATATATATATATATATATATATATATATATATATATATATATATATATGAAAAAATTGTAATTAACATTTCCTAAATATTATAAAATATTTACTTATTATTATATGTTTATAATATTAAAATGTTTAAAAACCTAGGGCATTTTAGAATTAACTCAGTGATTTACTATGTTTTAAATAGATTACATGCTCGCTATGCATTTTAAAATAACTGCAATAGTTCTTGCTTAAATTTCCATGGTAATTTAGGTTGATCTTGAGAAGGAGTTTAGCTGGTAGAATTGATCATAGGCTAAGATTTAATGTAGTCATTTGATTCATTTAGCTCAATGTGTTATATGTATATTTTTTAATTTCATTTTCATCCATTTGCATTTTTTCATTTCTAGGGTCAAACGGTAACCGAATAGGGTAGAGTCCTGATCTTTAGTATCATAGCTCGTGGGTTCGAATCTCGCTGCTGGCTTATATGCTCCTGAAACTGAGTCCCGGATTCATTAACCCTCAGGTAGCAAAGAAATATACCATGATGCTCGAAACTTACCAACCAACTCTTTCATTGCTAGGAGTAATGAAATGATGGTTTGCAAAATTAAAATAACCTCCCCTCTTATTTTTTAAAATATTTTAATTTTGTAGTGTACTTATAATTTTTTATAGGTACTATTATGCCTTTTTACATTTCCGTAAAATTCGTAGATCTTTTCTTAATACTTTGAGCAAGTATAAATCACAAAGTAGTGCTATATGTTAAGTATTTTTTTTATCTTTTAGTTTTAAAGTATATTTAAGTTTATAAAAAAATTCTATAAAATATGTTAAATGAGTCTAAAGAAAATAAATTATTTAACTTTCAAAATTGTTTTTATTTCAGGTATATAATATATTATAAAATTAAAATAATTATTTATATGAGTATAACATTCATTAGTGAGATCTTTAATTACCCAAACTGAAGCTGATAGTAATTTACAAAATTAGATTTTTATTAGACTATTATTGTATTTACATTAGCAAAATTATGTAATAGATTGAAATAGGGCATCATGTGCCCCAAAAATTTTCTGCATCAGAAAGTTTATTTTTTTTTAAATAGTAGATGTACATAAATGATCATAAAAGAAGGGAAGAAAGATGTTTGATGATTATTTCTACTTCTTTAAGAAATTTTCAGTTATAATAAATTTTTGATGGATCCGGTAGATGCCTATATAACTATACAGGTATAGTAATTAAATTGCCAACGTAATTGTGAGAGTGCAGCTATGTTTAGGTTTGCGAAACTAATTTGCTCGCCGTTACTCAGGGAACTCCTGTTGGTTTCTTTTCCTCCGCAACTCCAAGCAACTCCAAGAAGCGTGGGGTGTGGCCAGAGAAAATAAGGGCACTTAAACTTCACCAAGTTTTAGAAAATTGTGATTGGTCTCCAGGAGGCGATTCAGGACCATCCTTGGAGTACCGGTCCTTCTGGTCAGAGCCGGAAAAGGACGCATTGTAAAAAGGACAATGGAACAACGAAAAGGATAATGGAAAAAGTGTAGGGTTGCCTGAGTCGAAAGAAGAAAAGAAAAGAATGCAGCGTTCGCTTGGACATTGGCAATTTTTTTAGGCTTAGCACGTGGAGTGCTCCTTTTACTTTTTAATTTATATATATATTTTTTTGCATATTTTCTTGTCGTTTCTTCTAATTTTGAACATTGTAATATAGAACAGTGATACTATACTATAATTAAAAGCAATGTAAAGTAACTTGGGTTTATCAATGTCTTCGAAATTATAATGCAATGTACTACACCACAAAGCTAATGATTTAGCCGCGTCACTTATCTTGATTTTTACCACTTGTATCAACACCTATGTCATCATAATCGAGCCTCACAGCCGATTTCCAGCCATGGTTGTCTCAGTTAGAGAGAATCATTTTGCCATGTTGGTCACCAGAGTCATCCAATTGTTGACACCTAGGTTCTTGAATAGGGTATTCATGTTGTCAAGTCATCTGGTTAGGGGTCTTACTGACTTCTTCCTTCCTTTCGGTTTTGAAAAAAACTAGTTTTTTAAGTAGGCAATTGTCATTTAAACGATGCATGTGTGGCCAAGCCAATTTAATTGAGACACTATGATTACCTTTATTATATTTGGTTCCCTGTATTTTTGTTGGAGTTGTAAATTATATTCTCTAGCCCCATTTTCTTTCTTAGCTCCAAAATTTCTTCTCAGTATCTTTCTATAAATGTTTGTACATTTTCTTCCTCCAGCTTACTTAACGTCCAGCATTCACCCATGTTATCTATGTCACCTAACTTATATTACACAATAACTTATATTTTACCTTTGGAGAAAATTTTACGGTTCCACTAGAATACCATATACCTCCAAAAGTTTCATGGATCATAAAAATTTAAAGACCATTGCTTTATAGCATAGGATCCAAAAGGACCATTTCATGTAAGTACTTCACTAACCATCATTTTTTTTATTTTTCAGTATCAGTGTCACAATACTATCAATGCTGTCAAAGTGTCAAAAAACTTAAATTAATATCCTGACAATGTCCCTCAGAATGTCACACGTGTGCATGTGACAGCATTATATAAGTTATTGAGTTGGCATAAACCCAATAGCAAAGTAATATTAAAAACAGACGTTCAACAGCGTCAAAAACTGAAGTGAACATTCTGACAATGTTTTTAGTATATTAATTGTGTTCATGTGGCAGTATTTTATATGCTAAGTAATTGAATTGCGCTAAAACCCGATATCAAAGTAATATAAAAAGCAGATTTTTTAACATATCGAATCTTTTAATTGAATTAACTAAAACAATTTTTTGGTATATTTAAAACGAACAAATATCCCTACGGTAAACAATTTTAATCCACACAGACTTCTGGATCTGTCCTATGTTCATCTATCACAACATGAATAGAATTATCATGATAAAACTTTTAATCTTTGTTCTCATATCTGTTAAAAGAATTAGTTCTAACACATATCCTCATCTCCAAAGTTCACAAAATCGATATTAATTATGTTACTTAGTATGCATAAATCCAAAGAAAGATCATTTCTCCCCAACTTCAGAGCAAACATCGCCAGTTCATGGTTTTGCCAGATAATTTGATTTATTGTCCCCTTTTAAAATGAATTTACCCCATAGCAGTCATCAGCAGAAAATGAATTCAAGCACTTTTCTCTCTTGATTAAACATTTATGCCGGATAATTCCATTAAGTGCCAAATCAAACTAAAATCGTGAGTGATATGAGGATTCTAATCCAGAAAATGATCTCGATATGCAAAGAAAGTAAGCTTATTTCAAATAACTATTGATAAAGGATAACCAGGCACTAGTTTTGACAGTTAAATTGGATATTTGCAGGAAAGTAATGAGATTTTCACGAGAAATTGCATGATGTTATTGCGTTTAAGTGAGTCTGCGTCGGTATTTTCTTTGCCTATCGTCTTTAATCAGGATAATGACTCTAGTATGAACTTCTGTTCAAAACAACCTCCACGAAACTCGATTCGCCTTCAATGGTTCTGACATAATGCACGTTTAAAATCACTTACGCCCACAGCATTTGTTTATGGGGATATAAATGTTTCTTTTTCGGAGGGTTACATTCTCAGTCCATTAAGAAATTCTAGGTTTGGAGACAACATATATTAAACCTTCCAGTTTGGAATTTTAAAGATATTTTTCTGGAGATTTTGATTACTTTTGAAGTTTCTCATATTAAAAAATATGCTCAAAGCAAAAAGGAATCAAGAATAAAGTAACTGAAAAATATTTGTCTATGCTTATTTTTTGGTATGAAAATGCCTAATGAATTTAAGTTTAAAAAAATGTCATCATAAACAAGTGATATATATATATATATATATATATATATATATATATATATATATATATATATATATATATATATATATATATATATATATATATATATATATATATATATATATATATATATATATATATATATATATATATTATATATATATATATATATATATACATATATATATATATATATATACATATATATATATATACATATATATACATATATATATATATATATATATATATATATATATGTGTATATATATATATATATATATATATATATATATATATATATATATATATATATATATATATATATGTGTGTGTGTGGGTGTAGAATTGAATGAGAGACCTCAACTCTACTTGTAGAACTGAACAAACTACAACTCAACAGACGTGTATAAAAGAAAATGGGAGAAAAACTGAAGTTTAAGAGTGTGGAGATCACACGCGGCTTTCCCCTTTAACTTTTTACGCTGAGACGTGCGTAAATGTTAGGCCAGATGGCTATATGTATATTTTTATACGTTTATAACCTTAGACAATGTTATAAATATTTTTTTCTTGTATTAAATGGTTTACCTCTTTTGTTATTGTCTCGTTTGTTCCCTGTTAATTATTTCTCCGCAATACCTCAAATATATTGTATATGTATATGTGTGTGTGTATACATACGTATGTATATATGTACAGAGAGAAACAGATGGATAGTGAGATGTTGTGCGTGAGTCTCGTTAGAGCCACGTTGGTGATAAAACGATAAATAAATAACACTATAAATTAAAGTATAGCGAAGTATAACTATAAAATACAATATTTGTAGTGGATCAACATGTTTTTTTTTATAATGAACTTTTTTAAAAATATCTAAATTTTTCCGTCAGTTGAATGAGCTTACTAAACTATGTTTATTGGAAGCAGCCTACTGGGTGTAATACTTCAAGAAAACGTTGCATATAAGTGGATATAATGAAAGAAAAATAAAAGATTCATTGAACAAAGAAGGGTAAGTATTAATTAGCTGTAGACTTATTTAACTACTTATAATTTCTTAATAAAAAAGATTGGGGTTAGAGAAAGATAAAAATTATAAATCTGATGTCAGAGTTTAATTGCGAAAGTTTATTAGATGTTCTGCAGAAATTTTAATAGCATTGGAATATTTTTGATGTTTGATATCAGTAAAATATCAATAAATACTTTTGGAGATCTCGATGACTAATGGATGTAAGTTTAGAGGTATTTAACAATTTTTTACTCTAATTATTAATAATTATGTTTATTCAAGTGGATTTTAACATTTACATTAATAATTTTCGTTCTTTGGAAAGTATTACTGTTATAACATTTGACTAATACTTTTAATCTACTTATACTTGAAAATGCGTATATATTGATAATAATATCTTTGAAAATAGTTAACATATTCCTTATGTTTATAACCGACGTAATCTAATAGTAAAATACTTCTATTTATAATTTTTTGTAAAAAAGGCACTAATAGAATAAGAAAAGAATTTTTAAATAAATTTGATTAATAATATATATTTTTATTTCATAGCTAGAAGATAAATAGAACTTAAAATATTTATTAAAGAAAGAGTTGTCATTTCATTATTTTAACAAACATATGTTACACTGTAATAATTTTCGAGATTGTATTTACTTTCGGGAATTATTTAAACATTCCAGCTGGAATTTTGCCAAATATAATTGAGTTTCGTCTCAAATAAGCATTTGTAACTTTTCGATTATTTTCGATTGTTTCGTATTATGAAAATACAATAGTTATGTTTTCATACAATGTAATACTTTGTGGAGTTATTTTATAACTATCTGCTTAGTGTTGGCTGTAAGACCAACACATTTTAATTTAATCTGTAACTATAATTCGACCTCCAGTACTCTCTACTTTTCCAACAACACTACTATTGCACCTCGTACAAATAAATCTACACCTAATTTATTGTCAGTAA
>CM063498.1:179522672-179550172 GCA_032207245.1 Pardosa pseudoannulata
AAATACAGGCTAGCACTCCATTCTATGATGTAAAGCAATAAAATATTTGATTTTCAGAAATATCTAATCTCTTAATGCATCAGTATTTGTCTATAGTACTTGTAATTTTACTTTGGAGCTTTTCATAAGAAATTCTACTATAATATCTGTAGCCTAAGAAAATTTCTGACCGGCCTCTGTAATAGTAACCATACTTTTGTCTTTACGATAGATATACAATATAGGTCAATCAAAATGCTGGTAGTACTCCTGTTAGGTAAAATATTATTTTGGCCAATTTGTGTGTTGACACTTCTGACATGTACGTATATCGTAGTACATAAATTCTTTTACACGGCAATTTTAGTTTCTCTGATAAAAATTCGTAAATATGTCTTAAAAGCTGCAAGTTGTACCCAAAATGAAAACGAGTACAGTAATTTGTGGGCAAAAAGTTGTAACTGCACTGAAGATTATCGGCAGTTGAATAAGTCTATGGTGAAAATCAATGTTACATCAAACTATCGTGCAGTGACCGCATACAGCAAAAAAAAAAAACAAAAAAAAAACAAAAAAAAAAAACATGAGGAATTCTTGTTTAGGAGGTGTGTGAAAACCCTCCCTGAAACCCAGACTGCTATACCAAGGAACCAAAATAATGGAAATCGCAACAAGAAAGACTTCCATATTTTAAACCCTATACAAATAATTATAACGACGATAGAACTAGGAGATAAAAACTACAATCTAAAAATAGTTATCGGACATTGAACGGCATATCTTTGCAGAAGACATTGAAAATCGTGACTCATGCCTAAACAGATGCTCAAATAAAGGAAGTATTTCATAGAAAATAAATTTTAAATACACATTTAGGGCACATAAAAGACATTGTAAGATTTTCATCCGATTTTCATTTAACTAATCTACGACTCAACCTTATGTATTGCAACGCCTTTGCAGTCGAAGATAAGGTAACATGAAAGCAGAGGAAAGAAATAATTTAGCTCTGCACACTATGTCCAGATTATACAAAGAAATAAAGTAATTGCTGGGGTTCGATACCACTGGCGATCAAATAAGATGCGATAAGTGTTTTCAAGTGGTATCAGGAATACAATTAGAAGGACACTTCTAATTGTAACTCTTAATTTCTCTGGGAGACCTCAACACCAATAAGGCGCACTTTAACGGTCATTTCAGCTAGCGAGGAAACAGAAGAGACAAAGATATATTTCGCAATAAGGTCATTCACCTCATAGTAAAACCTCTCTTTTTAAGGAGGATCCAGGGTTCTCTTCTCTTTTGCATTTATACCATCAAAAAAGTTATTCCAACTTGTAGGACTGAAACAAGTATCTTAACAAGCAGAAAAGTTATGGAATATCCTATTCAGAACTTGTAAAGGGGAGCATTTAAGACAGTACTTCATATTATGTATCTCTATTTTCACGGAAGAACTTTTTCAGGTCGTTTCCAACCAGTCGTTACACGAGTGAGAAGATAAAACTTTTTACAAAGACGTGGTGATTTGTAGCGGTGAAGAAATATCCTTTTGACTCCGGCTTTTTTCTACCTTGGCATATATATGAAATAAAAGGACATATGATATTCGAGAGACAATCAATAAAATTAAACTAGTTAGTGTTAAAAAAATCCACAATATTTTGTATAAAGTTACTAACTTTGGACAAGTGTTCTTCGATACCACCAAATATTCACTGTAAATATTACAACCACTTCCATTTACCTAACCGGGATATGACATTAAAAGTTATATTAACCTTACTAGTCGATCACAGATGGCACATTATAAATACCTTCAATTGTTCAGTGTTCTAAAAAATCCACAATGTTTTGTATAAAGTTACAGACTTTGGACATGTGTTCTTCGATACCACCAGACATTCCCTGTAAATATTACAACCACTCCACTTCCCTAACCCGAGATATGACATTATAAGAAATATTAACCTTATCGGTCGATGACAGATGGTATATTATAAATATCTTCAACTGTTTTAATAAATAAATTTAATTAAATAACTTATATTTTATTGCGTGAAAAAAACGATTCGCGGATTCGTAATTTACCATACTGCATATCTTTTGCATTTTATACTAAAAGAAATTGAAGAAAAAGTAATTATATTTAAAACCGTTGCAGGATGAAAATTTTGCTAAACCAATTGTTTAATTGGTAGTTTAGTTTAAATAAAACATAATCATTTCTTTAAAAAGTCAAAGTATCTTGATTTATTACTCATTTTAACAGTATTATCTTATATTTCGATAAATTCATAAATCAAAATGCTAATTATTTTTCTTTGACTCTATAATTCTTGCGAAATAAATGTGATATGAAACTGAGAAGGGTGCAACTGCACATGAAATTTGAAATTACTTTAAATATGTTTAATATTTGAAAATATTAAATTTCTTGCGATAACCGAGATGGAAATATTATTAAATAATGATTTCAAATATTTAATGAGATGTTTTAATCATGTATTTTTGAAAATGTTCATTGAATATTCTTATTTTAATTGTATTTCATTAAAATTTTAACTATCAACTTCTTTCTGAGGGAATATCTCTTGAATTATACTGCTTTTTGCCTTTAACTGGAAGGTGTTTTAAGAAATGGCTCTTTAATATATGTTCTTGAAACCCTAGCATGAGATGTATTTTTCTACCATTTTACTGGAATTAATCTTTTTTGTACAATTTTAGGGTATCTCTTTGCAGCCTTTACCCTGATATATATCTTTTGTAACAGTGCATGTAACTATTTCTTTGTAATTATAATTAATGAAATCATGTATTTTTGAAAATGTTCATTGAATATTCTTATTCTAATTGTAACTCTTTAAAAATTTAACTATCAACTTCTTTCTGAATGAATATCTCTTGAATTATACTGCTTTTTGCCTTTAACTGGAAGGTGTTTTAAGAAATTGCTTCTTAATATATATGCTTTTGAAACCTTAGCATGAGATGTATTTTTCTATCATTTTACTGGAATTAATCTTTTTTTTTTACAATTTTAGGGTATCTCTTTGCAGCCTTTACCCTGATATATATCTTTTGTAACAGTGCATGTAACTATTTCTTTGTAATTATAACTAATGAAATCATGTATGTTTAAAATGTTCATTGAATATTCTTATTCTAATTGTAATTCATTAAAATTTTAACTATCAACTTCTTTCTGAATGAATAACTCTTGAATTATACTGTTTTTTGGCTTTAAATGGAAGGTGTTTTAAGAAATTGCTTCCTAATATATATGCTTTTGAAACCCTAGCATGAGATGTATTTTTCTACCATTTTACTGGAATTAATCTTTTTTGTACAATTTTAGGGTATTTCTTTGCAGCCTTTACTCTAATATATATCTTTTCTAACAGTGCATGTAACTATTTCTTTGTAATTATAATTAATGAAATCATGTATTTTTGAAAATGTTCATTGAATATTCTTATTCTAATTGTAATTCATTAAATTTTAAATTTTAACTACATTCTGAATGAATATTTCTTGAATATACTACTTTTTGCCTTTACCTGGAAGGTGTTGTAAGAAATTGTTTTCTAATATATGTTCTTGAAACCCTAGCATAAAAAGTATTTTTCTAGCATTTTACTGGAATTAATCTTCTTTTTCTACAATTTTAGGGTACCTTTTTGCAGCCTTAAAGTGAGATATATCTTTTGTAACACTTTATGTAACTATATCTTTGCAATTATAACTAATGAAAACATTTAATTTAAAATACTGTGATTAGAATCTGAATTAAAGGTATTAAGATAGATAAATTCTCAATAACCTCTTCCATTACTTTGTAAACAGAAAATTTATTAATTAAATTAAAGGATTAAAGATATAAATATTTTGTATGAATAAATTCAATTATTTCTATGTATGATTACCATGCTTTATAATTAGCTTATTTATGTTTTAAATTATAAGGTTTTGATACCTAAGAGCAAACAATCTATAAATATTTGCTTCTGACTTAGATATCCTGATATCTTTGTTTCTACGAAATAATCGTATTTTCATCGTGCATTAAATTCCTTTATTTTAATTGGATTACACTAATGACGAGTAAACTCAGCAGATAATCCTTCAGCTTAAGTTCCTCTTCATCGTCACGTATTCTCATTCCTTAGAAATTTCATAGATAATTGAATTTATTAGTCAAATTTCACAGTATTATCTTTCAATTTTGAAAATATGTAACTGATAATGATCTTTGTCTTATTTGATTCTATAATTACATTTAATACAAAATGATATTAGAACAAGCGAGCTGTACATGAAATTACAATAATTGATATGGGAATTAAAAGTATTAAGTTAAATAAAGTTTCATAAACCTCTGTTGTTACGTTGTAAACAAAAAAAAATATTTTTAAAATATATTTATCATTCATTTCTGTAAAAAAATGTATACCAAAAACTATAACTTAATAAATTATTAAAAATACTAGCATATAGCCCGTCATATGACAGAATGAGTAACACTTTTAATTTTCTAAAATTGTAAAGTACCCTATGAGGCAGGTAAAAAAAAAATGGTTTGTTTTTTGGCTGAGAATTATCTTGCAACAAAAAATAATCGATGATTAAATTTAAAATTATCATATATGTACCTAATCTATTATTTAAGCCAAATATAAAGGAAAATTATTTACGTTATATCTAAGTTCAGTGATAAAACGTATGAAAATAATGCGGACGATATTTAAATAATTTAAAATAAGAAATGATTAAATGAGAGGGTCAAAGGATTGACGTCATAATTCTAGAAAAACTGTAATTTGTACCCATTTGTTTTGAGATAAATTTATAAATTTAATCACGTGCTATTAAACGGGGAAAACAGGATTTAGAATAAAGGGATTTCGAATTTGGGGGGAAGGAGTAGATTTCGAACGTTTGAAAGACGACAGTTATTTTCACTGTCATAGGAAGCATATTTATACCTATTTATTTTAGAATCTCATCGATAGTTTAGAAGATACACTTTACTTGCTTTGAATTTTGCTAAACCTAACTCATCAAGAATCCAATATGGATGCCTCTATTCGTTCCAGGTCTAACCGCTTCATAAATTCGATTACAGACGGACAGATAACTTAGGCTAATATTATATAGGGGATAAATTTCTTGTACGTACAAATACTTTTGTTAGTGGGCGTGGTTACTATTGTCTATAATTATCTTAATATTTTAAACTTTTTATTTCCTAAGAAAAACTTTGGTGGTAAACAGCCTACCTTAAGGATTAGTCTTTAAGATATTTTCTATGAAACAGTTCACTCCACAACAATTAAAAAAAAGAAATAGGCAAAAAATAACTATGACTCATTCTTTAAAAATGTCAAATCTTTAAAATAAATTTAAACACATTCGTGAAGAAGGTAGATATTATAGTATTATGCTAGCTGTTAATAGTGTTAAAGTGAAAGAAAAAGGTTAAAGCTAGCGAAAAAAAGATTTAAAAAGCTAACCAAATCTAAAACGAAGCCCGATATTTGGTGATTTTAATTGGGTTCCAAACTAATATTACGAGCAAGTTAATTCTTTATAATTAAACTTGGGAGAGGAGGGGGTCTCCAAGCATGGGTCCAGCCACAGAAGTGATATGAAACTAACACTTGACGGTTCAGATTTGTGCTATTATGTACTGAGAGCATTACAAAAAACTTGAGCAGTATTTTGCATTTAAAAATAACAAAAGATAGGAAGATAAATTTACAACAAAATGATAACTTTTTTTTCAAACTGTTTGATAATAATATGATTCTATCTATCTATAAATTGCTTGTCAAGCTATCTTAATCTCTAGCTGTTGTTACTTCAAATCCATTAATAACCCAAGTTTTCTTTATATCGTCTTTAATATTAATTATAGTAAAATGCCACTGATCTATATTACAATATTCAAATATAGAACAAAAGATAAAGAAATATGCTAAAAAACATAAAAAAATAAATAATTAAGGACTCCATGTGCTACATGTTAAAGAAAAACTGCCACAGTCCAAGAGCACGCTGCATTCTTTTCCTTCCTTCTCAACTACTCCAGCAACCTTATGCTTTTTTCCCATTATCCTGTGCCGAACGATGGCCGAATGATTAGAGTGCAGGCTTTCGGAACCGGAGTTCATGGGTTCGAATCCCACTATGGCATGAATGTTCGTAGCCGTTCGGAATCGGCTTTAATCAGTAGGTCCCGGTCTCATTAGCCCTTGTGATGCAAAAATTATACCATAGCTCTCCAAAACCAAACCAAACCATTATCCTGTTCTGATGCGTCCGTTGTTCCATTGTCTGGTGCACAATGAGTCCTTTTTCATCTCTTGACGGGGACTCCAAGCATGGTCCTGAATCGCCTCCTGGCGAACAATAACAACTCTCCAAAACTTGCTGAAGTTTCAGGGCAGTCGTTTTCACTGGCCACACCACATGCCTCCTGGAGTCGCGAAAAAATACTTGGACATGCAACCTACAACGTGTGAGTGAGGTGATCAAATCAGTTTAGCAAAATTTATGTAAAAAATAGCTGCACTCTCAAATCTACTAACAAATACGTTGCCATAAAATTATTTTATATTAATTGGATTTCAGGTAAACACCTTGTAAACTAAACACAGATAAATTCTTTGACTTGATTTCCTTGTGGCTCAAATACAACCATCCCTGAAAAACATTACAAATTGTTGGACTTATTTCTCCATTTTAACGAAATTCTCTTTCTTTTTCGAAATATTATTATTGAAAATTATCCTTTTTTTTCTTTTATTCTATAATTCACTCAGATAAGGCACCAATATCCGATATCAAGTGAAACGCACATGAAATTTTAAGTTCATTTCAATATGCTTAATAGTTGAACATAATTATATATGATACAATTTCCGAGATACATTCGATATCAGGCATTGGTTTCACTCACTTAATGATAAGTTTTAATCAATACCATCTTGTATTTTTGGAAATGTTCATTTATCCTACGGATTGTAATAGTATTTCGTTATGATTTTAATTAGCAACTCAGCGCGTTTCTCAATGAATTTCTCTTGAAATATATTTTCCTGTTGCTCTTTTTCCAAACATATATGTTTGTAATCCTAGCATGAGAAATATTTTTGGATTCCTTTTCTAGAATTAATCATTTCTGCACAATCTTGAGGTATCTTTTTGTAGCTTTATAATGATATATATTCTTTCTAGCAAAAGCTAGCAATATATTTTTAATAATAACTAATAATAAGAATTTAATTTCAATGATTACAAAAGAAATTAAAAAATTAAAATGATAATCTCAAAAAAACTCCTATTATTTCGTTAAATAGAAGTTTTTTCAAAGCATTTTTTGTTTGCATAAATGCCTTTATTTCCTTGTACGTATGTAGTACTCTGTATTAGGTTATATATATATTTATATATATATATATATATATATATATATATATATATATATATATATATATATATATATATATATATATATATATATATATATATATATATATATATATATATATATATATATATATATATATATATATATATATATATATATGTGTATATATATATATATGTGTGTGTGTGTGTATATGTATATATATATATATATATATATATATATATATATATATATATATATATATATATACATACATAGATATATATATACATATATATACATACATATATATATACATATATATATATTATATATATATATATATATATATATATATGTGTGTGTGTGTGTGTGTGTGTGTGTGTTAGGTTTGAACCCATAAAATTAATAATTTAGGGTTTTGAGAGCAAAAGACGCAGTACCCTCTTTTAATGCAAGACCATTAATTTTCAATAACCTATTATAAAAGCAGTTGACTTGTAAGGATTGAACGAGACCGTCTTGATAAAGGGTTGCTGTATGAACCCTCTCTGAGTTGGGCTCCTTTGTTAGAATGTGGACGCTTGACAAACGCCACCTTGTTTGAGGTTTGACTGTTAATCTATGAAATTTACTTAAATATATTTTCAAGAAAATTATGAATCTTCACATGGCTCAAAGCTTTACACACACACAGACACACATATATATATATATATATATATATATATATATATATATATATATATATATATATATATATATATATATATATATATATATATATATAATATATATATATATATATATATATATATATAGAGAGAGAGAGAGAGAGAGAGATAATTATTTTATTTCAATATCTAATTGCAATCAATTGATAAATATTTGCTTGTTTGTTAAAGGATAAGATATCTTTGTTTCTATTAATTAATTACATTTGCATTGGATATTGTATTCCATTATTTTAATTGGATTTCATTAATGCCTATGAACTTAAAACAAATAAATCCTTTAGTACAAGTTTGCCTTAAGTATTAAATATAATCATTCCTTAGAAATGATTATAGGTAGCTTAATGTATTACTCGCTTTTAAAGATATTAACTTTCTTTTTCGGAAATTTTTAATTTAAAATATCCTCGCTTTTTTATATTCTGTAATTTTATGAAATAGTAGACGAATATTGGATTGAAAAAAAATTACGAATGTTAATTTAAAATCATTTTATTGCTTGATATTAGAAAGAAATGTGTTGCAACTGTTAAGTATATATGATGAACAAAGAAGAAAATGGTATCAGATATTTATTGACATATTTTACTAAAAGTAAAGTAGTAACTTTGAAAGCATTCATGGAATGTTTTGATTACAATTGTGTTGTTATATGATTTTAATTATCAACTCGTCAGGATACTAATTGCATTTCGCAGAAATTAAACTTCCTGTTCCTTTTTCTTGGAAGTTGTTAGAAAATGTACCCTGATATATATATATATATTTCTAACCCTAGTAAGAGATGTATTTCTGCTTCTTTTTTTCTAGAATTAAACTCTTTCATACAACTATGAGGTATCTCTTTTTGCCTTTAATCTCAGATATATCTTTTGTAACAACAGTTATAACAATATCTCTCTAATACTAAATTATGATTTGATTTACATTTTAAAGATTTTAAAAGGAATTCAAAATATTAAAATTGATATACTCTCAAAAAGTTATTTTATTAACTCTATACAGATGATAACAAAGTATATATTTCAGTTATTTTAATTAAATAGCATAAAAAATACAACTTTAAAATCAATTTAATTTCAAAGACTACAGTAAGAATTTAGAAACAAATTAATATAGATAATTTGTAGATAATATAACTCAACTTCTTTTATTACGTTAAATAAAGTTTATTAATCATTTATTTAACTATAAATGCATAACGACAACTACAATTTAAATATGGATAATATTAGGAAATTGCATAAAAATTTAAATTGCATAAAAATACAACTTTGAAAAGCACTACTCGATTTAATTTCAATGACAACAGTAAGAATTTAGAAAAAAACTAATATATTAAAACTCTCATCTTTTTTTATTACGTTAAATAAAGTTTATTAATGATTTATTTAAGTAAAAATGCATAAAGAAAATTATAATTTAAATATGCATAATATTAGAAAATTGCATAAAAGTTTAAAAAGCACTAATCGATTTAATTTCAATGACTACAGTAAGAATTTAGAAACAAATTAATATAGATAAACTCTCAACTTCTTTTAGTAAGTTAAATAAAATGTATTAATGATTTATTTAAGTAAATATTTATAACGAAAATTATAATTTACATATCCGTAATATCAGGAAATAACTATATATGGTGCAATTATCGAGATTAAATTGATATCAGATATCGATTTCCAATACTTAATGAGTTATTTTACTTAATGGAATGAAGTACCTTTGGAAATTTTCATTGAATCTTTTGATTGTAATTTATTTATGTTATATGAACTTACCGTGCTTGTAAGTGAATTTCTTAAGAAATACACTTCCTGTTACTTTCTTCCTCGGAATTGTAGTTAGAAAATTGTTCCCTGATATATTTGAAACTGTAACAAAGAATATATTTTTGCTGTTAGAACATTGTACTCTGATATGTATGTTTTGACCGTAGGAAAGAATACATTTGTGCCTATTTTTCTAGATTTAATCTCTTTTCCATAATGAATAATTCGAGGAATAAGGTCGTTCTCACATAAAATCTTTAACAACGCCTTTCTTTAATTAAAAAAGAAATTAAACTAACTTGAAACTTCGTCAATATAACACAGTGAATAATTTTAGAAACCTGGAAGCAAAATGCAGCGAGTTAAATTTAGAATCGACAGCTATTAACATGTTTCGGGACTGAAAACTCAAACAAATTATATTGATTTAAGAGGAACTGAAATATAAACTGCAATAAAGAGCCAAAAACAACAACTTCTGGTACAAAAAATAAAACAAAGTATAATAAAAAAAATGATATCCAAACCTCGTCAATTGCCGGTGCTGATAGCAGTAATGCAGCAAACATTACCCCTCAAAAATCGTCAAGACTACAAGTGTTTCGGGCATCCTACCTTTTAAGGTAGCAAAGCTATGGGAGAGATAAGGTGGAGACACGTGTTCCTTTACGCAGCATACAGAGAGAGCCAAATTTAAGTTACAAAATTTTAGAAAGAAACGATACTATCTTTTAAATTATCTTTTTATAGCCCTACCATGAGATATGTTGTGACAATAGCTGTAACACTAAATTATGATGCGATTTACATTTTATAAATGTAAAGGGAATTAATATTATTAAGATATATGCAGATGTTTTCTTAAAGTATATTAATCTTTTTTAATCTATATTTCATTAGAAATACAAATAAATTTAAATAGCACTAAAAATGTAAAATTCTTGTATGTATAAAAACATTATTTCCATGTGTGATTACCACGTCGTATAATTAACTTATTTCTATTTTAAATGGCTTGATTAGAATAGTTCATTGTGATCAATTTAAAAATATTTGCTTCTGCGTTAAGGTACATTCTGGTGTTGTCGTTTATACTATCTAAACTCCTTTTTGTAAGGAATTATAGTTACTTTTTATTATTTCTTTAAAAGTTAACTAAAAAAGATGAACATTTTTGCACAAATTTGTCCTCGTGGATCAAATATAATCCTACCTCAAAAATGTTATGGATAATTACTCGGTATTATGGTATTCTCTTTCTTTTTCAAAAAATTAATTATAGAATTGTTTGATTCTGCAAATCCCATTGTATATGAAAAAAGTCTTGAAACAGGTAAGCTGCACATGAAATTCTAAATCTATTAAAATAAGGTTAATATTCGAGAATATTAAATATGATGCATGAAAATAATATCATATATTAATTTCAAATATTTAGTGATATTTTAATCAGGATATATCTTTGAAAATGGTCATTGAAATTTCTTCTTGTACTTGTATTTCTTTACAATTTTAATTAGCAATGCATCATGTTTCTGAGTGAATTTCTCAAGAATTATAATTTTTGTTACTTTACCCTGGGAGGTTAAAAAATTAGTTCTTAGAAAATTTTACCCCAATATGTATGTCAGGTCTAAAAAAGAGGTAGTTTGAAATTGCGTGAGTTATAAACGATTTTAAAAAGTGAACTGTTTTATAATAATAAAATAAATGAAAAATACCCACGCTTGAGTAACCTTTTGGAGTAATACGGTTGAACGGAAAGATATTTGAAGTAAATGATTATTAAGCGAATTGATACGAGTTAGTTAGCACGTGGACATGGAGCTGTCAATACCTTTCCTCGCTTTTCTCCGCCCCGAACAAATGAAAATGGCGCAAGTTTTGCTTTTAAATAAAACAATGATTTAATCAATTTATTATATCAAGAAAGACTGTTTTCCATTCACCTTAACACTCGACCATATGATGTATATTAGTAACCCTAGCATGGGAATCTTTTTTAAATCTGTTATTAAATCAATCTGTTTTACATAATTCTGAAACATTCACATTGCAGTCTTATCATGTGCTATATCTTTTGTAACAGTAGTAACTGTAAATGTGCATTTGATATTCAAACTATGATGCTAATCAAATTTTAACGATTATAAATCAAATTAAAATATTTAGATATTTAGATAAATTCCTCTTTTATTACATTTGAAACAGCTGTTTCCTTCAAGTACATTTATTAATTATATAAAATGCTATTAAAATTCTTATTAAAAATATTATTAAATTCAGTTAAAATTACAGCTTACAATAATTATTTCTCTTATGCTTAATACGTTTATTCGTGTAAGCTTGATTGTAGTCTGTAATTAGCTTATCTATATTTTGAAATGCTTATTTGTAATAGCTGATTTCATTAATCCATAAATATTTGCTTAAGCGTTAAAAGATATTCTACGCTTATAATAATTTAACCCATTTTAAATTATTTTATATTCCTTTACTTTAATTGGATTTCATTAATGTCTAGTAAGCTAAAAGCAGATAAATCCTTTAGCTCAAGTGTGTCCTCGTGGCTTAAATATAATCATCTCTTAGAATTGTCATAGATAAATGGATTTATTACTCAGTTTCAACGGTATTCTATTTCTTTTTCAAGAATTTACATTTGAAAATGATCCTTGTCTTCTTTGATTCTGTTATTCCATTAAATACAAGATGAATTTGGAACCGGCGTGATTCAGGTATAATTTTAAATTCATTAAAATTTACTTAATATTAGAAAATATCTGAATGTAATGGAAATACCGAGATGAAAATAAAATCAGGTATTGATTTCAAATAATTAGTGAGATATTTTACTCAACGAAGTATTTTGGATGAATTTATTGATTATTTTGATTGTAATTATATCCATTTATGATTTTAATTAGCAACTCATCGACTTCCTGAGCTAAAGTTTCGGGATTAATATTACCTGTTTTAACTTCTTTGGTGGAATTCCTTCAAATTCAGACTCTACTGTCAGCAGATGGAGGAAATTTTCCTTTCTGTCAGTTCATTAAGAAATGCTTTAATTATTAAACTCTTGTTTAGAAATTTTCATTATATATGAAGTACGGTAATATACATGTTCGTATACTAGATGGAAAATAATTTTAGCTTCAGAATTTTAGTTTAGTTAGTGAGAGATTCTACATTTTGAATAAGTTTTCTCTTAGCATATCATTTGCTGTCTCATTCCGAGATTCCGAGAAAGAGAGTAATTATAATTAAATAATTTAGTAGGAGCAACATATACAAGTGAATACAATAATGACTTCCATATACATATATCTCGTATGATTTTATTAATATCTGCTCAAAATAAAAGATGTTTATCTTACTATTTAGGCAATGTACGCAATCTATCAAACCTATAAGCAAGATTAGATACTTTTAAATAATTTAAAAATTATACCCTAATCGGTATTTAAAAATTATATCCTAATCGATCTTATAATTTCTATTTTCTATTCTAAATTTTAGTTGTTTGGTTGCCAGAAGTGACTCATTTTGAGTTTAGCACTGTAAAGACCACTTTTTCATTAATCTTGAATTTTTTAGTTATATCGCTGTAATAAGGTTTAAAACCATGAAAAGCGACTCTTGACTCTCTCTGGGATGACATTTTAAAGGCACTTCATTTGCAAATTTGTTGCTCTATTCTAAATTTTAGTTGTTTGGTTGCCAGAAGTGACTCATTTTGAGTTTAGCACTGTAAAGACCAATTTTTCGTTAATCTTGAATTTTTTAGTTATATCGTTGTAATAAAGTTTAACCCTCCGAGTGGTACACACCGAGGAAAAAAAGTCTCCAAAAATACGCTAAAGTTTCATTGTGTCAGTGACCAAAGTGTTCTATGATTTTTTACTTCACCCTTTGTCGACTAGATTGGAATACGGAAACCCACCCTCGTTACTGTCGTTTACTTCCGGTTATAAATAGATATATAAATAGACATTATAGATTGTTAATTTTTAATACACATAAAGCTCGTCAAGTCTCGAAGATCATCCCATAAGAAATAATGGGTTCTAAAAGTACAAATAAAAATATTCTTTAAGAGAATGATTTCTATCTTTTTTACGAAAGTCATCCAAGCTATTTAAGTGGTACAATTAGAGATACATCTGTTACCGCAAACGAAATACTTCGAAATAGAGATTTACAAAGCCATGAAAAGCTATCAGCGTCTTTGTGCCTCAGAGAGTAGGTGTGCAGTTCCTAAACAATCGACCTGACCCTCCTACCTCAAAACTCCATAGGGGAAAACACTGGCAGAAATGTACATTACATCCATTTTCGGAACGTTTTGGAGGTCGAAAATTGTACGTGACAACCGCTTTGAAGACATCATCGGTTTGGCGGAATTGTACGTGCAAACCACTTAGAGGGTTAAAACCATGAAAAGCGACTCTTGACTCTCTCTGGGATGACATTTTAAAGGCACTTCATTTTCAAATTTGTTGCTCTATTCTAAATTTTAGTTGTTTGGTTGCCAGAAGTGACTCATTTTGAGTTTAGCACTGTAAAGACCATTTTTTCGTTAATCTTGAATATTTTAGTTATATCGCTGTAATAAGGTTTAAAACCATGAAAAGCGACTCTTGACTCTCTCTGGGATGACATTTTAAAGGTACTTCATTTTCAAATTTGTTGCTCTATTCTAAATTTTAGTTGTTTGGTTGCCAGACGTAGATGTGCTAAAGATGCAGTCTACGATCAATGATTGCAGGAATGAGATAATTTTCTTTGCGGACTTCAGGCCACGGCAACTTCATGTGGGAGTTTAATGAAAATCCCAAGACCAAATAAAATTGCTGTTGTGGTGTAGAACATTGCTGTTGTTATTTCAAAGATATTTATAACCCAAAGTTGCTTTATATCGTCTTTAATTATAGTATAATACCACTGATCTATTTTACAATGTTCAAATATAGAACAAATGGCAAGGAAATATGCAAAAAAAATATATAAAAAATTAAAAAGTAAAAGAAGCACTCCACGTGCTACGCCTAAAAAAAATTGCCAATGTCCAAGAGAACGCTGCATTCTTTTCCTTCCTTCTTTCTACTCAGGCAACCCTATACTTTTTCCATTATCCTGTGCTAATATGTTCGTTGTTTCATTGTCCTTTTTACAATGCGTCCTTTCCCGGCTCTGCCCAGAAGGACCGGAATTCCAAGGATGGTCCTGAGTCGCCTCCTAGAGACCAATCACAATTCCCCAAAACTTGGTGAAGTTTAAGTGCAATTATTTTCACTGGCCACACCTCACGCTTCCTGGAGTCGCGAAAAAAACTTGGGCATTCAACCCACAACGTGTGAGTGCGGCGAGCAAATCAGTTTCGCAAACCTTATGTCAAACAAAGCTGCACTCTCACAATCACTAAATTTAGCCCAGGAAAGAATTGAGTTAGTTTAAATAAGCCATGAATAAATAAGCATATATATGTAAAATGGACGAGATTCATCCAAAAGAACAATACATTTTGTTTCTGGTGACGATACATCAAATCAATACAAGAGTCCAAAAAACATCTAGAACATCGTGCACATACACTTTTTAAGTAGGGATTACTCAGGTAAAAAGACTGCGAACAATCCCTAAGCACATTTGAACATGCGATAAAAATACCCATGTCTAAAGAGAATACGTTTACTCTTGGTCAAAGAAGCATAGACAGGGGCTGGATTAAGTCTATAACGTGTCTGGAGGAAAAATTCGAATTACCACGTAAACCTCAATAACGTAATTTATGAACAGAAGTTATTAAATTTAAATTATTATGAGTAAATAAGGGATTTAAATATTACTTATATGTTTATATATCATCTGTCATTCTGCATTAAGCGATAATTGGAGAGTGCCATCGATTTGTAACCAAGAAAACTATTTAAGTCATGTTTTTTTTTCTTTTGTCACTTTTTTTAATTTTTTCCTGGCATTGTGGATCATCGTATGACTTCTGACCTGCTGGCTTTTCAAAAATCTTCTCCTGGAGAAACTTGAGCCTCTCGACACGACGATGAAGTGACTCATTTTGGACATATTTAATGCTTATTTTTTTTCTGTCATTTTTATTTGAATTTATTTCAAAGACAGGTTGCTGTTAATTCTCTCTGGGATGGCATCGTAATTGCCCTTTAGTGGTAAATCTGGTGATCCAAAGACTTACTCATGATACAGTCCAATATTATTCCTTGATGGAATAACGAAGATTTTCGGTGCGCTAAACGCCAAAACACTAGTGAATCACATGCAACCAGCTGCTCACAGGGGAATAATTAAATTTTGTGGTCTTCTCGTTCTACTGAATTTGAAAAAAAGTGCATTATGGTTCTTTAGAAACAGTTGAATCTGATATGTCTAAAGAATTCATTTTAACCCTGGAAACCTTTCCATTTTCTCGTCTTCTTGTTGCAATACTTTACGTTTATTGGAATAAAAGACTTTTCTTACATCTGCATAAAATATTATAATACCAGAACGAATAAATGATATATCATAACCAAAATATAAAATATATATATATATATTAATATAAATATATATATTATAAATTAATATATATTTAAATGATATTCTATATTTATATTGTTTTTTTTTTAGTTATATATATATATATATATATATATATATATATAATATATATATATATATATATTATATATATATATATATATATATATATATATATATATATATATATATATATATATATATATATATATATATATATATATATATATATATATATATATATATATATATAATATGCATGTTTGACTTCAAAAAAATGGTTTTGTTTTGAAATGCTATGGTTTTTCATTTGCAACATGAGGTCTAATGAGACGAGGGGCCTACAACTTAAAGCCGATTCCGAAGGATTAAAATCTTTCTTGCCTGCAGCAGGATTCGAATATATGAACTCGAGTATCGAAGAACAATGTCCTACGGATTCGGCCACCGTATTGCTTGTTTATATAAAGTTTTCCTATTTAGTTCATTTTGCTTATAATGTCTTCACCATTCATATTTCTCATGCACTTTCTTTTATTAAATACTTATAACCTACATAACGTAAGAGATCAATAATTTAAACACAATTAATACCTATTTTTAATTGTACTTAAACTAAATATGTGTTCTTCTGGAGTATGAATATGAATGTCGAATCCTCTGTAATCTACATGATAAAATGAAAATAAAAATTAGGAACATTAGTTACCGCGTAAGCATTAACACGCATCAGTGATAAACGAGATTCCCGGCAAAGTGTTTAGAACTATTTACTCGATTTGCATTAATCTATTACTCTCCCATCTCCACTGCCTCTTGAATGAACATTACTTGTCAAAAGGTGATAAATCACATACCACGAAATTTACACTCTTAATCTGAAAGACATCATTCATTACATAAATGATATTTCACATGCATCACGAGTTTGGGGAATTTCGGGCACAAATGCGGAGTGACAGCATTGTTTATAAGCCGCGTCATTTCTAATAGAAGGATGGAACATCAGGAAATAGCTTGTTTGCAAAACTTTGTTAGCATCACGCTTCTCAAATTTCGTTCGCACTTGTGTTTTGCTTTTCCTAATCAGGTTGATTAAAATTACTTTCAAAGACACTAAATTTCCTTCTCTACTTATTTCCTGCTCTTTAGTTATTTTAATACTGGCATAGAACATTTTACAGTAATTATCAGCTCTGAAACTTATATCGGTATCATACAAAAAATTATTTGTGCAATGGTATAGTTCTATAATTTATCTATGATTATGTTTATATATATGTATATATATATATATATATATATAAATATATGTATATATATATATATATATGGATATATATATATACATACATATATATGCATATATATATATATATATACATCTATATGTATATATATATATATATATATATATATATATATATATATATATATACATATATATATATATATATATATATACATATATATATATAATATATATATATATATATATATATATATATATATATATATATATATATATATATATATATATATATATATATATATATATATATATATATATATATATATATATATATGTATATATATATATATATATATATATATATATATATATATATATGTATATATATATATATGTATATATATATGTATATATATATATATATGTATATATATATATATATGTATATATATATATATATATATATATATATATATATATATATATATATATATATATATATATATATATATATATATATATATATATATATATATATATGTATATATATATGTATATATATATATATATATATATATATATATATACTAAAACTCCTCGGCACAACAGCTCCTAGGGGGCCAAGGCCTACGGTGCCAATCTCCGTTTACGAGACCAAGGGCTCTGGGGTGCGAACCATATGTTCCGGTTAGGTGGTCAATCTAACGCGTAACCCCCAGTGTTTAGTCCCCAAGCACGCTTGGTCCTCAGTTCATCTGCCGAACGATGGCCGAATGGTTAGGGTGCTGGCCTTCGGAACCGGAGTTCGTGGGTTCGAATCCCACTATGGCATGGGTGTTCGTAGCCGTTCGGAATCGGCTTTAAGCAGTAGGTCCCGGACTCATTAGCCCTCGTGTTGCAAAAAGTAGATAGCACTAATATATATATACCATATATATATAATATATATATATATGTATGTATAACTATATATATTGCCCAGCCCGGGGATATATATATATATATATATATATATATATATATATATATATATATATATATATATACATACATATACATATATATATATATGTGTGTGTGTGTGTGTGTAATATAGGAAGGGAATAATATTGTAATATGGGAATAGTGTAATATAGAAATAACAGATCTAGGAATAAGCCCCCCGAAAACAAAAAGTTACAATGGGAAAAACCCTACAAAGACCCTAAGTGTGGGAAATAAACAAGACCTCCAGCAAACACACAGAAGTGAGCCAACCACCTGTGGGCTTTAAAGACATAATTTTGTTCCCCTTTTAAAGTTACAGATGTCTTAAAATCAACCGGGTAAATCCCAAAGAACACTATAGAGTCACATAACTTGCGGTAGTTTACCTCCGGCCACCCACCTGTGACACACAGGATAACGTCTCATGCTATTTATTCGGCTAGACTAAAAACAAAAAGGAAAAGTGAAAGAACCAATGAAGAGGTCTAAGAAATCCCTAAAAATGCCTTTGCAAATTCTAAATGGTCAGCCACAAATACACCTCCAAAACCCCGTAGTGTAAGATTTTATAGTTTTCGATACAGAGTTCATATTCTGTATCCAGCCATAAGTTAGAAAGGAGACATTCTTTCCCCAGTCGTCAGCTAGCTAGTTAGTTAGTATATTCTCTCCCCAGACGCCAGCTCATCAGTTAGTATGTTCTTGTCCCAGTCTTCAGTTAAAAAAGTCGTGTCAATGAGACTAGCCATGTCTTTGAGATCAGTAGCTCTCATGTCTAGACTTTGTGTCGCTACAGTTCTCGACGTACTCGACGTCCTCAAGTACTCGAATATCAAAGATAAATAAAGACTTTAGGAGGACAATAATGGACCCTTCATGACTGCTTTATTCATTACATGACAAATATATTAATATAATAAACATAAACGTGAGGGGTATCAAAATCGTAAATATTTGTATCTCATGTGTTAGAAAGATCAGAAAATTATTAAACCTAGCTGGAGCACGAGCCAGTAAACCTGCAGCAATAAAACTGTGAAGTATTATTACAATTATTTGTAATAAATTTGTGCTAATAAGGTTAACACTTGCACATCTGAAAGGAAATTGAAATAAATTAAATATAAAATAGTGACATCAAGAAAGTTTAATCCTGTCTAAAAATGAATTTTCCAAATAATGGCCGAATGAGTAGTTCGATACACTTTGGTACCAGACTTCAAGGGTTTGAAAGCCATTGCTTGAAAAGATGTAGAAATCGACTTTGAGCAGCAGCTTTCAGTATCATTAGGTTTCGTGTATCAATAATTGTAGTCATGAGCAGCATCCATGCCAAAGGCAAAGAAACAGCTATGCTCAAAAACTACCATGTGTAGAAATGCTGTTGACTAGATATCACAGAAAATAATAATTAATATAGATCTCAAATTTATTTCAGTTCATGTACTATTTTTACTCTACAAAATTATATCCTTTCGCGTATTATTAGTGATAGGTATCGCTTTAAAGTTCATCAGAAATAGTATGAAATACGGAGGGAGCCTCCTGATTGTAGCAAATGCCAACAACGTGATTAGTCCCTGTTACTGTGAAGTACCTCTGTTTTTAAGTTTTTGTTGAATAAATGCTGTTTATACTTTCCTTTCTTCTTTTGATGACTACCGCTACAAAAATGTACATGTTGCCTTGTTATAAGGCCTTAAGATGGTACAGATTTGCAGCTATATAAACAAGACACCTTAATTCTGAACCTTAAACTTTAGGTTTATTCTTTAGAAATTACATCCATAAATTTCACAAGACAAAATAATATAACACTTATAAGTCTATCACATGGCATGAGTACAGAAAGTGCACCTTTTTGGCGACCTCTAATTTGTGCTCATAAAAGCCGCGGGTACACATCTAAAGAAAAACTTTATCTGATAAATTGATGATAGCTGTTAACGAATGCTAATAATATTAAAATTGTAAACACATAAGATAGTAATTTTTAGAAGAAATAACCTTTACTTTTGCTACACATCAGCCTGAAACTTATGGTGTCGTTTTAGAGAAGAATTCTCTTGACAATTCAAACGAACAATCAAATAAGCATTGATATCGGTAAGAAATTTATTTCTAAATATTTATAAAAGTGTTTATTAATTACATTCCAATTCGTAATGATGTATTTTAAAAATTATGTCAGCATAAATTTAATATCTATCAAATTTAATTTATATTCAATTATTCAATAATACATTGCTTGAATTTGTTATGTCATGTTAAGTTCCGAAAGCTAATTATTTATAAACTAATTGAGTTCAAACTTGACCTGTCATTATAATAAATTTATAACTATTTTCTGTGATGAATTATTTTACAAGTCTTCCAAATGGAATTCCACAATACATTATTTAATTAATTAAGTCATATTACACACAAAAATTAATATACACCTAAGGAAATAAGGTATCTATAATCTATATTAGAAAACTATATTCGAAAATATTCCTTGAGTGTTGTTATATCCAAGACTTAAATTAGTGGTAGCAAAGAATTGAAAAGCTTTCACTCTGACATACCAGTCGTCTGTATCTTGATTAAAATTTGTATAAGTTATTATGGTAAAGAAGGAAATATTTTGATATATATTACTCTATTTACATACGAAAAAAATCTATTTTTGCACACATAAAAATCATATTTCTGCATTCATATGTATTTTTGTTCAAAGCAATGATTTAATAGAGCTCAGAGGACATAGAAATTCCCTTCCAATAAAGATTAAGCACTACCTCAAGTAAATAATTTGAATAATAGCATGTAGTATCAGGGAATCTCATTTCTATATCATTCTCCTGTTTATGTAGCAGCAGAGAAGATATGAACTAGAAAACGTCCGTCCAACTTGATACCTTGCCATACTGCGATGCCTGTGCCACAAAGTGTGGGATTCCTCTGGTTCTTCCAGGATGACAGCTTCTCCCAGGTTATCTCCAAATGAAAACAAATCGAGAATTACTTTGAGGGCCGAACATGGCTTGTTTTCAAAAGGGCACGGCGTCAGTTCATCCTCGTCCAAGAATGGTGATTTCGACTCCAAGATACATAGGCTCCGAGGTAGAAAGGTATTTGTAAAAAAGTAAAGACACGTAAAGGAACATTCTTATATTTAAAGTGACACACTTTTAATGATACTTAACTGGAAGTTCCGCTTGAAACCAAATTTGAAATTATTTAATACGTTTATAATATTGTTGAAATATGTCTCCTTTACCTATTAATTTTGTAGTTCATTCTCAGTTTAGTGGACACGTCTACTAGTATCGCCAAATTTAAATGCCATTTTTCAGAGATTATTTCGCTAATTTTTAAAACTGAACAATAATTTCATATCAATGCAAGCCATGTTTTAATTAAGAAATATATAGTAAATATATTTTAAAAATTGACATATGATTATAATATATTAGACTGAAGACGGATAGAATAACAATTCTACTATATAGTTTTAATAATTATTATTTGCATATGTAACGCTCTTAGAGAGAACTATGTTTCTCCAATTTATATATAAAAATGTTTAAACAAACTCATTTCTTCGAGAGTGTATTTCATTTCAGGCAGTTTAATTTCCTTTGCAATCTCAGTGCATTTCATTCGTTTTTTAACATATATTAGATGGTATTTACTGACTCTAATCAACTATTTTTAAGTATAACTTGAGATGATGTCAATATAAATTTTATATTTTTCAAATTTTAAATAAAAAGGTACAGTCGCTGCTCCACTATGAATACTTTTTTAATTTTTCTATTTTTAATAGTATTTATCATCAATTATTTATTAGGATTCTTCTAAATTATACTAATAAAATTTACAAAAAGGCATTTTCCACTGACTTTCATTTGTAGATCCCTTTAAATTTAACTAAATATAGACAACAAGCCAGTAAAATTGGAATTCAACCAAAAACTCAATAGCTGCATGCAGAAATCTTTGCCTTTCTGGATATTTTTTACTAAAACTTCTTCGAGAATATATTTCGTTTAATGCAGTTTATTTCATTTACAATCTCAGTGCATTTCATGCGTTTATAAATCCTATATTAGAAGAGACTTGCTGATATTAATCACGAATTTTTAATCATGTTGTGTGACTTCAACAAAATTTATTTTATTTCTTAAAACAAAAAATACGATTGGGTACTTTACTATTAATACAGTTTTTGTATTCTTTTCTATTTTTTAATAAGATTAATTATCAGATATTTACTAAATTGTTTTTAAATTATGCCAATAAAACGAAAAATTACTTTTGCATTAAGTTCATTTGCAGATACCTCCAAAACTAACAAAATATTGCAGAAAGGCCCGTAAAAGTGGTACCCTGCCAAAAAATCAATAGCTGCATGGAGAAACACTTGCCTTTCTGGGTTCAGAAATTTCCCCATTTTGCAAACTTTTCATTTAACTTTCACAGATAGGGGAGTCATTAATCAGAATCAAATCCTATCTATTTGGCAAAAATGTGTTTCCTCACAAGTAAACGAACTGGACAAACAAGGAATCACATTTAAAACATTTATTTTCCATGCACAACAAACAATGACAAATGAGATTCGGTCCAAAGTTTTCATCATAATTTTCAAAGCGCATTAATCTCTGATTCTCGCTCTTTTAAAACGAAAATCACATGACAAAAAGCAATAAATTATATTTCCACAGTAATTTAGTCTCACAATCTTTAAGGCACGCAATCATTCATTTATATGAATGATATTTCAGATGCTTGCAGAGTAAAATAAATATACAAAATAAGTTGGAATTGATGATGTAATCTATGATGCTCTTCATTCTACAAAAGTAAAGTTACCGATATAAATTTTGAAATCAAAGGGAAATCAAATATTAATATTAGAATAAATTAAAATATTTACTCCTAGTGTTTACTATCAGATATTTTCGCTTAGCATATATTTTTCATTTGAATGCGAGCTTGGATGGTGCATAATTAATTACCATTGTTTAAGAAATTTTATTGTATACTAATATACACCGAACAGTCATTATTTTATGACTACCCTCCATTCATAGCTATATACTTGACCAGGAACAAAATTACTGCTCCTGCGCGGCTGATGTTGGAGTATATAAAGCAGATAGGCTTTCTCTTTCAAAACATAGACCGATTATTGGCATAATGGACAAAACAGCTAATTTATCAGATTTCGATATGTGTCAAAACATTATGGTTTGGCGATTAGGAATACAGAATCAGAAAGAGCGAGTTTAAAGAGCTATTCAGTTGATAGCCCAATTCGAAAGTGGTGTATAAATAATGAAATGACAAGTGGCCAGACAGCGGTGTGTAGTCCACGTCCCATTGAATACCGTGGAGAGCGGAGATGTTCGCTGTGGCCGAAGTGCTACAACATTCGAAACAACCACTAACTACAACAGTGAATATACAGACAGTCTTTCTATACACACTTTGTAGGATACATTGTTGAATATTGGCCTACGCTGACGAAAGCCGAAGAATGTTTTAACATTGACGGCACTTCCTCGCCAACTGCGTCTGCAATGGGCCAAGAAACATCATAATTGGACAATATAAGAATGGAAAAAAGTTGCCTGATCCAACAAATCAAGTTTTCTTTTGTCCATCAAACTGACGGGCGTGGGAAGATAAGTCAATTTCCAAAGGAAACCCTGGCTCCCGGATGCACAAATGGACAAAGACAAGAAAGTGGTGGGGATATTATGGTTTGATCAATGTTTTCTTGGACCACATTAGAACCCATAATTCCTAGAGAACAATCCCTCCAGTTTGTGCGCTACATAAGTATCATTTCAGACAATGTTCACCCATTCGTGATAGCAGTATTTCCAGCGAGGGTTGGTGTTAACCAACAACATAATGTACCATGTCTAAAGGGTCTAATCATCAAGGAATGGTCGAGAAACATTTGAGTGATTTTCAAGTCATGTCATGGTTTCCAAATTCACCTGACATTAATCCAATAGAACTTTTGTGGTCGTACCTAGAAACCTTAATTCATGGTGCCACGCGACCCCTTTACAATGTGCGTAAATTGAAGAACCAGTTGGTGAATGCTTTTATTAAATTCTTGATATTATTTCAAATAATAAAATTTCATATAAAGGAGAAAGCTCCGACTTCAATTTTTTCCCCATTCCTCAAAACTAACGCTGCAATAAATGCTGATTTACTGCCCACTGGAGACATTTTTCAGCTGTTCCAAAAAATGGTTTCACTTCTGCAGTAACTAAATTTTAGAACTGGGTGTTTTTAAGCGAGATTAAATGATAAAGGACTCCTATTGCCTCTCAAAAATGGGTGCACAATCTTTAGTATCATGGGAATAAAATCCCCTGCCTTGCTCACTTTTATATTCATATATATATATATATATATATATATATATATATAAATATATATATATATATATATATATATATATATATGAATGCATATACATATGAAACCTGCCGTAGCATACCGTGCTTCAGGAATGTAACGTGGTCAAACTGGTGTAGTCGGTGGCGAAAAGAATGCGATTTATCAGAAAAACTTTATCAGCGTCTTTATTTAGCAAATCCAACAGCAAAATCCAACAAAAAAAAGTCGTTCGGCTTTTATAAATTTGGGGACACCACAGGCGGGACAAATGGAATGTTCTTATCAGCAAAGAAGAATGACTACTTAATTTAGCCAACAGGTAGGAGATTTTCTAAGACAAAAGTGTTTAAAGCCAAGAGGCTACTAAAAAGATGACGAAATCTTAGATTTGGTGGGTTTTTAATACAAGAGTTAGTACATTTAGTTTAAGACTAAAGTATTAAATTTTTACATTACACACTCACACACACACACATACATACATACATATATATATATATATATATATATATATATATATATATATATATATATATATATAATATATATATATATGTATATGTGTGTGTGAGTGTGTAATGTAAATATATATATATATATATATATATATACATATATATGCACACATATATATGTATATGACAAAAAAGTCCAATATAATTAGACATTAGTGTTATTTATAGATAAATATATAAATCTATGATCATTATTTAAAGAAATATTATGTAAAATATAATAAAAAAATCTGTACTCAACTATTTAGCATATCCGTAGAATTTATTTCAAAGGAAAGTTGAGTAAATACATTTTACCTCCTGAAACAATTCAATTTAAATATCCTTTTCATATTTCTCAAAACTATACTTCAATTTTATTTATATTACAAATATGTTATTTAAAAAGATAAGTATTAATACACTGCTAATATATATCTTAAGTTATTGCTATCTCACTATGATTTCATTTCTAAGTTGATAAATCGAGATCATAAAAAGTTGAATGTATGGTGCCAATAATATAAAAAATTGTTTTTTTTTCTCATTTTTTTCAGGCCACGCTCTCTTATTTCTAAATAAGATGAACAGGAAAAAATTTTCTTTTACTCAATTAGTAACTCTAGACCTCGTTCAAAATAACAGCCGGTAAAGCTGTTAGAATTTCATTTTCTAAATAAACGAGTTTCAGCCGGAGAATAAAGAATCCGGTGACGGTAAGCAGAACTGTTTTGTTTTTGGATCATAAATATTGCCTTTAAAATTAAAATGGAAAGGAAGTTTAATAAACGAATGGATAAAGTATTACCGGTATTTTTTTATGAGAAATGCTCGGATGCTTTTGTAATTAAAAAATGCTAAACTGGAATCTATAGAGTACAGCTGACAAACTTACGATAAATTTTTTTAAATATTTCTAAAAGTAAATATCCTGTTCTGACGAGTTTTGCTTCCAGTTTTGTATCCGATTAATCCGCCCGTGTAAGAGTGTGGTGAGAACATCATAAAATCATGGATCCCTGACGACTACAGGCTACTGATAATTTATGGGGTACCTATGATATCATAGATCGTGGTTTGAAGACGTGCTTTTATAGTTCTGGTAGGTCTTGATGTCACCTGTGTAGGTCACTAATTTGATTTATGATTCATATAACTGGAACTATTTTTCAAATTCGGTCATTGAGTAACTGTTGACATAGATATATACTTGACCAGGAACAAAATTACTGCGCCTGCGCGGCTGATGTTGGAGTATATAAAGCAGATAGGCTTTCTCTTTCAAAACATAGACCGATTATTGGCATAATGGACAAAACAGCTAATTTATCAGATTTCGATATGTGTCAAAACATTATGGTTTGGCGATTAGGAATACAGAATCAGAAAGAGCGAGTTTAAAGAGCTATTCAGTTGATAGCACAATTCGAAAGTGGTGTATAAATAATGAAATGACAAGTGGCCAGACAGCGGTGTGTAGTCCACGTCCCATTGAATACCGTGGAGAGCGGAGATGTTCGCTGTGGCCGAAGTGCTACAACATTCGAAACAACCACTAACTACAACAGTGAATATACAGACAGTCTTTCTATACACACTTTGTAGGATACATTGTTGAATATTGGCCTACGCTGACGAAAGCCGAAGAATGTTTTAACATTGACGGCACTTCCTCGCCAACTGCGTCTGCAATGGGCCAAGAAACATCATAATTGGACAATATAAGAATGGAAAAAAGTTGCCTGATCCAACAAATCAAGTTTTCTTTTGTCCATCAAACTGACGGGCGTGGGAAGATAAGTCAATTTCCAAAGGAAACCCTGGCTCCCGGATGCACAAATGGACAAAGACAAGAAAGTGGTGGGGATATTATGGTTTGATCAATGTTTTCTT
>CM063498.1:179557672-179625172 GCA_032207245.1 Pardosa pseudoannulata
GAGCTTAACTTTTTCACATTTTAATCAAATCTAAAAAATAAGAAAGTTATACTTAAGTTTAAAATATCTAGTCAAAATAAAATGTAATATGAAATTTAAAGTCATTCAAATTGCACGATGTAATTAAATATAACGAAATTTCATTGAAATTGTATCTAAATCGACCATATGAAAAAATAACTGCAGATCCTTTAAAAAAAACAAGAGATTGGTAAATGTTCGTTAATAATTAATGTTATGAAACTGATTTTAAATGTTGTTTCAAATATAACTATATTTAATAGCAATCAATATAAGTTTATCTAAACATTTCTAATACCTAAGGCATACATTTTATGCTAATTAAACTATTTTTGTACGTAAAAGTCTATTTATACTATATACAAACCTTGTTCTTAATATGAAAGTCCATTTGGCATATTTCAATTTCTGCAAATTAGTACAATATGGTACAAAATTTAAAACACATTTTGACATATTTTTCAACTTATTAATTAACTTTCTTTACCTCCAAGTGAAATCACCTTGTGCAATTATATAATTACAAATTTACAATTTTAACTTTCATGAATTTAGCGTAAAAATAATTTTAACGTATGTAACGTAATAATAACGTAAATATTATATATGTAAATAAAAAGTTTTAATAATTAATGTAATATGTGTTGAAATCATTATTTTGTGACTTAATTTTTAAAGAATTTTTTAATTAAATGTTTTAAGTGTATTAAGTTTTTACAGTAAGCAACCAAATCTTCATTTTTTTATCTTAATTAAACAACCTCCACAGGGCTACCAATTTATTTATTGCTATTTATTTTAACTTTATTAAGAAATTAAAATGGATCACATTTTTTTACTTTATATTATACCGTTATATATTTATGTACTTTATATTATACAGCTAATAAATATTGTCTATTACTTATTTTATTTATAAATTAATTTTTATGAATTGCGTATAATCTTAGTGGTAATACGGACCCATGTCTGTAAAAGTGAATCACTTCGGAAACTATTCTTAATAATTTATTAATAAATTCTTAATAAAACTATCCTTGATAAAATTTGTTTTATCAAAAAAAAAGTTATTTTATTTACAAAATTATTTTTATTGATAGTATGCAACATTATCTAAATATCTATAAAAATTTGGTTTTAAAATAAAATACTATTTTCTAGAATAATAATTACCTTTCTTTATTATTATCCTATTATGATCCCATTATTATTACCATACCTGGTGGACACACAAAGGCTAGTAGTTTATACATATTTAAGTTTAGCAAGAAATAATCATCCACATTTTTATTCTTACAAAAAGAAAATTATGAAAAATGCCACTATAAGAAAAATTTTAAATATTTCATATATAAATTTGATTTTTCTGTCAGTTATTGAGCGCTATGGCTTACTTTTTGGCAACACGAGGGCTTATGAAATCAGGACCTACTACTTAAAGCCGATTCTGAAAGGCTACGAACACCCATGACAGGTGCTGGATTCGAATCCGAAAACCGGTTCCGAAAACAGCCTAGTCTTGGGGACAATGTTTTTTATTTATTTATTTATTTTTTACATTTTATGTTTTAATGTATTCCTATAATAAATATAAATAATTTTTATAACTTAGATTCGTATAATAATGTAGAAAAAGTGTATACTAACAACAGTATTTTTAAAACATTTTCTGCTTGAAAGGTATTATTTTACGTAAATACATAGGTGTACATATTTTTTATCTTACCCGAATTTTTTTTTCTCATTTTATGTTTTTTAAATATTGCTATATAAGAAAATAAGTTTTTATAAAGTTAGATTCTTACCATAATGTAGAAACAATTATGATAACTAGAGAAGAACTATTATATAAAATCAAACATAGGCCGCATTCTAGTTCCCTTAGCTAATTTTTTGTAAGATACATAGATAATATAACTTTTAATGACTTAAAGCTTATTACATTTTCAAGAAAATAGATGAAAAGGAAAATTAAATTCGGTTTGAGAATCTACGGTCACATTGATTCTCTCTAAATCTGAAATTTTGTAAGTTAGATTACTGAAAAATCACTATCCATTTTCCTGGTTACATAATTATATGTACGGTTTTTATCTCAATTAAAATTACAATGCAAGCAAATAGTTAAATATAAGATATTTTCTCGTTTGCTTTCTGTTTAAGCAATCCCACTCAAATAAAATAAAGAACTATGAATGGGTTTCTAATTTGCTGACAATAGTATTAGTAGTATGAATTTAACGATAAAAAGAGAAAATTTAGCATTTAAAACCTTTTAATAATTCTATTTTCCTTTAGAAGATTTCAGCATTTTTTTTTCGGTATAATGGACAGACATTAAATGGAATATCCTTTATTTTTGCAGTGAAACTAAGAGATAAAGTAAAGTATCCATAACACTATCAAAAAACAGAAAGCTCTTTATTGAATGACATATTTCTTGGAATTGAAAATAGATGAAAGTTAGATGAAAGAAAGTTAGATTCTTATAATAATGTAGAAAAAATTATGATAACTGGAGAAGAACTATTATATTGAATCAAAAATAGGCTGTCTTCTAGTTCCCGTAACCAATTTTGTATAGGATACATAGATAATATATAACTTTTAATGACTGATTATATTTTCAAGAAAATCGATGAAAAGCAATTAAATTTGGTTTGAAAATTTACGGTCGCATTAATTCTCTTTAAATATGAAATTTATAAGTTAGATTATGAAATAATTATATCCATTTTCCTATTCACATAATTATAAGTAAGGTTTTTGCCTCAATTAAAATTACAATGAAAGCAAATAGTTAAATATAAGATACTTTCTCGTTTATTTTTTAAGCAATCCCATTCAAATAAAGTAAAGAAGTATGAATGGGTTTCCAATATGCTGACAATAGTATTAGTAGTATGAATTTAACGATAAAAAGAGAAAATATTAGCATTTTAAACATTTAATAAATCTATGTTCCCTTAGAAGATTTCATCATTATTTTTTCAGTACAATGGTCAGACATTAAATGGAATATCCTTTATTTTTGCAGTGAAACGAAGCGATAAAGTAAAGTATCCAAAACATTATCAAAAAACAGAAAGCTCTTTATTGAATGACATATTTCTTGGAATTGAAAATAGATGAAAGTTAGATGAAAGAAAGTTAGATTCTTATAATAATGTAGAAAAAATTATGATAACTAGAGAAGAACTATTATATTGAACCAAATATAGTCTGTCTTCTAGTTCACGTAACTAATTTTTTATAAGATACATAGATAATATAACTTTTAATGACTTAAAGCTTATTACATTTTCAAGAAAATCGATGAAAAGCAATTAAATTTGGTTTGAAAATCTATGGTCGCATTAATTCTCTTTAAATATGAAATTTATATGTTAGATTACTGAAAACTTACTAACCATTTTCTTGCTCACATAGTTATAAATGAAGTTTTCATCTTAATTAAAATTACAATGTAAGCAAATAGTTAAATATAAAAAAAATTTCTTGTTTATTTTCTGTTTAAGCGATCCCATTCAAATAATATAAAGAACTATGGATGGGTTTTCAATGTGCTGACAATATTATTAGTACAATGAATTTAACGATAAAAAGAGAAAATGTTAGCATTTTAAACCTTTTAACAAATCTATGTTCCCCTAGAAGATTTCATCATTTTTTATTTAGTACAACAGACAGACATTAATTAGAATATCCTTTATTTTTGCAGTGAAACGAAGCTATAAAGTAAAGTATCCAAAACGCTATCAAAAAACAGAAAGCTCTTTATTGAAGGACATATTTCTTGGAATTGAAAATAGATGAAAGTTAGATGAAAGAAAGTTAGATTCTTATAACAATGTAGAAAAAGTTATGATAACTAGAGAAGAACTATTATATTGAATCAAAATAGGCTGTCTTCTAGTTCCCGTAACCAATTTTTTATAAGATACAAAGATAATATAAATTTTACTGACTTAAAGCTTATTATATTTTCAAGAAAATCGATGAAAAGCAATTAAATTTGGTTTGAAAATCTACGGTCGCATTAATTATTTTTAAATATGAAATTTATAAGTTAGATTATTGAAAAATTATTATCCATTTTCCTATTCGCATAATTATAAGTAAGGTTTTTATCTTAATTGAAATTACAATGCAATCCTATAGTTAAATATAAGAAATTTTCTCGTTTATTTTCTGTTTAAGCAATTCCATTCAAATAAAATAAAGAACTATGAATGGGTTTCCAATATGCTGACAATATTATTAGTGTGATGAATTCAACGATAAAAAGAGAAAATATTAGCATTTTAAACCTCTTAATAAATCTATGTTCCCTTAGAAGATTTCATCCTTTTTTTTCGGTACAATGGACAGACATTAAATGGAATATCCTTTATTTTTGCAGTGAAACGAAGCGATAAAGTAAAGTATCCAAAACACTATCGAAAAACAGAAAGCTCCTTATTGAATGACATATTTCTTGGAATTTTTTTTTTCGAGAGCCATTAGTGCTTCACTCGTGTTTATTTTTATTTCTTTAATGAAACACCTGGTTTCAGCTTTAAATAAATCATGCGTCGAAAGTACTTAAACGAAAGATGAATTGCACAAAATAAAAGAAGTAGTATGTATTTTTTTCCATCTATTATTCGGACGCTATTTTTTTTCATCTCAACATTTTTTACCTTCTATTGCAAATGCAACGAAATTTCGCCATCAATGAAATAACCTTAATTTGCTAATTATTCCTTATTTGCAAGATTTTTTTCTGGAAAATAGCTGATGAAAAGCCTTTAAGTGCATCTATTAATGGATTTATTAAGGTTTTTTAACGCGCAAAGTAAAAGAAATAAATGCACACTGTTTCTATTTAACTCGGGTATTTTTATAGTAATGACATAGTTGATGACTGCTTTCAGCGAGCTTTTTAATGGAGGCAAAAACAAGCCTATAATTCAACTTTATTGATTTCTTTCATATATAAGTGATACGGTTCTGACATTCCTCCGATATATCGGGATTTCTAGAACAGAGTGTTTTAAGTATTCAAATGTTTAGCTTTTATCATCTATGTTCCAAATGAAGAATTTTATACGGGAAATCAATACATTTCAAACTTATAACACACCTTCATTTTAATTAAAGCATAATTCTTAACTTATAGGTCAAAAAAGGTCTTATGAGGTCTAAGGAATTTCACAGAATAGCAGACGTATTTATTTCCTATTTAGGGAGAGGATTTTACGGGATTCTCATACATTATTTTGCATAGTACTGATGTAGAAACATATTAAGAATAAAAGTTATTTTATGTATAGGTGAGAGATTTGACATTCCTCTGATATATCAAAATATCTTTGATAAATCAGCCTCCTCTTTTTGATCTTTTGACACGGATAATCCAAATGAAAATTTTAAAAGAGAGAGTTAATCCATTACAAAATTACGAAACACCTCTATCAATGCAGATTTAATTACAGTAAATAAATGTATTTATTAACATACTTAGATGTTTATTAGCTCAAAAAGGTCTTGTGATGTCTAAGGAAATTCGTTGAACAACAGTTTCCATTTCGCATTAGTTTACAGCAGAGGTGGGCAAAAGTTTATCCGGCCCTTTGAAAAATCCAGCATGCAATTTTTTTAAATCTCTTATATGCGATTTTCTTGTAATAAACAGTATTGGTATGCATAGTGTACATATAAATAATGAAAAATATATAAATAATCGAGATTATTATAATTTGAACAGCTGTAACCATATCCCTACTTTAATGTATGCAACATACATACTCTCATAAAGCATGTGGTCGGCTTACTACATAGAATTGAACGTGCACTTCTCTCACTCTTCGAGGGACGACAGACCGCAGCACGCGTATTGTTTATTTTGATTTAGCACTAGTCGCATACTCGTCATTTCTTTTGAGACTAATGTTTGTTATTTTGCAAATATAATAATAAATTGAAAAAGTGGACTTTTGTAGGTAAATTTTCATAATTCTATTTACTATTATATTTACAAAATGTAATATAAATATAAATATGTAATAACTATGATCAAAATAAAATAATTTGTATCGTTAACATATAAATAAATATCAAAATAAAATCTTTCATTAACTGATTTATTTAATGACCATTAATTTAATATAATGGATCATATTTCTTTAAAAATGACGTGACATATTTTACTGGGCACAATTGTTCGCATATACACCTAAGTAAGACAATTTATTATTACTATTATCTTTTATTAACTGTCAAATTTCTCTGTCCAAAAGCTTTAAAATGATACTTATAGTGTTTTTGTCAAATAAAATTTTTGACCAAGGAAAAAACTCCACCCAAAACATTCGAGTGTGCACAGCGTTCGCGGTATAGTCCTCCGGCCCGGGAGACATTTTGAAAATTTCATTTTGGCCCGCGCTTAAAAGTATTTGCCCATTCCTGGTTTACAAGATGGATATTACAGGAGTCTAATGTATAAATTTGCATAGTACTATAAGTACAGAACTTTCTATGCATACGTGAAAAGTCTTGCATTAATCTGATATACTAGTTTTGTTTTTAACAGAGGTTTTTTAGACCTCCATTTATTGATCTTTTGGCCCAGTCAAACCAAACGAAAGTTTTAGCATAGGGAGATAATTCATTTCAAAATTGCGAAACAGCTTCCTTAAGGCTGTTATAATTAATGTAAAATAAATTATATAATTAAATTAGTTCAATTTTTTAGGTCAAAAAAGATTTTATACAGTCTAAGGAAATTCCTTGTATAACAGTTTCTATTTCGCAGCGGATGACTGAAAGTATATTACATGAGTCTAATGTATGCATTTGCATATTATTATAGACATAGAAAATTATTCATGAGTATGGGAAACACCTTACATCCCTCTGATCGGGGTTTTAGTATAGATAAGTTTAGACCTCTACTTATTGATCTTTAGACACGGATGCCCCCTATGATAATTTTAACAGAGTGAGGAAATTCCTTTCAAAATTACTAAACAACTCCGCAGAACGATGGCCGAATGGTTAGGGTGCTGGCCTTTAGATCCAGAGTTCGTGGGTTCGAATCCCACTATGGCATAAATGTTCGTATCCGTTCGGAATCGGCTTTAAGCAGTAGGTCCCGGTCTCATTATCCCTCGTGTTGCAAAAAGTAGACCGTAGCACTCCAAAACCAAACCAAAACAACTCCTTCAATGCAGTTTTAATTAATGTAAAAAATATATTTACTAAAATACTTAGATAAAAAACTTTTTATCAGATCTAAAAGAATCTTATGACGCCTAAAAACTTTCACTGAATTACAGTTTCTATTTCGAATTGATTGACTACATTAATATTGCAGGAATCTAATACACAATTTTTCATTGTACTATTAGCAATTCTAGTGATATCACACTGATATATTGAGATTTATAAAATACTGTTTTAGGCCTCTACTTTATTGATCGTATGATTCTCCTAGGCAAAATATTAACAGAGTTACTTCATTTCGAAACTAAGAACAATCTTCCACAATTTAATTTTTAATTAATGTAGTATTATGTAAAAATTATGAAATAATAAATATAATTAATGCATTAATAATCTATATAAGTAATAATATAATTAATGCATTAATTAATGTATATAATAATATAATTAATGTATTAATCAATGTATATAAGTAATAATATAATTAATGCATTAATTAATGTATATAAGTAATAATATAATTAATGCATTAATTAATGCATATAAGTAATAATATAATTAATGCATTAATTAATGCATATAAGTAATAATATAATTAATGCATAATTATGCAATATTATAAATTTATTTATTACCTTACGTAAAACGTAAATTTATATTTTAAAGTTCTTATGACGTCTTAGAAATTCACAAAATAACAATTTTTCCATTTATTTTCCATTAACTCAAAGGATGTTATGAGAATCTAATACATAAATTTATATAGTATTGAAAGAAAACCATTTTTCTCATATGTAAGTGAAAGGTCAAATCTTTGTAATATCTATCCAAATTCTTATTAGATATTTTCAAATATTTAACATCGGATGAACTTTAATAATGTTTAGTTAAAGTCAGATGGAGTCAATCTAAAAGGTGTCTCAAAATTGTGAAACATCTTCCTCATTATAATCTTAACCCATATTGGACCGCTGTCCTATAAACAGGACAGCAAATAAAATTCCATTTAATAATAAAGTTATAAATATTTTCTGAGTGCATTTAATTTTAACACCTTTAAAATAGACACACTTTAGCATAGTAAAAAAAACTGAGAAATCAAATTATATTGTATTGTAAAATTTATTTTCAGCGACCTCTTAAAAATTGTCATTTTTTAATCTTTAATTTTATATTTATTATTATTATTTTTTAAACACTGTGAAGGTTACTTTTAGTTTAAAAACAGAGCTAATAATGTAGCTGAAAGTTTTTGTTGAAAAATATATTTTACATGTGTATTTTGTAAGTATAAAAAAGGTGCCCTAAAATTAAGACGACGGTCCAATCGTGATTATTTTCCTATGAATTCGATATTGCATTGAGAGAGCACATTCTTTTCTTATCTTTCAATGCAAACCAGTTGAAACACCTGTTCACACACCTGGACGCAACAAGGGGTAAATAGATGTCTACTCTATTCAGAAAACTAGAGATTTTTTGCAAGATAAACTTATTCTCTTACTGCCAGTTCAATAACTACAAGAGAAAACCTGCAACAGTATGCTTAAAATGTAATGTTGGACTTTGTTTTGACCGTTTCCCCGAATTCCATCTATGTATCAGCCTAATGCAATGTAAGTGATATTTGTTAAGTTTTAGTAGTGTAATGGACCGTTGTCCTATTTATAGAACAGCCAATTACATAAAAAATTAAAAATATTTTTTCAAAATTTTGGTTTTATATATGTAGTTACACCATATTAATAATATGGATGAAGTTTTAATAATTTACAGAAATATTTAGTAGGTGTGGTACAATATGGGTTAATTAGTGCAGATCTGTTAACTTTTAGGCCGAAAAAAGTACTATAAGATCCAAGAAAATTCACACAATAACAGTTTTTATTCTGTTTTGGTTACCTCAGAGATTAAAACCGGATTTTAATCTGTAAATTTATACGATACTGAAAGTATAAATTTTCTATAATATTTTTTCTGTAATAAATATAATAATTGTCAGACATTATCCTTTATATGATAATGTCAGACAATCTTCTAATATATCTGGATTTCAGAAATAGAGTATATTAAGCATCCAAGTATTTTGATTTTGTAATTTGTGTTTGAAATACAAACATTAACAGAGGGAGTCAATTGATTTAAAAATTATAAACACCTGTTTCGTAACTGTTTTAATCAATGCAAACAAATTTATTTGTTAACGTACTTAACTCAAAGGTTTATTAGATCGGAAAGAGTTTTATGAGGTGTAAGGAGGTTTACAGAACAGCAGTTCTAATCACGTATTTTTTAACTCAAATATTATTACGGGAGTCCAATACACAAATATATAAAGTATTTAACGAAATAAATTCTCTGATATAAGAGATAGATGTGGCACCCTTCCAATATATAGAAAACTCTAAAATCAAAATTTTAAGAATCCAAATATTTCCTAATTCATGGAGGCTTCTTATGTATAATTCATCCAGAGACACTAAAATTTCAAAACCGATGAGTGCAGTGAATGCCTATCATAAGAGACTTGTTTTATGATATAAGCAGTATGACATTTTTAATTTTATCAGTTTTCTAGATTACGATTATTTGTGACTATTATGTTTGGTTTAGAACGCTATTTCTAATTTCTTTAATTATACAAATATCAAAAATATGGGGTCCTACTGCTTAAACCTTTAAGGGGACAACACGCATTCAAAGAACATATTTTGATCAAAAATTTAGAATGATATTTTATTCCTGAAAAAATTAAGTTAGATATAAGCTTTTGTGTCGAAAGATATTTTCCGAATAACATGTTTATTTTACTGCATTAAGACCAGTTGCTTTGTCATAAAGCTTAATTTTAAGCCCTTTAAAATATTTTCCAGTTTGGCGATTTTGGTTTTGAATTAGTAATTTCGACATATTCTAGGTGCATTACTTTTATACTATTTATTCAAAATTGAGATTATCTATCAATGTGTTGTTTTTAATCATTAAATGGGGTACGATTTTGAAAACTGCGAGGTATTTTTTTAGTTAAAAGTTTTAATACCGTAAAACAGCAAAAATATTGCTGAAAAGTATAATTTTAAATTATTGTCTGATATAAATAGTAGTTAACGTAAGCAAAACTCAATGCCTAGCTTAACTCTGTATAAATTCTAAAGATAAAATGAAAAATAAAAGTATTTTGTTAGTATGTTTTGCATTAGGAACATTTTTAAGGTATATTGTTGGGCGAATAAGTTTTTATCAAATAGACTCGTATTTTAGTCAAAAAATATTTTCTAACAAACTGTTGCGATTAAAGACTTAAAGTATTAAAAATTAAAATTCAACGTTTGTCCCTTTAACTTTTAATATGCGATCTCAAAGATTACTTCCTTAATAATTTTCTTTTCTCTAAATCACAATTGACATGTGACTCTCACAGTACCTTGCTGCAGCTTGTAGCCACGATTACTTAACCATTTATATCCTGAATTAATTTACCATCAGCTTTCTTACTGTATTTTTGCATCTTTAGATAAGTTAATGGATATTATTAGATAGTCTCAATGGAGAATAAACATAGAAAAAATAAAATTAATTTTTACTGGATTTTAGTAGTAATTTTGCAGCTGGTACTTTCTAGTACCAACATATATTTTTGACACTATGATAAAAATTAAAACATTAAATTGTGAATAAAACAAATGAAATGCCTACCTGAGAAGTATAGAAGTCTCTTAAAGATAATAGTACCAAATAACTGGTAATAAACCACTAAATTTACTTAATTGAACAAGACGTGTATCAACTCTACCACAAATGACCTACGAATGAAGTACGGCAATTATAAAATCCTTACTATGTAAATAAAAAGGATTCCTGATTGGTTCTGTCATTTCTTTTCTGCTATAGGAACTGCATCGTTCCTGTCCTTGTGAGTACCGTCTTTAATAGGAATATAAGTGTTTGATTGAAGCGGTACTTATAAGTACCATCAGAAAATAAAGGATTAACAAGCTGCAAACTATTAAAAATTACTTGAAACGAACCAATGAAGATACTTTTGTCTAAAAAAGTGCATTTAGAGTATTTAAAGGTTAACTCAATTTCCTTCCGTTCATTCATTTTACTGTACTGAAGTACTTCAATGCAAGTCTATTCAAGGAATATATAGGTGTTTGATTGAAGCTGTACTCATAAGTAAGCGCCAGGAAAAAAAAGGGTTCAGAAGCATCAAACTATTGAAAATTAATTGAAACGAACCAATGGAGATACTTTTGTCTAAAAAAGTACATTTACCGTATTTAAAGGTTAACTCAATTTCCTTCCGTTCATACATTTTACTGTACTGAAGTACTTCAATGTAAGTCTATTCAAGGAATATATAGGTGTTTGATTGAAGCTGTACTCATAAGTAAGCGCCAGGAAAAAAAGGGTTCAGAAGCTTCAAACTATTGAAAATTAATTGAAACGAACCAACGGAGATACTTTTGTCTAAAAAAGTGCATTTACAGTATTTAAAGGTTAACTCAATTTCCTTCCGTTCATACATTTTACTGTACTGAAGTACTTCAATGCAAGTCTATTCAAGGAATATATAGGTGTTTGATTGAAACGGTACTCATAAGTAAGCGTCAGGAAAAAAAGGATTGAGAAGCTGCAAACTATTGAAAATTAATTGAAATGAACCAAAGGAGATACTTTTGTCTAAAAAAGTGCATTTATAGTATTTAAAGGTTAACTCAATTTCCTTCCGTTCATAAATTTTATTGTACTGAAGTACTTCAATGCAAGTCTATTCAAGGAATATATAGGTGTTTGATTGAAGCGGTACTCATTAATAAGCGTCAGGAAAAAAATGGTTAAGGAGCTGCAAACTATTGAAAATAACTGAAACGAACCAATGGAGATACCTTTGTCTAAAAAAGTGTATTTACAGTATTTAAAGGTTAACTCAATTTCCTACCGTTCATACATTTTACTGTACTGAAGTCCTTCAATGCATTACAAGTCTAAACTCTATAAATCCTTATTTCAAGAGAGAAGCGTTTAAAAGTTACGATTATTTAGAATTAAATGCAAAGCCAACTTCAATAAGGAGCAAATAGTGTACTATTTGTGCTTGACTTACGTTGACTTAGCAGTTAATATTATGTTCTGGCACAAAGGTTTTACCTTTTCGCTACGGTTATTACTTTCGGAACACAACTAAAACATATTTTCGACTTTAATTCTTTCCAGCGGAATTCCCAAATTTGCATTTTATTCCTTCTTATATGAAACTAACAGAAATAACTTTCATTGAAAGCTATCAAAACCCCCAGAAGGATCTCTGGATATTACAGAGAAACCGAATTTCAAAAACGATGAATGCAATGTTATGCATTTCACATTAGACTACCCGTTTATTCTGGAGATTAAAAGGAGATGCATTAGTTCTGGGGGAAACCATTAAAAGCTACTAGCGCATTCGAACCGTAAACGGAAAGTTTTATTGCTATTTTAGTGACTGCAAATGCTCGCAGTGTAATTGCCTCTCGCGTGGAGCAATCCGTGGCTAAGCATTAAGGAATTGTTTTCCCTTGTTCATTTCCGCCCTTGTTCTTTTCGCTGTTCTTTTTTTTTAATGGATTGATTTCGAAAAATAAGAAATATATATAATCGAATGATTTAAGTTAAAGAAATCAGGAGTGTTTAAAACGACGCCATGAATTTAAAGTACGAATGCTAAGTCGTTTTCTTATGACCGGCAGAATAATTTTGCTATTTCTTAACCAGTAAAAAAAATTTAAGAAGGATAGAAAAATTATTATATCTTTCTAAGCAATAATCATTAAAGATGCGTCTGTTGGTATGTAGGGATAATTTTCAACTAAATAAAATTGCTCAAAATTTACGGAAGTATAATATTATGTCCTAGTAGTAAAAAGTAATTGAATGTTTTTTTTTTACCGTTTATGTTATTAGTTTTTGAGATGCTAGAAAAAACAATTTAAAACAAAACTTGTGAAAATAATTGTAACATAGCTTCAATGATTTGGAAAAAAAAAATCGTGTTAGTAAAATTCCAAAATTAAACATATGACTTATTAAATATTTGAAATATAATAATAACATTTAATCTGTTATTTAGATTAATAATAAAAGTAGATTTAGATTCATAATAAATTTTATATTAATACATAAAATCATTAAAGATGCGTATGTTGGTATGTAGGGATAATTTTCAACTAAATAAAATTGCTCGAAATTTACGGAAGTATAATATTATGTCCTAGTAGTAAAAAGTAATTGAATGTCTGTTTTTACCGTTTATGTTAATAGTTTTTGAGATGCTAGAACTGCAATTTAAAATAAAACTAATGAAAATAATTGTAACATAGATTCTATGATTTCGAAAAAAAAATAGTGTTAATAAAATTCCAAAATTAAATGTACGTCTTATTAAATATTTGAAATATAATAATAACATTTAATTTGTTATTTAAATAAATAAAGGGAGATTTATACTCATAATATAATTTTTATTAATATATAAAAGCATTAAAAAACGTCTGTTGGTTTGTAGGGATAATTTTCAACTAAATAAAATTGCTTGAAATTTACGGGAGTATAAAATTATATCCAAGTAGCAAAAGTAAGAATTCTATTTTTACCTTTATGTTATTTGAGATGGTAGTCAACAATTTAATAAAACTAATTAAAAAATAATTGTAAAATAGCTTCAATGATTTCGAAAAAAATTCATTTTAATAATATTTCCAACTTAAAACGTATAACTTACTAAATACTTGAAATATAATAATAACATTTAATTTGTTATTTAGATTAATAATAAAAGTACATTTATACTCATAATAAATTTTTTATTAATATATAAAGACATTAAAATACCAGCATACCAACGTCTGTTGGTATGTAAGAATAACATTCAACTAAATAAAATTGCTTGAAATTTACAAAAGTATAAAATTATATCGTACTAGTAAAAAATAATTGAATGTCTGTTTTTACAGTTTATGTTATCAGTTTTTGAGATGCTAGAAACGAAAATTTAAAATAAAACTAATGAAAAAAAATTGTAACATAGCTTCAATGATTTGGAAAATTTTTTTTTAATCAAATTTCAAACATTAAACGTATAACTTATTAAAAATTTGAAATATAATAATAACATTTAATTTGTTATTTAGATTAATAATAAAAGTAGATTTTTACTCATAATAAAATTTTTATTAATATAAAATCATTAAAATGCGTATGTTGGTAAGTAGGAATAATTTTCAACTAAATAAAATTGCTCGAAATTTACGGAAGTATAATATTATATCCTAGTAGTAAAAATTAATTAAATGTCTGTTTTTACCGTTTATGTTAATAGTTTTTGAGATGTTAGAAAACAAATTTAAAATAAAACTAATGAAAATGATTGTAACATAGATTCTATGATTTCGAAAAAAAATAGTGTTAATAAAATTCCAAAATTAAACGGATCCCTCATTAAATATTTGAAATATAATATTAACATTTAATTTGTTATTTAAATAAATAATAAAGGGAGATTTATTCTCATAATATAATTTTTATAAATATATAAAAGCATTAAAAAACGTCTGTTGGTTTGTAGGGATAATTTTCAACTAAATAAAATTGCTTGAAATTTACGGAAGTATAAAATTATATCCAAGTAGTAAAAAGTAATTGGATATCTATTTTTACCGTTTATGTTATCAGTTGAGATGCTAGAAACAACAATTTAAAATAAAACTAATGAAAATAATTGTAACATAGCTTCAAGGATTTGGAAAAAATTTCGTGTTAATAAAATTCCAAAATTAAACATATGACTTATTAAATATTTGAAATATAATAATAACATTTAATCTGTTATTTAGATTAATAATAAAAGTAGATTTAGATTCATAATAAAATTTTTATTAATACATAAAGTCATTAAACATGTGTCTGTTGGTATGTAAGAATAACTTTCAACTAAATAAAATTGCTTGAAATTTACGGAAGTATAAAATTATATCCAAGTAGTAAAAAGAAATTGAATGTCTGTTTTTACCTTCTATTTTATCAGTTTTTGAGATGCTAGAAACAACAATTTAAAATAAAACTAATTAAAAAAATTGTAAAATAGCTTCAATGATTTCGAAAAAAATTCATTTTAATAATATTTCCAACTTAAAACGTATAACTTATTAAATACTTGAAATATAATAATAACATTTAATTTGTTATTTAGATTAATAATAAAAGTACATTTATACTCATAATAAAATTTTTATTAATATATAAAGGAATTAAAATAAGTCTGTTAGTATCTAGGAATAATTTTAAATTAAATAAAATTGCTTGAAATTTACGGAAGTATAAAATTATATCGTACTAGTAAAAAGTAATTGAATGTCTGTTTTTACCGTTTATGTTATCAGTTTTTGAGATGCTAGAAACGAAAATTTAAAATAAAACTAATGAAAAAAAATTGTAATATAGCTTCAATGATTTGGAAAAAAAATTAACAAAATTTCAAACATGAAACATATAATTTATTAAAAATTTGAAATATAATAATAACATTTAATTTGTTATTTAGATTAATAATAAAAGTAGATTTTTACTCATAATAAAATTTTTATTAATATATAAAGGAATTAAAATAAGTCTGTTGGTATGTAGGAATAATTTTAAATTAAATAAAATTGCTTGAAATTTACGGAAGTATAAAATTATATCCAAGTATTAAAAAGTAATTGAATGTCTGTTTTAACTTTTATGTTATCACTTTTTGAGATGCTAGAAACGAAAATTTAAAATAAAACTAATTAAAAAAATTTTAACACATCTTCTATGATTTGGAAAAAAATTATTTTAATAAAATTTAAACAATTAAACGGATCCCTCATTAAATATTTGAAATATAATAATAATATTTAATCTGTTATTTAGATTAATAATAAAAGTAGATTTAGATTCATAATAAATTTTATATTAATATATAAAGTCATTAAAGATGCGTATGTTGGTAAGTAGGAATAATTTTCAACTAAATAAAATTGCTCGAAATTTACGGAAGTATAATATTATATCCTAGTAGTAAAAATTAATTGAATGTCTGTTTTTACCATTTATTTTATGAGTTTTTGAGATGCTAGGAAAAACAATTTAAAACAAAACTAATGAAAATAATTGTAACATAGCTTCAATAATTTTGAAAAAAATTCGTGTTAATAAAATTCTAAAATTAAACATATGACTTATTAAATATTTGAAATATAATAACATTTAATCTGTTATTTAGATTAACAATAAAAGTAGATTTACATTCATAATAAAATTTTATTAATATATAAAGTCATTAAACATGTGTCGCTTTTCGCTGTTCTTTTTTTTTTAATGGATTGATTTCGAAAAATAAGAAATATATATAATCGAATGATTTAAGTTAAAGAAATCAGGAGTGTTTAAAACGACGCCATGAATTTAAAGTACGAATGCTAAGTCGTTTTCTTATGACCGGCAGAATAATTTTGCTATTTCTTAACCAGTAAAAAAAATTAAGAAGGGTAGAAAAATTATTATTATATCTTTCCAAGCAATAATCCTTAAAGATGCGTCTGTTGGTATGTAGGAATAACTTTCAACTAAATAAAATTGCTTGAAATTTACGGAAGTATAAAATTATGTCTTAAAAAATAATTGTAAATAATTGTAAAAAAAATAATAGTAAAAAATAATTGAATGTCTGTTTTTACCGTTTATGTTATCAGTTTTTGAGATGTTAAAAAAGAAAATTTTAAATAAAACTAATGAAAATAATTGTAACACAGCTTCGATGATTTGGAAAATATTCTTTTAATAAAATTTAAAACATTAAACGTATCACTTATTAAATATTTGAAATATAATAATAACAGTTAAGCTGTTATTTAGATCAAATAAAACCCGTTTAGACTCATAATAAAAATTTTTATTAATATATACATTTTAAAGATGTTTTTATAGAGAATAATTTTTCAACTAAATTTGTTGAAATTTATGAAGTATAAATCATATTTTATTAAAAATATTGAATGTTGTTTTTGTTTATTTATCATTTCTGCGATGAAAAAAATTTTAAAATAAAACTAAAAAAAAATTGAAACAGCTTCAATGATTAAAAAAATTACTTTAAAAAAATCAAATTAAACTATGACTTATTAAATATTTGAAATATAAAATACTTGTTCTGTTAATAGATTATAATAAAAGGATTTAGACTCTAATAAAAATTTTATTAATATAAAGTCATAAAATGCCTCTGTTGAAATAGGTATATTTCAACTAATAAAATTGTTTGAAATTTCGAAGTATAAATTATATTATAGATAAATAATTTATTGTCTGTTTTTATTTATTTAACAGTTTTTATGCTAAGAAACAGCAATTTAAATAAACTAATTAAAAAAATTGTAACACCTTCATATGATTTGAAAAAATTCGTTTTATTAAAATCAAACAAAAACATAAGTATAAAAATTTAAATCATAATTTTAATTTGTTATATAAATAATATAGTTAGATTTTTATATAATATAATTTTTATTAGTATAAATGAAATATATGTTGGTATGTATTTAAACTAATTATATTAAGTGTTAAAATTATATAGTAGTAATTAGTTAATGTCTGTTATTAGTTCTGTTATTAGTTTTTGAGATGTAGAAACACAATTGAAATAACTAATGAAAAAAAATTGAATATTTTGTTTTTTTTTTATATTTTGTATTTCATTATTTATTAAAAAATTTGGGTTTGATTTATATAAACCCCTTAATGCACAGTTTATTAAGAAATCCGGCCAAAAAAAACCAATTTTTTAAATGTAAAAACACAATTTAGAACGTTATCTTAACGCATCTTGTATGCGTAGATATCAACTATGAAACCCTTATGTTTCATATCTCAAGAATAAGGTATATAAAGTGATGGCTCGAATCAAGGATATCTTTACAGCCAGAGCATAGTAATAAAAGAGTTAACAATATTTTCTATTACATTATATTTTAGTAAAATATCTATTGATAAATGAACGAATACGAATACGCTGTCGGAAAGCGGTTCACAAGGAAGAGATAAGTCGTAAGTGATAAGTGATAAGTAGAAAAAAATATATTTTATACTTGAATGAGTAAGTGTTATAGCTTACAATCCCATGTAAATGACAAATATCAATAAAATGATTTTTTTCTTTCTTATCGTTATTTTCAATTCTCGATTGCATTCGAGTGTGAAAAATTATAGTAACATAAAGTACAAAGCTGCTCAAATTATCTCAAGTGTACACAGTTTGGCCAGTTTAGCGCACTCGAGTTAACTCGAGCGTGCACGTTAACAGGTTAATAGAAAAAAATTTATCAATATATAAAGGCATTAAAGATGTGACTGTTGGTATGTACGAATAACTTTCAGCTAAATAACATTGCGTGAAATTACGTGAAATTTAAAATTATGCCCTAGTAATAAAAAGTAATTGAATGTTTCTTTTCTACAATTTATTTTTTTATCAGATTTTCAGATATTAAAAAAATATTTAAAATAAAACTGATTAATAAAATTGAAACATCACTTCAGTGTTTCGACAATTTTGTTTTCTAAAATTATAAGTATTAAAAATCAAATATTAAAAATTGTATGTATCCCTTATTAAATATTTGCAATTTAATTTCAAAGTTTCTAAATTGTTATTTGTATTAACACATTGTATGCGGACACACGTACTAGTACGTTTTCTGACGACTGATACTTGAGTGCCGGTCACTTACAAGTACGGGTTAGTGTAACACCATGGTTTGGTTGTAGCTACAAAAGTAACGGTATATACAGGAAAACTTGTGTATAACGGTATATATAGAAAATGTTGTCTACTACATAAATTCTGGAAAAATTTCGACAAATAAAGACTAGTTTTTACATTATTAGTTTTATAATAGCTCTTTCATTTTTTCATAATGTGAAAATGTTTATACATAACAAAATTTGAAAAAGCTAAAACTATATACTACTATTTCTATTTTATTTTTCATATTTACAATACTATTATAAATTTATCCACTAAAATTTTTTTGTTTACAAAAATCTTATGATTGTTATTTATATATTTGTTTATATATTTCAATATAAAATGCGAAAAGTTGATTAAAAAATTAACTAATTTTCTATCTATTAAGATTTAAATGAATAACTAAATTTACGCTCAAAACACCCTCTCCAGGTACAATTCCGCTGCGAAATGTACTTGCACATAATGTGTTAATAACAAAGACTTTCATTTAAGGAGTCAGTACATTCCAAACTGAAATGACTTTAACATCATATTTTTTATTTAGTATAAAATAAAATTTTTTACTTAATGTAAAATAAAAATTCCTCTATAACACAAATAAGGTTGAAATTTTATAAAAATTTTTTTAGTTATTTCAGATAAAGCAGTACATCTATAAAAAAAACATAAAATACTTTTAGTGGAAAATATAGAAATCCACTTTCAGACAAAACTGCTTTCATTATGTATATTAGACATTAATTTATCGCATCAAAAAGAAGTTGATTATTTTTTTCTCATTCTGTGAACCCCCATTATGCTAATACAAGCGATATATTTTATTCTATCGTGAGATTAAGTCTAATTTTTTTATTTTAAATTTCTTAGCAGTTTTTATTTTTTAATTTAAAAAATTATATAACTTTGAAATTTTAGATTTATAAAATAAAAAATGTAACTTGGTATAAAAATGTAGGTTTTTATACTAATATATCAAAACAACTAGTATTTAATATGCATGTTTCAAAAATGTATCTTGCGGGTAAGTAATTTTTTTTATTTCGGGTGTATTTTTTTGTTATTTTAAAAAATATATTACTTGAAACGAAAAAAAAAAGTAATAAAATTATAAATTTAAATTTATGACACATTGTACATATATACGTTACCGTGGAACTAAATTACCCATATTTTAAAAAAAATAAAACAATTTTTTAAATTAATATTTTTGAATTTTTGGCTAAGTTTTAAGATGTTTGGAATGAAAAAAAATTAAAAATTAAAGTTAGAGTGCTGTTGGAAAAGTCGCAAAACATCCTTCTAATCGGAAATTCTTCTTTTATGGGAAATGTAATAAAGGCTGTTAGAATGACGATTTTAAATATCTTAAATTACTATCTGTCCTTAAATATTAAGAAGACGATGAATGTTACAAAGCGTTCTTGTAAATTATAAATTGAAAGTTATGACAGATTGTAGATATAAACATTACAGTAGAACTGAATTACTCATATTTTTAAAAAATGAAACATTTTTTTAAATTAATATTTTTGATTTTTTTGCTAAGTTTTAAGATATTTGAAATGAAAAAAAAAATAAAAAGTAAAGTTAGAGAGCTGTTGGATATGTCACAAAAATTCCCTCTAATCGGAACAACTTTTTTTTATGAGGAATCTAATAAAGACTGTTATAATGACTATTTTAAATCTCTTAAGCTACTATCTACCCTTAAATTTTAAGAAGACTATGGATATTACAAATCATTCTTGTAAATTATAAATTTAAAATTATGAAACATTGTGCACATATACATTTCAGTAGAACTAAATTACTCATATTAAAAAAATGAAACAATTTTTAAAATTAATATTTTTGAAATTTTGCTAAAGTTTTAAAATATTTATAATGAAAACAAAATAAAAAGTAAAGTTAGAGTGTTGTTGGAAAAGTCGCAAAATATAATTCTAATTGGAAATTCTTCTTTTACGATGAATATAATAAAGGGTGTTATAATGACGATTTAAAATATCTTAAGTTACTATCTGTCCTTAAATCTTAAAGAGACAATGGATGTTACAAAGCGTTCTTGAAAATTATAAATTTAATTTTATGACACATTGTACACATATACATTGCAGTAAAACTAAATTACTGATACTAAAAATATTAAACCTTTTTTTAAATTAATATTTTTGAAATTTTGCTAAAGTATTAAAATATTTATAATGAAAAAAATAAAAAGTAAAGTTAGAGTGCTGTTGGAAAAGACGCAAAAAATCCTTCTAATCAGAAATCCTTCTTTTATAACAAATGTAATAAAGGCTGTTATAATGACGATTTTAAATATCTTAAGTAACTATCTGTCCTTAAATCTTAAGGAGACGATGGATGTTACAAAGAGCTCTTGTAAATTATAAAATTAAAGTTATGACACATTGTACACATATATATTACCGTAGAACTAAACTACTCATATAATAAAAAAATGAAACAATTTTTTAAATTAAAATTTTTGATTTTTTTGCTAACTTTTAAGATGGTTGAAATGAAAATAAAAATAAAAAGTAAAGTTAAAGTGCTGTGGAAAAGTCGCAAAACATCCTTCTAATAGGAACTCCATCTTTTACGATGAATGAAATAAAGGCTGTTATAATGACAATTTTAAATCTATCTGCCCTTATATCTTAAGAAGACGATGAATGTTACAAAGCGTTCTTGTAAATTATAAATTGAAAGTTATGACAGATTGTACATATAAACATTACAGTAGAACTGAATAACACATATTTAAAAAAATAAACAATTTTTTAAATTAATATTTTTGAATTTTTGTAAGTTTTAAGATGTTTGGAATGAAAAAAAAATAAAAAGTAAAGTTAGAGTGCTGTTGGATATGTCACAAAAAATCCCTCTAATCGGAACTACTTTTTTTTAGAGGAATTTAATAAAGCCTGTTATAATAACGATTTTAAATCTCCTAAGCTACTATCTACTCTTACATTTTAAGAAGACGATGTATGTTACAAAGCATTCTTGTAAATTATAAATTTAAAATTATGACACTTTGTGCACATATACATTTCAGTAGAACTAAATTACTCATCTTAAAAAAATGAAACAATTTTTCAAATTAATATTTTTGAAATTTTGCTAAAGTATTAAAATATTTATAATGAAAAAAATAAAAAGTAAAGTTAGAGTGCTGTTGGAAAAGACGCAAAAAATCCTTCTAATCAGAAATCCTTCTTTTATAACAAATGTAATAAAGGCTGTTATAATGACGATTTTAAATATCTTAAGTAACTATCTGTCCTTAAATCTTAAGGAGACGATGGATGTTACAAAGAGCTCTTGTAAATTATAAATTGAAAATTTTATGACAGATTGTACACATATACATTACAGTAGAACTAAATTACTGATATTTTTAAAAATATGAAACCTTTTTTTAAATTAATATTTTTGAAATTTTTTGCTAAGTTTTAAGATATTTGAAATGAAAAAAAAAATAAAAAGTAAAGTTAGAGTGCTGTTGGAAAAGTCGCAAAAAAATCCTTCTAATTGTAAATCCTTTCTTTTATGAGTAATGTAATAAAGGCTGTTATAATGACGATTTTAAATATCTTAAGTAACTATCTGTCCTTATATCTTAAGAAGACGATGAACGTTACAAAGCGTTCTTGTAAATTATAAATTTAAAGTTATGACAGATTGTACATATATACATTACCGTTGAACTAAATTATTCATATTAAAAAAATGAAACAATTTTTTAAATTAATATTTTTGAATTTTTTTCGAAGTTTTAAAATGTTTGGTATGAAAAAATAAAAAGTAAAGTTAAAGTGCTGTGGAAAAGTCGCAAAACATCCTTCTAATAGGAACTCCATCTTTTACGACGAATCTAATAAAGGCTGTTATAATGACGAATTTTAAATCTATCTGTCCTTATATCTTGAGAAGACGATGAATGTTACAAAGCGTTCTTGTAAATTATAAATTTAATTATGACAGATTGTACATATATACATTACAGTAGAACTAAATTACTCATATTTTTAAAAAATGAAACCTTTTTTTAAATTAATATTTTTGAAATTTTGCTAAGTTTTAAGATATTTGAATGAAAAAAAAAATTAAAAAGTAAAGTTAGAGAGCTGTTGGATATGTCACAAAAATTACCTCTAATCGGAACAACTTTTTTTATGAGGAATCTAATAAAGACTGTTATAATGACTATTTTAAATTTCTTAAGCTACTATCTACCCTTAAATTTTAAGAAGACTATGGATATTACAAATCATTCTTGTAAATTATAAATTTAAAATTATGAAACATTGTGCACATATACATTTCAGTAGAACTAAATTACTCATATTAAAAAAAATGAAACAATTTTTAAAATTAATATTTTTGAAATTTTGCTAAAGTTTTAAAATATTTATAATGAAAACAAAATAAAAAGTAAAGTTAGAGTGTTGTTGGAAAAGTCGCAAAATATCCTTCTAATTGGAAATCCTTCTTTTACGATGAATCTAATAAAGGGTGTTATAATGACGATTTAAAATATCTTAAGTTACTATCTGTCCTTAAATCTTAAAGAGACAATGGATGTTACAAAGCGTTCTTGAAAATTATAAATTTAATTTTATGACACATTGTGCACATATACATTTCAGTAAAACTAAATTACTCATACTAAAAATATTAAACCTTTTTTTTAAATTAATATTTTTGAAATTTTTTTGCTAAAGTATTAAAATATTTATAATGAAAAAAATAAAAAGTAAAGTTAGAATTCTGTTGGAGAAGTTACAAAACAATCCCTCTAATCGGAACTACTTCTTTTATGAGGAATCTATTAAAGGCTGTTATAATGACGATTTTAAATATCTTAAGCTACTATCTATCCTTAAATCTTAAGAAGACGATGGATGTTGCAAAATATTCTTGTAAATTATAACTTTAAAGTTATAACACATTGTACACATATACATTGCAGTAGAACTAAATTGCTCACATTAAAAAAAAATGAAACAATTTTTTAAATTAAAATTTTTGATTTTTTTGCTAACTTTTAAGATGGTTGAAATGAAAATAAAAATAAAAAGTAAAGTTAAAGTGCTGTGGAAAAGTCGCAAAACATCCTTCTAATAGGAACTCCATCTTTTACGATGAATGAAATAAAGGCTGTTATAATGACAATTTTAAATCTATCTGCCCTTATATCTTAAGAAGACGATGAACGTTACAAAGCGTTCTTGTAAATTATAAATTTAAAGTTATGACAGATTGTACATATATACATTACCGTTGAACTAAATTATTCATATTAAAAAAATGAAACAATTTTTTAAATTAATATTTTTGAATTTTTGTAAGTTTTAAGATGTTTGGAATGAAAAAAAAATAAAAAGTAAAGTTAGAGTGCTGTTGGATATGTCACAAAAAATCCCTCTAATCGGAACTACTTTTTTTTAGAGGAATTTAATAAAGCCTGTTATAATGCGAATTTTAAATCTCTTAATCTACTATCTACCCTTAAATTTAAGAAAACTATGGATGTTACAAATCATTCTTGTAAATTATAAATTTAAAATTATAAACATTGTGCACATAGATACATTTGAGTATCATAGATTATACATTTCAGTAGAACTGAATTACTCATATTAAAAAAATTAAACGATTTTTTAAATTAATATTTTTGAAATTTTGCTAATGTTTTAAAATATTTATAATGAAAAAAATAAAAAGTAAACTTAGAGTGCTGTTAGAAAAGTCGCAAAAAATCCTTCTAATCGGAACCTTCTTTTAGAGGAATTTAATAAAGCCTGTTATAATAACGATTTTAAATCTCCTAAGCTACTATCTACTCTTACATTTTAAGAAGACGATGTATGTTACAAAGCATTCTTGTAAATTATAAATTTAAAATTATGACACTTTGTGCACATATACATTTCAGTAGAACTAAATTACTCATATTAAAAAAATGAAACAATTTTTTAAATTAACATTTTTGAATTTTTTTCGAAGTTTTAAAATGTTTGGTATGAAAAAATAAAAAGTAAAGTTAAAGTGCTGTGGAAAAGTCGCAAAACATCCTTCTAATAGGAACTCCATCTTTTACGATGAATGAAATAAAGGCTGTTATAATGACAATTTTAAATCTATCTGCCCTTATATCTTAAGAAGACGATGAACGTTACAAAGCGTTCTTGTAAATTATAAATTTAAAGTTATGACAGATTGTACATATATACATTACCGTTGAACTAATTACTCATATTTTTAAAAAATGAGAACTAAATTAGTAGAACTAAGTTTTAAAATGTTTGGTATGAAAAAATAAAAAGTAAAGTTAGAATTCTGTTGGAGAAGTTACAAAACAATCCCTCTAATCGGAACTACTTCTTTTATGAGGAATCTATTAAAGGCTGTTATAATGACGATTTTAAATATCTTAAGCTACTATCTATCCTTAAATCTTAAGAAGACGATGTATGTTACAAAGCATTCTTGTAAATTATAAATTTAAAATTATGACACTTTGTGCACATATACATTTCAGTAGAACTAAATTACTCATCTTAAAAAAATGAAACAATTTTTTAAATTAATATTTTTGAATTTTGCTAAAGTTTAAAAATATTTATAAAGAAAAAAATAAAAAGTAAAATTAGAGTGCTGTTGGATAAGTCGCAGAAACATTTAATCAAGACATATTAGTCAAGGTATGTTTTAATGAGTTTTAATTTCTTCTTTCTCAAAAGCTAAATCAATTTAACATCATCCCTAATATGTAGTATTAACCATTCCAATAAAACACCAAGAAATTGGGTGACATAACCAGTAAAGAAAATAATAGATAAGTAGAAAGTATTTATTATTGAAGTTTCTATGATAACGAGAGTGTTTTATTGTTGATGGAAGGGGTGTAATACGGAGCTCAAAGATTATAACTAACGATTAAAGGACAGGTTTGGTTTGGTTTAAAGCGCTACGGTCTACTGTATAGCACACATGGGCTAATGAGACCGGACCTACTGCTTAAAGCCGATTCTGAACGGCTATGAACATCCACGCCCGTAGCGGGATTCGAATCCTCCGAAGAGCAGCTCTCTACCATTCGGCCATCGTTCGGCCTATTAAAGTATAGACCTTTGTTAATAAATGTTCCCGAAATCCCACAGATAAGAAGGAATTGATTCTTTGTATGTTGCATTTCTTTCAGAACACATCACATGCTGGATGGATGCCTTCAAAGGGATAACAACTAAAACCGTAACTCCTAGCTTCGCCCTGTGGGAGTTTCAATCGGCGGTGACTCAAAGTTATAGCCCATAGTACAACTTAAATACTAAAGATATCAAAACCTTAATGCCAAGATAGAAAAAATAATCCCGACAACTTCAATCATTCCAGAAACTATAAATACGTTTTCAAACTCGTCAGAATAAAACCATATATATCACACGCTAAGAATAAAACATTCTTTATAACAGAAAATGTTCCTTATAACAGAAAATTTTAATAGCATTTCCCATATTAAATGAACGATTGGAAAGGGGGGTAATATAATTATTTAACCAAAATCATAAAGGACACAGTATATTTAATTTGTGATATATATGACATTTGAGTAATACACATATAATAGAGGTAGCGATATTTTTTCAATCATGCAAATTAAACTGAGACCCTTAATAACTTCAGACATCGAAACAATATAATTGTTTAAAGTATAATTCACATAAAAAAATCTAATCTTCTGGTCTCTAAATTGCAAAGCACTAAAACAACCGGCACTTTATTATTAGTCTTCGAATCGCTAAAAGGTTCAACATAAAACTGTTTAGGTGTACACCAGAAACGTGAAATATTTCGTGTGGCAGAATAATAATAAAAAAACTTTTCGTCTCCAAGTTCCAGAACTATCGACTTTTCTAAATTACTTTTTTATTATTTACCCGTTTCATTATTCCTTCAGCTTCTGCAGTAATTGAAACCAAATTGAAATGCTGTTCCCCCAGGTTGTTACAACTGCTCGCCCCACTCTTACTGAATTTACGCTTTCTTGATGATGCAAGTTTTACGCATTTAGATTTCGTATAAATTACGTGTTCGAATCAATTTTTCCAATGTGTCTCGGATGCCTCCGGTCGTCGGTTCTGAAAGTAAAATAATAATGAAAATTGCCTTCTCCCTCTGCTTTTCTTTGCAATTTTTTCCCTTCCTCGAGGAATATCAAGAACTATGGCAGGAGAACGACTATCGATTCCTTTTTCCGGAACATAATTATTCATTACTGAGAGCTATATATGTAAGTTCTACGTACTTCTAAGGGCGTAATTTGAGTCGAAATTTGCGATTTATTTTTCCTTTGAAAGATTATAGAATTTTGTGTTTTAATTTCCAATTTCCCCGGGAAACTTCTTACAGAGTAAAATACCTGAAATTGGAAATTTCTTTACAATAATAAAATGCTGCTTTAGAATAAGATTGAATAGTACATGTACCTTTTACATATATGTCTCCAAATAAATAAAAGCCTGTGACTTAATGGAAAGATTGTTCTTTTACTGAAGAGTAACTTAAAAATCTCTGCCTATAACGGAACAACTATTCACATTTTTAATAAACACCTTGGGGGTTCTATATTTTAAGTATTTCTATACAAGACTACTCAAGTACTTAAAACTTTTATTGCTCTATTAGTAGAAAATGGAAAGAAACTTCAGGTATTGGCTACTGCATCAATCTGCAAATTCAGTATATTCGAGTTTGATGTCATTAGTGATGAAGGTTTTTGTAATATCTATAATACCGAGGCAAAAATTTTTCAAGTAAAAAATAAATACTACTTTCTATTAATGAAATTTCGATGGATGAATTATTTACAACAAAAGGCCAAGGTCCTTAACCCCTTGCATGTGGAATAGATTTGAGAGAAATTGAAAGAAATGGAAAAAAAATCTCTTTAATTTTGTTTGCTATTATCATCAAAATGTTGGAATTAAGAAATAGAAAAAAACAAAATTTTAAACCAAGCAACTACTTTTTTCAGTATTTTTACATATAGGGTATATGTTAATGGATTACAGTAAATTTTGATCTAGTTACAGCAAAATAAATCAAATGGCGTAATTTTCTCGACAAGTATAATAAATTAATACAATAATATTATTATCTATACTCACTGTCATGAATTCCACGTGACTCAAATTCCTTTGAATTTCAAAAATCCTTTACAGTATCCAAGAAATAGAGACAAATGGTGCGAAACTACTGAATTTTCGAGAGAAAGAATCTATTTTTTGGGAAACTGCAAATTATATATTATGCATTGAATGAACCCATTTGGGGCATCAATGTATTCAAATACCGTTTTTTCTCTTGCCCAAACTCTTGCCATGTGGGGCATTCCAAAATTGACGCATTTGCGTAGCTCGATCTGAGTTCGCCTGTGAACTGAGTTGCCTGTGATGCCCAAACTGAGATCGGGCATCACAGGCAACGGGTTAAAACTAAAAACGGTTTTCTTCTGTTCGTTGTGAACAAAGTAGTAGTTAATAGTTTGTCCTGCTGTTGTAATGTACTTACATCACAAACACCAGTGTTAGATCTCAAAGGGGAAACAGAGTAAGCATGCTATGGAATAAAAGACAAATTTAACTATAATATTTATTATGTACACTATTTATTCACAGATATTTTCTTGATTAATATATGACATTCATCACTAGATATTCATCAATGTACAATAATTCATTACAATTTTCCCTTTTTTATGCGTTATTCCTTATTTCACAATATTCAATTAATTAACATAAGCCCAAGTAACAGTCATAAAAATGTTAAATCTGTTTACCTCCAGACATTCAAAAGGGAAGCGGTGTTCCGGGCAGGGTTCTAGGCAGGATGAACGTCGGACGGGCTTAAAGGTCGTCACTTGTTTCAGATGCGGACTGAGGGATCGGGCAACATTTCCGTCTGCTGTCCCGGGCTCTCTCTGGCTTGCTGAATGGCTCTTGATGTGCCCAGCAGATCTTGAATCCCGACCTCGACGACACTCCCAACTTTCTTTCCACAACTTTACACCTCAGTTCAACGTCCCGTTTTTCTCTTTCCTAATCACTTGCTGGTGAATTTTTCACACATCCCTTTTGGGGAAAGTTGACATTATTTCTTAGACCTTGCCCCGATATCTCAAGGCTGTATCCCTGCCTGGGCTTGACCGTTACACTTGTGCCACTCCGTGAGCTATAACTCCTCCACAGGGTTATCCACTAAAACTCGAAGTCAACAACTGCACCTAAATTCTTCTTGGAAATTCATTGGACAGCTGTGTATGCACGTCCTGACCATCGTGGGAAAGTACATCAGTACACCTGTTATTGGGGTTTATGGTTGTTTTGTTATTACGAATTATTTGTATATTTTGGTCTTGATTTAGAGACATAGAACTTATTGATTTTTCCCAAAAACTCTTCTGCTTTTCTCCGGAACTGTTAAAATTTTAGATTTTCTGAGATAAAGTTGGACCAAAAACAAGTTGAATTAACACTGTTTAAAAATTACTGTAGTTAATTCCTTTTAAATAAGATAATATCAACCAACACACAACTCTCCAAGTTCTATTTCGAACATTCAAAATTTAATAAAATCTATGCTTTCCATTAAAATGAGATAACCATAAAAGAAAATGGCATTTCTACGAAGTGTTTATTAATATTCTAAATGCAAGCATTTATTAGAAAAATTTTGGGGAAAATTTGCATTTATGTGAAAATTTATGTCATAGATTTAATTAACATGTTTTAATAATATATATTAATGGATAACATATTTACTTACGTTTTATGTAAAAGATATGTAGTATTTTTTAAATGTTATAAAAACATTTCAAATTTTATACGTCATAAAAAGCACTCATTTATCACTACAGGTTATTAAAATGGATAAATAAATAAAGACTTCAGATGTTAATTCGTGACATGATCCAAAAGCACCGAAATATTTGGAACTTTAAAAGCATTTTACTAACCGATATTTACCGAAAAATTACAAAAATAAATTAATGGGAAACTCATTTAAAGAACGATTTTAAATACAGCTTTAGGGTGCAAATTAAAGATTAAATGGCAAGTAAATGAAATATGATTCTATTATTTAAATTAGAAATTTTTTCCGGCATACATATTGTTTAAAGGTACCGTAATTTCTCACGTAGCAAACTATCTGTGTTCGCAGACTATCTGTGCGTAAAAAGCAAATTTCTTCAGCCGCAGACTGTCTGAAGAGACCAACTATTTGCTGGTTGTTCATTACACAAATCATCAAAATCGAAGAGAGGGGGGGGGTCAGAAAGCCCTTTGCGAGAACGGCCGATGATCAAATGGAAAAAAAAGACGACTCACAAGATGCCAAGAAAATATCGTATCGATAATAAATCATGAAAAATTAAAAAACAAAGCATAAAGTAGAACGAATCAGTAGTAGCACATAGCGCAATCTTAAATTGTGTCCTGGAGAACGGGAAAATATCGATAGTCCCTATTTACATATCCGATTGACAACACCGAGTGGATGTGTTCAAGATCGAAGGTCATTTCAACACTAGGATCACACGTAATAGAGTGTTTTGGGTTCAAAGTTTTGATTTGTGGTAATATTGGTCATTCATAATGTCTTTAAACATTGTCGCAGTTTTACTGCTGATTTCAAGCTGAAAGTAATACAGAAGGTCGGCGGGAAAGCAGTAATAAATTTTCGCAAGTAAAAGGAAGCATTAAAAATATGAGAAGAAAGCGATGCAATCGTCGTGTAAAATTACAATGGCTTTTAGAAGACTATTTACATTTAGAATTACCATTAGAAGACTATTTACATAGCTGGGTTCTCGAACAGAGAAATGTAAACGGCTCTGTTTCTTCCGTTAAAAGTCGTCTCCAAGGCTATGGAGTCTAATCAAGACTTTTCGTCACTCTACTGTACTTAGGTTTTTATTCTTACAATGATTTAATATTGTCATACTAAAATACATATTTTTTCACTTATACTCCTCGGATTATCTAGTGGTGCGGACTATCTGATGACTTCTGAAAATTTTTAAATGAAAAATAACACCCGCGGACTATACGATGGTGCGTACTACACTTGCGAAATTACTGTAATAAAATAGTGAATAAAATTTACAGAAAATATGGAAAATAAGGCGGGGCTGACTTTGTGAGAATTATTAAAGCATCACGTATTAGGCGGCTAGGCCATCTGTACAGATATGCCAATGTTTTTCCTACCAAAAAAGTTACTTTTTTCGAAAATTGAGGGGAAGAGACGTGGAGGACGACTACCTACAATATGGCTAGATGATGTTGAAAAGGATCTCAAACTAATGGGAGTCAACAGAGTGTGGATGATAGGATCAACTGGAGAAGAATCAGCGATTGAACCTTGGCCTGCAAAAGGCTGTTCAGCTTATGAAGAAGAAGAAAATAGAGATGAAAACTAGATATTATTTCCAATGTTATGACACTATTATTGTCAATTTCTGGTATCCGAATTTTCGATTTTCATTTAATATTTATAGTATTTTCACATAAAGTTATTGAAAAACAAGAAAAATATAAAAAAAGGATTTAAAAAATCCGTTTTATTTTACAAAAAAAAGTATAAAAAATACACTAAAAAGTAAAAAAAAAATTGTCTTGGTTTTTAGATATACCGCTAAATGTCGATACTAGTTTAAAATCTCTGGAACTGAGAAGTATACTGAACAGCATCATTTTTCATTAAACAAACTGGTATTATTTTTCTTCCATTTAAATTTTTTTATAATTAAATAGTATATTATCACCAGAATTGAACGTATGTGCAAAATTTCAAAGTTCTAGCTATTCAGATAGGTAGTTAAAAATGATTTCAAACTACCAACTGGTACACAAGTGAAGGAAAGTAAAAGAGATTTTAGAAACCTAAAAACCTATAGCGTGCAAAACAAATTCAAAAACATATTTGGTGTACCGATAAATATAGGACAGATACATACCTTATATACAGAATAAATATTTTTCAAAAAATATTTAAGAAAGGTTATCTTTTTCAAAGATTATTGACAATGGAAGGACTTATTTGTTTGGGAGTAATAAAATGCTCATGAAAACAAGTAATTGTTTCTAATAATAAGTTAATAAATAATTAATAATTAATAATATTTAATAATTATTTCAAATTACTATTCCAGTAATTTTTGATTTCGGTTTTTATTTATGCTACTATAACTTTACATCTAGTAACTGTAAAAACAAAATTTTGTAATATTGAATGCATAGCCTGAGAAAAGTATTTAAAAATTCAGAAAATGTTAGCCATATTTAAGAATGTAAGACAGAAATAAGGTAGACTGCATATATTTCAAAAATCGTTTTATCTAGTTCAATGCAGTATATTATGTAAATATGCTATTTCTGTGACATAAATGGGATCAAATGATACTAGTATCGTATTTGAGAAAGAAGATGCCTTTAACTTTTATATTTCATGTTCATTAGTAACAAAGATTTTTGATACACATAGTGATGAGAACGTCTGGAAAGGAGAAAATGAGTGTAATATACGCCACTCGAGATATAATGTTACAAATTGGATGCGCGCTACCAGTTCAGGTCTAGCTCCCATATAATGTGTCTGCCATACTCATCAATATATTTATATACATATGAAGTCAGATGTCTGTAGATATATGCATGCAATAGTAATGACTGTAATTTTTAGACTAAAGCATTAGGATAACTGAATAACAAAAAGAAAATGTATAACTGCAGTAGTGTCAAGTGACCTTGATTATGTGGAAATAATGTTGCCAAGAATGCAAATAATGTTGCAATTTCGCCAAATTTAGACACCAAATTTGACTTTTTGTCTATGAAATAAATGTTATATAAATGCAAAGAAGTAAAAAAAATTACAGATTTTGTACATGGATATCTGTTTATTTTTAGTACACTTATAGTCATAGTCATAGTCGGTTTAAAGCTTTTTTTCTATGCAGAGTCTAGAAAAAAGATCTGGGGGTGCGGGGGGACTATAATTATACATATATATATATATATATATATATATATATATATATATATAATATGTCAAGCTTTTAAATTTAGTTATATTTTATAGGGTTATTTTGGGTTCTTAATGGGGAACTATTTTATAACGAGGATGGGTGTGTGATGAGGCATATAATAAAAAGCTTGTGATCATGCAAATCTGAGAAAACGTTTGGAATTACAGAGCTGCCCAGATCAAGTCCGGAAGTGCCGATTATGTAGTTATTCTTTGCGGTTGAGAGCCAAAAGAGTGGCCGCCATGTTTGAATAAGAATAATATGGGACTCAATAAAATTTTAATAGCTAAATGTAAACGGTCTATTTGCCCTACCTACCTATATATATATATATATATATATATATATATATATATATATATATATATATTATATATATATATATATATATATATATTATATATATATATATATATATATATATATATATATATATATATATATATATATATATATATATATATATATATATATATATATATATATATATATATATATATATATATATATATATATATATATATACATATATATATATATATATATATATATATATATATATATATATATATATATATACATATATATATACATATATACATATATACATATATATATATATATATATATATATATATACATATATATATATATACATATATATATATATATAGATATATATACATATATATATATATATGTGTGGTCATTTAAAACTAAACTTTAATCTTCTTACCTTGCTGCATTGTAATCTGATTTCATTATAACAGGATTTTTACACTTTATACAGAAAATCCAATAAGTTTATTTAAACTTTCTAAGTAAAATAACTTATTTATAACAGCTATAACCTTAAACAAGTTATAAAGTGTGAACATAGAACCGCAGAAATGGTACGATAGTCCATTACACAGCAAAACTAAGAACTGGATGAAATTATACTCTTTGGTAACACCAAATATAAGTCTACCTCGAACAGCAGGAAATTCAACCGAATCTTCCTCTATTTGCACATTAAACCTAAACCGAATGTGGTAAATGAAGCATGTCATTCAGAGAGAGTATTACGTAACTCCTCACAGAATATATTTACCCATTTCTCAGACCTACCCGCATTGGACACCAATTCAGTTGATATATACTACACCCCCAATGTTAATATGAATAACTCCCAGCAGTTCATATTTTTACTGAGGTTCCAAATTTATCCTAAATAATACTAGTGCTTAATATATGAAACACTAAAATCTATATTTCAGGGTAGTTGACGATTTTTCAGGGCGCCTTACTTATGAGAAGTATCCCCCGTCTTGAGAGTGGAAAGTTTCTTTTATAGTGTGAATCAGGAAATATGTTTTGCATTACGTGAGAGATTACATTTAAAATTAAGAGGTTACATTAAAGTTAAAAGCAATTGGCCCTAGATAGTAAATAAAAATAGTAAAAGGGAAAAAGAATTTTAATATAGATTAGAAAGTTTAGAAAGTGTAGAGAAATATTTTTGCTAATGCAAGCATCGATTTTTAAAATTTTAAAATTTTTTGTGGATTTTTTATTTTTATATACTTTATATATAATTAAATAAAATTTTAAATTAAATTAAGGAGAAATTAATGATAGGGGAAAAGAAGAATGAAGATGAGAAATGATAGGGAGGAAATGCTAACTTGAAGTGAGGAAAAGAAAGCATCATCGTGGTATTAATAGCTATGTAAAAGGAGTTTTGGTTAAATTAGAAAAGTATTTAGTAAAAATTTAGTGGTGCTGTTAGAATTGTTAAAAAAACTCCACTGTGTCACAAAATAATTTTCTTTATCTGTATTACAAATACTGTTCATCTACAAAATACTTTGATATTTAGGAAAATAAATTTAAGAACCTTATTCAGTTCCCCATACATGTTAATAAACAAATCCAGTTATTTGAAAAACATGGAGATAAAAAACGTACTGGACATGGATGATTTCGATGTTATAACAGTAATTAGATAATATGAAATTGGAACTTCAATTCCATTCAATTCTGTTTTCAAACCAAATAAAAGGATTTTATAATTTTGATCAAATTTTGGTACGTTGAAGGTCCTTCTCCTTCTAAATCATGAATATCCAAAAATGACTAAAATGGTGTATTCTATTAAGTTTACATAAGAATTTAAAACTATGTACAGAATGCTAATTAAATCATGAAAATAATTATGTAGGGTCATTTTGCTGCCATTGCAGTGTATACCATGTGTTACCATGTGTTTGTTTCCATTTTGTAGAGTCCTTTATTTGTAAAAGGAATATTTTTTTCACTTCTGCTTTCTTTATGCGATTGTTTTCTTACTAATAGCCTTGTTTTTGACTATACCTTCAGCTCAAATTTTTCATAAAAGTAATATGTCAATTTTTTCCACTCCTCTAAAGCTGTAAACGTCTAACGTTAAACGTAAAACGTTAGCAACGTCTATTCAGTGTGTTCGGATTCCGTATTTGCTCGTCTTGTTTAAAAGAAAAAAAATCACAAAAGTTCATATAAGAAAAATCAGGTTATTTTAGATCTATTAAATTAAATGTAACAAATTTTATTCTTGGTTCTTTTTTTTCTGTGCTAAGAGAGACATTTGACCGAGATGAGTGACGAGAGACTTTGTTCATGTGAATCAAAAATTTATTAATAACCTTCCCTTATAAGGCTAAATTTTTTTCTTCAAATATTGATTCTAACATATACTTCTGATTGTACTGTGAATTAATTCTTGTTTTACCTTCTGAGTTTTAATTTAAAATTGAAGCAAAATTCTACAATATTTATGACTCTCTTTGAGAATTTTTCTATACGAGAAGACATTTTGTAGTGTCCTTTTCGTAAGCTGAAAATAATTGAAAATTGCATTTTTTATTAAAAGAAAAAACACTTAAGAGACTCATTTATCATCATGTATTACCCCAACTTTTCTCTATCAGCAGTTAAGTGTTTTTATATAATTTTAACTGTTTACAATGTATTTTTTGCATTTGAAATATGCTTCGGTCAAAACAGATTAACTTCAGGTGTAAACTTCTTTTTTATGTTTAAAATACAGTTTTTAACTTTAAGCATCTTTTTAAGATCCAACTTTTATGAAGGATTTTACTTTCAAGGTCAGAAAACATTTCTAGTTTTAATAAAACAGATTTTCGCGTAGGTTGTTTTCTCTAAAAATTATACACATCTCTTTCTTGACATTTATCTGCTTTCGAAAAGATTTGTAATGAAATTGATTTTCTTATTAAAAACGTAATATATAAAAACACCATCCTTTAAAAATCAACAACATCGACTTTTAAACCTCTTTATAATTTATTAATACGATTATTGTCCATCAGAAATTTTATTTAACCTCCAAGCTCTCTATCTAGGCTAGAAACCTTTTAAAAATGAACATTTGTTATGTATATTCCTATAAAAAAACAATAACAGAAGATGTTTTCCCTCTGTTAATTCTAGGAGCCATTTTAAAGTAATCCTTTTATTCTACATTCCAATCAAAACAAAACAATAAGAAACATTTATACTGAAAATATCTATTTCCATCTGTTAATTCTAGGAGCCATTTTAAAGTAATCATTTTATTCTACATACCAATCAAAACAAAACAATAGCAAACATTTACACTGAAAATATCTATTTCCATTTGTTAATTCTAGGAGTCATTTTAAAGTAATCATTTTATTCTACATATCAATCAAAACAAAATAATAACAAACTATTATTCTGAAAATATCTATTTCCATCTGTTAATTCTAGGAGCCATTTTAAAGTAATAATTTTATTCTACATACTAATCAAAACAAAATAATAACAAAATTTATACTGAAACTATCTATATCCATCTGTTAATTCTAGGAGTCATTTTAAAGTAATCATTTTATTCTACATACCAATCAAAACAAAACAATAACAAACATTTATACTGAAACTATCTATATCCATCTGTTAATTCTAGGAGCCATTTTAAAGTAATCATTTTATTCTACATACTAATCAAAACAAAACAATAACAAACATTTATACTGAAAATATCTATATCCATTTGTTAATTCTAGGAGCCATTTTAAAGTAATCATTTTATTCTACATTCCAATCAAAACAAAACAATAACAAACATTTATACTGAAAATATCTATATCCATTTGTTAATTCTAGGAGCCATTTTAAAGTAATCATTTTATTCTACGTACGAGTCAAAACAAAACAATAATAAATATTTATACTGAAACTATCTATTTCCATCTGTTAATTCTAGGAGCCATTTTAAAGTAATCATTTTATTCTACATACGAGTCAAAACAAAACAATAATAAATATTTATACTGAAACTATCTATTTCCATCTGTTAATTCTAGAAGCCATTTTAAAGCAATCATTTTATTCTACATACCAATCAAAACAAAACAATAACAAACATTTATTCTGAAACTATCTATTTCCATCTGATAAATCTATGAACTATTTTAAAGTAATCATTTTATTCTACATAGCAATCAAAACAAAACAATCACAAACATTTATACTGAAAATATCTATTTCCATCTGTTAATTCTAGGACCCATTTTAAAGTAATCATTTTATTCTACATACCAATCAAAACAAAACAATAACAAACATTTATTCTGAAAATATCTATTTTCATCTATTAATAATACGTCTGTTGTTCCGTATTCCAAACAAAATAGTAACATGTTTATACCGATATATCAATTTTTCATCTCAAAATTCTAAAGAGAAATATAAATCCAATGCTGCTACCATAAAGTATGAGTGACCTACTGTAGTATCTAAAGATTTATAATGATTGAAATATTCGAGAGAAAAACACATGGAGCTTGTAGAAAACAAAAGATAGTTTATAAATTTTACTCACAATATATTACTTTTTAAACTCTTTGAAGGATCTTTTAATAATATTTTTAGGGGGAAAGTTATTAAAATGTATGTATTATGAAGCTTTAAATCACAGATATAGCAACTTTTTAATAGCAACTTTAGTACCCTCTTTCAAAATTACCATTATCCTCCTAGTATTATAGAAACGAAGATCACTAAAGTTCACGAGTCATCTTAAACCCATTTTTAATGACAAGATATATGATTGAATTTATTGGGTAGTCACTAACTGCGAAGTTGGATCTCATCTAAAAAGCAGAGAGCGGGGGAGAGTCTACTTTTTAATGGATCGTAGCGCTAAAAAAAAGGAGGGAAAGGAAAACTTTAAACTGAGTACTTTAATTTATTTCTGGATTTAAAACGATCGCTAGTGAGGACAGAGTTTTCTGTCACTGGGTAACGAAAGCATTTCTTTAGGGATTTACAGCAGTTCTTGTATAATGAAGGAAATTAAATGACTTCCTTTCAGTAGTAACTAACTTTTACTTCCAACTGCAATCAAAAGGGAAATCTGCTAATTTTGTCTCTTACAATTCCGTCTGGTAAGAATTGTTCGAGAGATTTCTTTCCAACGTTCTTTTAAATTTCTCATTAAACTCGCACTGCAAAATGGGTATTAGAAAAAATCAGCCGCTTAAAGTTCCAGTCTTTAGAAATTATGATTACTGCCATTGAGATCTTATATTTTAAATTTAGATTCGTTTCATTCTAATGCGATACCCGATAAATTTTGTAAAAAGTACATTCAGAATCAAAAATAACCTTTAACCCTTTAAAGGACACCTACATGAATTCTATTTAATTTAATGAAATTAGTTAATGAAATTAGTTAACCCCTTCCGGTAAAATGACGAGTCTAGCTCGTCATTAGTTTTTCATTCCATACCGCACAATGACGAGCTACATCTCATGCGATTAAAGTTACTGTTAAATATGATAATTTAGTTTAAAATTTCTAGTGTACTGAATTTGGCAACACTTTTATCACTTGTGAAAATCACAAGTCACTATTGCATATTATTTATTTAGAATTTCTTGGTACAAGTCATTGCCAAATTGATGAGTCAGAATAAAAGAAAACCTACTAAGAAATGTCGTTTGTGTTACGAGAATCAAATTAAAAGTGAGACTACTTGGCGGTGTAAAAAATTAAGAATTCCTTTGCACTTTGTTTTGAAAAGTACCACTAGCTTGAAGACTATTATCTGTATACCTTATTAATGTTTTGCTTTGATATTTTCTTAATTTTACTGTTTTTGATATTATTTAACACTATATAAAAAGTGGATATTAATTAAGAATATGTAAGAATTATAAAATGAAACAAGTTTTTTTAAATAAAAATTAAATGGTTATTTCATGCACAGTTTTTCATTCTTAAATCATACCGGAAGGGGTTAATAGTGATTATATATGAACCTTAAAAATGCAAAATGTATTAAAGTTTTTCTTTGTAATCCTTAAAGGGGTTTGATTAGAGGATATCACAGAAGGAATTGAGGGGTGGGGTTAGCTGTCAAACCCGTCCCCTTGTATAGGATGAACATAATACTATTTAAAATTCAAATTATATTGGAAGAACAATAAATAAGTGTTCTTAAAAAATGAAGTGAATAAATTAATTAACAATTTATAAGTGTTGTGGGAATAGATACTTTTGTTTGGGGTCATAAGGGAAAAACAATTTTATGACTAACTTTTCAGGTACAGCAAGTATAAATACATACATTTCAAATGAAAAAAATAAATTAAATGTAGTACTGTCACTTATTGTAAGTTTTAAATGTCAAAAGCATAAAAGATTTTGTGTGTTATGTGTTGAATGCAGTTTAGAATCAAGAGAATGTAAAAAGTACATTCAGAATCACAAAATAACCTTTAACCCTTTAAAGGACACCTACATGAATTCTGTTGAATTTAATGAAATTAGTTAATAGTGATTATATATGAACCTTAAATATGCAAAATGTATTAAAGTTTTTCTTTGTAATCCTTAAAGGGGTTTGATTAGAGGATATCATAGGAGGAATTGAGGAGGGGGTTAGCTGTCAAACCCGTCCCCTTGTATAGGATGAACATAATACTATTTAAAATTCAAATTATATTGGAAGAACAATAAATAAGTGTTCTTAAAAAAATAAAGTAAATTAATTAATTAACAATTTATAAGTGTTGTGTGAATAGATACTTTTGTTTGGGGTCATAAGGAAAATTTATACTAATTTCCCTTATGACCCCAATTTTAAAACTAACTTTTCAGGTACAGCAAGTATAAATGCATACATTTCAAAAGAAAAAAAATTAATTAAATGTAGTACTGTCATTTATTGTAAGTTTTAAATGTCAAAACATTTATACTGAAAATATCTATTTCCATCTGTTAATTCTAGGACCCATTTTAAAGTAATCATTTTATTCTACATACCAATCAAAACAAAACAATAGCAAACATTTATACTGAAAATATCTATTTTCATCTATTAATAATACGTCTGTTGTTCCGTATTCCAAACAAAATAGTAACATGTTTATACCGATATATCAATTTTTCATCTCAAAATTCTAAAGAGAAATATAAATCCAATGCTGCTACCATAAAGTATGAGTGACCTACTGTAGTATCTAAAGATTTATAATGATTGAAATATTCGAGAGAAAAACACATGGAGCTTGTAGAAAACAAAAGATAGTTTATAAATTTTACTCACAATATATTACTTTTTAAACTCTTTGAAGGATCTTTTAATAATATTTTTAGGGGGAAAGTTATTAAAATGTATGTATTATGAAGCTTTAAATCACAGATATAGCAACTTTTTAATAGCAACTTTAGTACCCTCTTTCAAAATTACCATTATCCTCCTTATTATAGAAACGAAGATCACTAAAGTTCACGAGTCATCTTAAACCCATTTTTAATGACAAGATATATGATTGAATTTATTGGGTAGTCACTAACTGCGAAGTTGGATCTCATCTAAAAAGCAGAGAGCGGGGGAGAGTCTACTTTTTAATGGATCGTAGCGCTAAAAAAAAGGAGGGAAAGGAAAACTTTAAACTGAGTACTTTAATTTATTTCTGGATTTAAAACGATCGCTAGTGAGGACAGAGTTTTCTGTCACTGGGTAACGAAAGCATTTCTTTAGGGATTTACAGCAGTTCTTGTATAATGAAGGAAATTAAATGACTTCCTTTCAGTAGTAACTAACTTTTACTTCCAACTGCAATCAAAAGGGAAATCTGCTAATTTTGTCTCTTACAATTCCGTCCGGTAAGAATTGTTCGAGAGATTTCTTTCCAACGTTCTTTTAAATTTCTCATTAAACTCTCACTGCAAAATGGGTATTAGAAAAAATCAGCCGCTTAAAGTTCCAGTCTTTAGAAATTATGATTACTGCCATTGAGATCTTATATTTTAAATTTAGATTCGTTTCATTCTAATGCGATACCCGATAAATTTTGTAAAAAGTACATTCAGAATCACAAAATAACCTTTAACCCTTTAAAGGACACCTACATGAATTCTATTTAATTTAATGAAATTAGTTAATGAAATTAGTTAACCCCTTCCGGTAAAATGACGAGTCTAGCTCGTCATTAGTTTTTCATTCCATACCGCACAATGACGAGCTACACTCGTCATGCGATTAAAGTTACTGTTAAATAGGATAATTAATTTAGTTTAAAATTTCTAGTGTACTGAATTTGGCAACACTTTTATCACTTGTGAAAATCACAAGTCACTATTGCATATTATTTACTTAGAATTTCTTGGTACAAGTCATTGCCAAATTGATGAGTCAGAATAAAAGAAAACCTACTAAGAAATGTCGTTTGTGTTACAAGAATCAAATTAAAAGTGAGACTACTTGGCGGTGTAAATAATAAAGAATTCCTTTGCACTTTGTTTTGAAAAATACCACTAGCTTGAAGACTATTATCTGTATACCTTATTAATGTTTTGCTTTGATATTTTCTTAATTTTACTGTTTTTGATATTATTTAACACTATATAAAAAGTTGATATTAATTAAGAATATGTAAGAATTGTAAAATGAAACAAGTTTTTTAAATAAAAATTAAATGGTTATTTCATGCACAGTTTTTCATTATTAAATCACACCGGAAGGGGTTAATAGTGATTATATATGAACCTTAAATATGCAAAATCTATTAAAGTTTTTCTTTGTAATCCTTAAAGGGGTTTGATTAGAGAATACCATAGGAGGAATTGAGGGGTGGGGTTAGCTGTCAAACCCGTCCCCTTGTATAGCGTGAACACAATACTATTTAAAATTAAAATTATATTGGAAGAACAATAAATAAGTGTTCTTAAAAAATGAAGTGAATAAATTAATTAACAATTTATAAGTGTTGTGTGAATAGATACTTTTGTTTGGAATAATAAGGGAAAAACAATTTTATGACTAACTTTTCAGGTACAGCAAGTATAAATACATACATTTCAAATGAAAAACATAAATTAAATGTAGTACTGTCACTTATTGTAAGTTTTAAATGTCAAAAGCATAAAACATTTTGTGTGTTATGTGTTGAATGCAGTTTAGAATCAAGAGAATGTAAAAAGTACATTCAGAATCACAAAATAACCTTTAACCCTTTAAAGGACACCTACATGAATTCTGTTGAATTTAATGAAATTAGTTAATAGTGATTATATATGAACCTTAAATATGCAAAATGTATTAAAGTTTTTCTTTGTAATCCTTAAAGGGGTTTTATTAGAGGATATCATAGGAGGAATTGAGGAGGGGGTTAGCTGTCAAACCCGTCCCCTTGTATAGGATGAACATAATACTATTTAAAATTCAAATTATATTGGAAGAACAATAAATAAGTGTTCTTAAAAAATAAAGTAAATTAATTAATTAACAATTTATAAGTGTTGTGTGAATAGATACTTTTGTTTGGGGTCATAAGGAAAATTTATACTAATTTCCCTTATGACCCCAATTTTAAAACTAACTTTTCAGGTACAGCAAGTATAAATACATACATTTCAAAAGAAAAAAAATAAATTAAATGTAGTACTGTCACTTATTGTAAGTTTTAGATGTCAAACGCATAAGATGTTTTTAAAAAATTCATATTTCTCTAAATCTTAGAGAAAAAATATTTAACAGGATATTTCGCTGCGAAACGACTGTCCGCTAAAGGGTTAATGGTTATTGCTTAATATAAATCTAACTAGCATATACCCGTCACATGACGGGATTAGTACAAATTTTAATTTTCCAGAATTGTAAAGTACCCTACGAGGCAAGTAAAAAAATTGTTTGTTTTTTGTCTGATAATTATCTGCTACACGCTCAATAATTTGTTTATCTTCATACTACACTAAAGTCTCCCGATACTGCAGATGCAGTTTAGAATCAAGTTGAATTCATTTAGTCAAACCGTGTGGTTATGTATAAAAAACAAACACACAAACGAATGAAGTTCTTTATTTTCAAAGATATATAACTTAAACGCTAGATATTTATTATTCCGTGAAATAGACTCCTAGACATTTATAAAAAGAATTTGTTGTTATTATCGGTGATTAAATTTTCATTGTAACAAAAAATAATCGATTATTAAATTTAAAACTATCACATTTGTCCATAATCTATTATTTAAGTCAAATATAAAAGAAAATTATTTACGTAATATCTAAGTTAAGTTCAGAGATAAAACGTATGAAAATAATGCAGACGATGTTTAAATAATTTAAAACAAGAATTATTAAATGAGATGGTTAAAATAACGACGTCAGAATACTAGAAAAAATCATTTTTACCTACTTGTTATGTGATACATTGATTAAATGCTTTTAGACCGCAAAAAAAGGGCTTGAAATAATGTCATTAAACGCCGAAAAGAGGGAAAGGGGTGGATTTCGAACGTTTCCGAACTCGATTTGAATTTTGCTAACCCTAACTCCTCAAAAATACAATATGGATGTATTTATCCATTTCAGGTACAACCGCTTCATAAATTCTCGGACAGACGAACAGACAACTAGGCTATTATTATAAAGGGGATTATAAAGAAGATTTTAAAGAATTGCATTGAGTTTTGCTAACTCTAACTCATCAAGAATATATATGTACCATTATATTCATAAATTCGAGGACAGACAACAGTCAATATATTATTATAAAGGATTTAAAGAAGATTTTGAATTGCATTGAGTTTTTCTAACCCTAACTCATCAAGAATCCATATGGATGTATATTAGGTACCGCTTCATAAATTCGAGGACAGACGAACAGTCAACTAGGCTATTATTATAAAGGGGATTATAAAGAAGATTTTAAAGAATTGCATTGAGTTTTTCTAACCCTAACTCATCAAGAATCCAATATGGATGCCCCTCACCATTCCAGGTCCAACAGCTTCATAAATTCTCGGACAGACGAACAGACAACTAGGCTATTATTATAAAGGGGATTATAAAGAAGATTTTAAAGAATTGCATTGAGTTTTGCTAACCCTAACTCATCAAGAATCCAATATGGATGCCCCTCACCATTCCAGGTCCAACAGCTTCATAAATTCGAGGACAGACGAACAGACAACTAGGCTATTATTATAAAGGGGATTATAAAGAAGATTTTAAAGAATTGCATTGAGTTTTGCTAACCCTAACTCATCAAGAATCCAATATGGATGCCCTTCACCATTCCAGGTCCAACCGCTTCATAAATTCGAGGACAGGCGGACAGATATCTTAGACTATTATTATATAGCGGATTATTAATGTATCTTTATTTTTACATTGTAAACAAAATAACTTTTTGATTTTTATTTGTGCTGATTTTTTTTCCTTTTTGCAATTTAGTTTTCTTAGAGATTTATATAAATACAGTATAACTTCGGTAAATAGTTTTTCAACAGTTAACAAACTGAAAAGGTGAATTTGTAGGTGAATGAATGAGAGTAATACAAATAGAAATTTAAATAATATGCATAAATCGATTAATTTCAACATTAATTAACACATTGTGTGCTGTTACATTTCGCAGCGGAATTGTATCGATAGCGTGCGTTTTGCGCGTAAATTTAGTTATTCAGTTAAATTTCAATAGATCGAAAATTATTTAATTTTTAACCAACTTTTCGTATTTTATATGGAGATATATAAACTATGTATATATATATTATATATATATATATATATATATATAAATATATAATATTATATATATATATATATATATATATAAGATATAATATATATATTATATATATTATATATATATATATATATATATATATAATTTATATATATTATATATATATATTATTATATATATATTATATATATATATATGCATATATATATATATATATATATATATATATTATATATATATATATATATATATATACAAATATATGTATATTATATAAATATACATATATATAATATCATTTTCGTAAGGACAAATAAAAAGTTAATTTTAAATCTAAATTGATTTTTTTAATCAACGTTCCCGTTCTGTGGTCCACATCCAGTGATGTAAAAACTAGTTTTTATTTGTTTAAATTTTTCCAGAATCTATGTAATAGACAAGAACATTCGGCTTCGTTTTCCTGTATATACCTTTATTTCTGTACCCACAAATAAACCATGTAGTTACACTAACCAGTATTAGTACATGTCCCGCTCTCAAGTATCAGTCGTCAGAAACGTACTCGTATGTGTCCCGCGCTCAAGTATCAAACGTCAGAAAACGTACTAGTATGTCTCCCGCATACAATGTCTTAAAAGTAATTGAAAGTATGGCAGGGTACATTGAATTTTTTAAGTTATAGCTAAACAGCTGTAAATATTCCTACAAAATTTGCGGAATTCAAGAAACCGATTCTTGTGAAAGACAATGACTTACATGTTCCAATCCATCTTTATAAGTCATGTTTGATAATTATTTCTGTAGAATATCTTCAGAATATTAGGTATATATTTTAAATGATCAAATGTTTGATTATAATTAAACATGACTTCAATTTACATAACTTCACTTTACATACAAATCTACCGTTTTAGAGTGTGTTTAGTACAATAAATCTGGTACTTTTACTCTTAATTTCAGGTACATACACAAGTTAAAATGAATTATAGGTGTAATCTCACTTAAATAGGAAGTATAAAGGATTTTTAATATTAAAATGTCAAGTACGTTCATGTCCGAGTACAGATGCGTAAGTAAATCTATGTATTTGGTCAATATCTAAAGTGCTGTGTACTATCTGAGAACCTGTTCACTAATTTTGATCGACTGCTATTAGAATTTCATCTGTATGCAACAGTAAATCAATGTATAATTTAATCCTCTGTTAATTTCAGGTACGGATGATTTGAGAAGATCGTAATGCAATGGTGAGTAATATTATCCCATTAACACCAAGTGCCCCTATTTGATTTAAGTTGCTCAAACATTGTCAAACATCAACTTAACTGTGAGATAGATGACTGTGAGATGAACAAATGATATGGTGCTGACTTTTTGTACCGAATCGACTGTAGTCAGCTGGTTTCAATTTTATTATCCTTTATGTAGCAAAAGGTAGACCATAGGGCTAAATTTAATATTTGCTGGAATTTTTTTTAAATGAAAGTAGATGAGTTACCTATAAATAATCCAAAAATGTTTAAGTATTTTCAATTATTTATAATTTTGTGATTCTTAACTACAATATACAATTCATCATGCCTCGCTTATAAATTTGCTTTTTGTGTGGATATGTCTCGAATAAATTTAGGAATTAAAAAAATTATAAGACTATTTTTACAAATGATATCAAACATAAATCTACAAATCTAAGTTTTCCTTTTTAATGACAGCCTATGAAGTTTAAAATTACATGCGTCCACAAATCGAAGGTTTCGTTCGAATCATTTGTATTAATAATCATTTGTAATTCTTATTAAGCGAATGTGAAGTTGCAGACTGAATTTTTCTATGACCTTTGGTTTTCTTAAAATTTTCAAAGTCTAAAGTTTTTCGTACATCTTGAGCAAAATCGCGAATCAGCTAAACCGCGATTAACCCATGGTGCTAACCAATAGGGGGACACAGTTCTCCGTTTAAACAGAGATTAATCGTGGTTAAGCGTGGTGATATTGGTGAGACCTGCCCATAGTCTTATAAATTTACAGGCAATATACCTTAGCTGCAAAAGAAAGTTTTTATCTGTTTATCATTCTCATTTGTTCGTATGTTTCTAATTTAAATATAATAATTAATTTTGTATTGTCAGGATTTTTACACTTAATTGAACTTTCAAAATACTGTAAATATTTATTATACATACTTAGTATTTTTATCTTTTACGTAGAAATAATGAATCTCCATATTCCCGCTGTTACATCATGATATAACCACTTCGTTCATACACTGTCTACCAAAAAGTATTTGGACACCTATGCAAATAACGATATATGTGGTCCTGAGGTACGTCACGGCCTCCGCCGGTATACATCGTGTAGGAAACAGAATCGGTATTGGAAGCATGCAAGATGCCGAGCAGTTCGGAGCTCTCTGATTTCGAGAAAGGTATAATTACCGGGTATCACAGTTGTGGTCGATCCTTAAGGAAAATCGACAGCGGATTTGGAGCGACGAATCAAGGTTCACCCTTTACTGTTCGAATGGCAGGGCCTGGGTCTGGCGTCTGTCAGGAAAACTTTTCCTGCCAGAATGCATTGTGCCAACATTCAAGTTCGGAGGATGTGGAATTATGGTCTGGGGGTGCTTCTCCTGGTATGGACTGGGACCCTTGTTCCCCATTCATGGTAAGCTCAACGCCGATACTTATCGCACTATTTTGGATAACAATGTTCTTCCGACGTTGTGGCAGTTTTATGGGTTGGAGCCATGTTACTTTCAGGATGACAATGCCAGTCGTCATGTTTCCAGGTTAACCAAGGTTTGGTATGGTGCCAATGGAGTTCATCGAATGGACTGGCCTGTCCAGATCTCTGACCTGAACCCTATCGAGAACCTCTGAGACGAGTTGGATCGCCGAATTAAGGGGTGCACTATCCGTCCAAAATCGGTGAAGAAACTTGTATGTCTACTCCAAGCCGAATGGAAGACAATACCACTAGCTGTAATACAAAGACTTGCGGAAAGTATGCCAAGTAGAGTTCACGCTGTAATTGCCTCTCGGGGAGGCTCTACCAAGTATTGATTTTGAATAAAGTTAGTTTTTCTTTTCTATCACAGGTGTCCAAATACTTATTGGTAGACAGTGTAGTACCTTACATATGAAATTGACTCCCATTTCATCTTCTTAAGAAATCTTATTTTACTAACATAATGGCGTGGTCTGGTTATTTTTACATAGATATAACCTTTAATGATTTCCTGTTATTTGTTCAGTTAGATACAGCTAAATATAGTAGGCCTGTAATTTATTAATTATTCAAACGTGAATTAATATTAAAATCTGTAATGCTTTCAACTCCATTTATGTACAAATTAAACCTCTGATTAAAATACGCAGTCCGAAATACAATCTGTTTCCAAGGAAAATTATCATCTTACTATTTTAACGCAATACTCAGTTTCTAAAGGGACTTGTTTGCGGAACACTGGAAAACATTTGGCGAAAAATGGAACATCTGAAATTAAAGAAGGTAAACACTGAAAAGCTTTGCCAGCATTAAAATTTTATTCAGATTAAACAAAGACTAAAAGAATGTTAATGAAATATCTCTCAATTGAATTCTAATCCGACGCAATTACGTAATTCAACAGTAATATCGGAAGATCACAATTTGTGACTGCTATATATCATTCCTAAGCAAGTATGTTTTTTAAATCTTTTATTAGGTTAATATTTAAAGTCTATACCCTTACGATATGGATTGGAATTTCTTCTATAAAAAAATTCAATTTCTTTCATCTGGAATCCAATAAATAACGAAAATCTGTTTGCTCGAGTGGCTGTTATCCTGAAACCGTTTTCTGCAATTACGAAGCAAGGGGAGAGTACATTTGCAAAATCACCGCGGGGTGTTTAACAATCACCGAAACGAGGATAATTTTCATTTTATGAGGTATTACTCCTTTCTGTGCCTCGTGTGGTTTTCTCTCCTGGACAAATAATCCCCGTTTAATGTGAAGAGAACCTCTGGCCATAAAATGAAGCGAAATCTATTAAATCAGAGGAGTCGGTGATAATGACAGCAAATTTTATACCCATAATGGCAAAGATCTGAAATGCTTGATGCACTGGGCTATGCGCGTATTTTAAAAATATTTTAATGGAAAAGAATGAACCATTGATTTCTTTGCTTAGGGGAAATCGGTGATGAATAATTTAACTGCTGGTTTTAATATCTCCGAAGCCATATTTCTGGTGTTAAATAAACATAAGTGAATATAAAAGATATGTCCTTTGGTTATTTTATGTCATGCAATTGGTTCTGAATTCAGGTTATCCAATTTCTACAGATATTATCGAATTAATTGACCCTCTAGGTCATGATACTTTCTTACATTCATTTTTTAGAGTTTTCTTTTATACCAGTAATAAAGAACTCACATTTTGTTCATTTTCAATTTTCATAGTTATTATTACACCAATATAATCCGAACATCCCTGTAGCACTTTTTAAGATACATTAAAAACAATTATGTTATCTAATGGTGTTTGGAGCAAGTATACCCCGAGAAAGTTCACTTAATATTTAACTTAAGAAATACTACAAAGAATTGATGAAAAGCAAAGAGTTGCTTGTCCGTGTTACTAAAATGATTATTGATCATTGCTACCCAATTAAATAGACGATGTGAGATTGAAAAAAATACTACAAACTATGGATGTAAAGCAAAGAGTTGATTGTGTGTGTTACTAAAGGATTGTTGATCACTGCTGTACAATAAAATAGGTTTGGTTTGGAGTGCTACGGTCTACTTTTTGCAACACCACGGCTAATGAGACCGGTACCTATAGCTTAAAGCCGATTCCGAAGGGCTACGAACATCGATGCCAATGTGGGATTCGAACCCATGAACACCGGTTCCGAAGGCCAGTACCCTAACCAATCGGCCATCGTTCTGCCCAATAAAATAGACTATGTGAGATTGAAAAAAATACTACAATGTTTAAAAAAAATATTACAAACTATGGATGTAAAGCAAAGAGTTGCTCGTGCGTGTTACTAAAACGATAGTTGATCATTGCTGCTCAATAAAATAGAATATGTGGCATTAAAAAATATTACAATGATTACAAAATACAACAAACTATGGATGTAAAGCAAAGAGTTGCTTGTGCGTGTTACTAAAATGATTGTTGATCACTGGCTGCCCAATAAAATAGACAACGTGAGATTGAAAAAATACTACAATGTTTAAAAAAATACAACAAATTATGGATGTAAAGCAAAGAGTTGCTTATCGCGTTACTAAAATAATTGTTGATCATTGCTGCCCAATAAAATAGAATATGTGGGATTAAAAAATACTACAATGATTGAAAAATACAGCAAACTAGGGATGTAAAGCAAAGAGTTGCTTGTGCGTGTTACTAAAATGATTATTGATCATTGCTGCCCAATAAAATAGACTATGTGAGATTGAAAACATACTACAATGTTTAAAAAAGTACTACAAACTATGGATGTAAAACAAAGAGTTGCTTGTGCGCGTTACTAAAATGATAGTTGATCATTGCTGCTTAATAAAAAAGACATGTAAGACTCTTTTTATTTTTTTAAATCTTGTAATTGTGAGGTTTTGTGCTTATAGTGACAACGATAAATATTGTACAGTTAAGTCCGACATTAAACCTCAACTCTTTTCCACGGTGTGATTTTAGTAACATAATAAAGAAAATTTATATTTCTATTAATTTAACTTATACGACAAAGCATGGTTTAGTTGATAGGACCTACTGCTTAAAGCCAGTTACGAACGGCTACAGATATCCATGCCAAAATGGAACCCACGAACTCAGGTACTGAAGATCAGTGCTCCAGCCATTTGGCCATCGTTCGATATACAAAGTATGGATATAGAGTTGCTCCTGATCGTTATTTCAAAGATTATTTATTGATCATTGCTGTTCAATAAATCAGGGTATGTGTAATTTCTTTGATCTTTTTTGATCATGAGCTTGTAAGGTTCTGTCATCTTAAAAAAATATGTTAGTACCGAAACTAAAAGTACAGTTATTTCCTGTACCAAACCTCAACTCTTTCAGACTCGGTTTTAGTTTAGAAACACATCAAAGAAAACTAGAATCCCATTAATGTTAGTTAACATTACAATCTGTTATCATCAGATTATTAGAATCATTAAAATTTTTCAGAAAGAAATTTATTTGACATTATCAAAGAATGCCGTGTTAGAAAAAAGAAACACTAAGAAAGGAGACATAGCTTTTCAAAGTCACGAGTAACTGGAGCTTCCAAGTACTGAAAACACCTCTCAGGATTTTAATAAAAAAAAATCCTTAAGGTACTCTCAGACTTTCACAACGGATTACGAAGTTCTGAGAAAACTATAATTAGTCACAGTAATGAAATATCTCTCGAGATATGAAGCCATATGTTGTCGCTCATAGATCGGAGACCCTTGTTTAATCTGCACTAGTCTACAAAAAAATGAATCTAAGAAAAATTAAGAACAACATTTCCCACTTTGAGTTTGTTTATAAAATATACGAAGTTACGGGATTTTCGTTGAGAATATAATATTAAATGAAGCATTTAATATTGTGCTTAAAATTTATTTTCATTTATGATTACGATATTAGAACGTGCAGAAATATATAGAGGAGAACACAAGAAAACAAATATGATGAAAGACAATTCAACAGAATATCAACGGAGAGTGATTCATCCCCCTCCATATTTTTACCTAGCTTTGTACCCTGTAACAGGTATGGAATGTCCTTAGTAATATGCTAATTGAATGTCTCAAATTCACTGTCGAGGTATACAAAAGATCAATTAAAACATGTGATCTGATTTGTCAGCAAAGCCGCATTTTTCTTTCTTGCTCAAACTTTTCAATCCGCCTTGCCAATCCACTATTGTGCTCATATGTTTATAGATAACCTATTTTAGAATATCTTTTATCTATAATATGGCATTGTATTTAAACATTGAAATTAATTTCCCATATTTTAAATTCGTTTATTTTCTCAAACAAACCCTACAATTTAAATGAAAATATTCAATTAAATGAATTCATTTAGATTTTGATATATATATTGTTTAAATATTTAAATAGCAAATCCAGTGATAAATTTATCACAATATGTTAAGTCTATAGTGACGCATAAAGCTGAAGATTCCTTTAAAAATCTCTAATAATAACTTCTTAAAATAAATTTTATAAAACGTTCATTAAAATGTCAAGACTTTTGTAATGTAACTTTTATCCCGAGGGTTTATAATTCTATTAAAGAAATTGTTGTATAACGAAGAGCATTTGTAGAATCACCTCTGGGTATTTAACAATCAGGAAAATGATAATAATTTCTATTTAAAACTTCTATCGCTATCGCGGAATAAATATTTTCGAATCTTAAAATAAACTCAAGCCTCTTTAAAATAAACATTGTGTGATAATAGATATGAATTTATTTTCATACATGATGGTTCATAATTTTCAATATCCCATTTTGTTTTATAATGTTCTTTGTTAATAACAACGACCAGACATCTTTATTAATTATAAATAAGAATGTCTGCTGTTATGCTTTAGAATTTATACTAATTGTTCGTAGAAAATAGTGCTGTGAAACCCGTGATAGAGAAAAAAGTATTATCATCCTAACCAGTTATTTTTTTTAAATTATAATAAAAGCTTTTTTAATTTTTATGATCAATAGGAAAATTTTTAATACATACTTTCAAAAGCAAATAATTAGATTTCTTTCACAGAAGGATATAATTAAAACTGTAAAAATTAAAAAAATATACTAACATAAAATATTGTTTTCATATGATTATGTTTATATCAAAAAATCTTCTTCTGTGCGAATTCAATTAAAGCTTTATAACTGAGCAGAACTAAGTTTATCATATGTATTGTAACGGCGTGATTTAGCGGTGTATAGTCATCAAAGAACTTTGCTTTGAGAGGTGGACTTCTGTGGATACAAAATGATTGTTTTCCCCGGCACCACGATGTCTACACTGTTGTGTCCTATAGTAAAGGAACAATATGCCAGACAACACGGCACCTTCACTGACAGCCGAAAAATTATCGCAAAACGACAAAGGATTTGCAGCTACTCAGATGTAGCCGCTAAGAATTCCAGGGATCCCTGGCTTTGCGGCCGATGATTGCTTAACCCGGACCAATCCAGTTGGTCGAAGGTGACCCAATAATGAAATTATGGGTGAGGCCCCTCCCCTAGAAAAAGATGAGAGAAGATTTTTTTTTAGAGAAGTTAGCAACCAGCTAATTCAGAGGTCGCCTTGACCAGTCTCTCTACCGGAGAGTTTTTTTGCTATAATCCCACCTTGGCATCTTTTCTTTAAGGAGTAGCCCGCATCGGCTAACTCGGAGGTCGCCTCGACCAGTCTCTCCATCGGAGAGTTTTATTTAGCGAAATCCCGTCTTGGGATATATCTCTTGCTGAGATTGAAAGCGATACCCTGTGCTTTGGGTTTCTTTCCTTTTCTAATATAATCCTCTTCAGGATTGTTTGCAGATCTTCAGAACTAACTGTGCTCAGATCTCCTACCTGTACTTCAGAGAACTTTCGAGAGAGCTACGAATTGTTCTTCCGTCTAATCACCCATATTTCGACAGAGAATGAATTTAGTTTAGGTACCCGTCTCTACTCAGGCCTATGTGTACTAATCACTTACCTGTGATTAGAAATTGTTTTTTATAGTGGTGAAATGATGCATATAGCAGACGTGTAAATAAATTCATTATTCAAGATATACCTGATTCTTCCTTGTGTCATCTGAAACAGGGACCGGATACGTTACAGTATTTGTTGAAACTACCGACATTTTATGGAATGGGAGAGAATCGTTATGGAGAAGCTGTAAGCTAAATGCTACAAATTTTAATAATATCACTGAATTTCATAGAACTGCTCCCTTTGATCATTTGGAAGTTAAACCGTACTTTTCCGATAGTTGTTCTTTGCCTTCTTATTAAGAGTTTAACCCTGTTGACGAAACTGTTATTCATTTTATTGATATTTTTCTTTCTTTTACAATTCAATCTCATTTATTAGCTTCTCAGTTTGTTAACATAATGTTAGCAGAAAATCGGGAGAAGTGCAGTAGTGTTGCTATTATTCTGGAAAAGCATCTTCTGACTAAAAACCTGGTTAGATTTTTGTATGAATTGCTTGTTTAATCTTGTTGGGATAATCTTCATTTAATTGGTTTTCAAGTAGATTTTAGACCTCATCATTTTTTATCAGTTTTAATTGTTTTAGATTCGTTTAGAGTTTTTTAAAGTTATTATCTTTCTGTTCATTCAGTTTTTAACTAATTCTTTAGTATTTCAGTTTATTATTAGATTAAGTTCAACCTGTTCTGGTTTTCGAAATGTGGGCCTCGTAGGCAATCCTGGTTTTGAATTAACTCACTCTACTGATAAAAGGGGAGTTCAAAAACTGTATTATTGACATTGCTGTGGGTTTTTTCCTTGGAAGTGGTTGGTGTCACACTTTGAAACTTGCGATGGGTGTTTGATATTCTCACCGGGACAATAGTGTTGTTTTTTACACTTATTGTGTTTAATTCTTGGGCTAAAAATCAAACCATTTTTTCATTGAGTTCCTTAGAAGGTTTTTGTTACTATTTATGGCAATTTTTCAGTAAGTTTACTTCCTCTGCATACGTATGTGACAATGAGAACTAGCACAATGTTTTATTTCTGTCCTTTATTAAGTTTTTAAGTCAAAAAATATATGTATATGCATAGTATTTATAAATTATTAATATTATATAATTTTAAATGAAACCCAAACTTAGAAATGAACAAAGGTAAATAAAAAATATAACAACCTTTTGTGCAAATAAAATGAATTATTTTGAAAGAAAAGTTTTTGGCTGACTTTATACTTATCTGTATTTCTTCTAGATATTGTTTTAGAATAAAATTGCATTGCTGATTTTAGTTCTAATTTCACTGACATAAAGTTTTAATGTTTTATCAGAGACATGTGGAGTACTTTGCTTATAATCACAATCATTAAACTCCTTGAATTATTCTAATGGTTACACCAGCATTGAATCGGATTTCCGAAACAAGTAAGAGTTTCTGAAGTTTAAATACACTTGTTTAACTATTCCGTTTTTGGTATATGTCTATGCGACACTTCTCGAATGATAAATGAATCGACCTTAGTAAATAGCCATGTCTGCGGAATATTTAGCTGCAGTTTCTGTTAGTGCTATCTTAGCTAATTCCTGATGAACTGTTTCAGTCTTTCCAGAATCCGTAAACATTCCATTAATCATCGGACCATCAGATGCCGCTGACAATCGCAGACATTCGTGTCATTCCGAAATCATAAAATGGACTTCCTAATTGATAAAGATGCACTCTCCTTCTGGAAGTTCTCTAATCAAGTTACAAATATTCAAATAGCCACTGAATATTTTATATATTATAATGGATAAGCCGATCAATCCATTACACCACTTCGAATATTTTTGATAAAATGACGAATTCCAAATGGCCAAAGTTATTTCGAATACTAAAAATGTTTTTAAAAGTTTTCCATCGTATTTTTAATTAAATGTATAATTCATAAAATGATGTTAATGTCAATATATTTAATATGGTAATATACACCTCTTATATTTTAAAACTGCACATTTTAGCTTAAAAAATTCTAAAATTGTGCATCATAAAGAAGTTCTCCCTTATTAATGAATAATTATCTTATTTATCATTATTTACACACGTACACAAATAAATTATATTAATTTTTATAAAACAGTTGTTTCAATTAAGATTTTAAAAGATAAATATCAGTTTCATTTTTACAAAGAATTTTAATATTTTACGAGGTGCATCCAGAAAGTAAGTTTCCCTATTTAAAAGAAAAAAAGAACTCACACTTTCACGGACATATTTATTGGCAACAAGTACAGCAATGTTTCAGCTATTTTTCAACATAGCTACCACCAGAATTGAGACACTTGTCGTATTGTGGGATCAACCTTTGTATATCTTTGTCGTAGAACTCTGCCGATTGTGAATGGATCCAGCCTTCCTGTGCCAGAACACCGTGCACATATCTTTACGTACCGACAGCGTCTGTTTGAATTTGGATCTGACTGAAGATCCACTATTATGCCAATGTATTGACTGCTGCTTGGTTTCCGTGGTAAAGAGCGAAATCCAAGTCTCATTGCCAGTGACGATCCTGTCAAGGAACTCGTCGCCGTCATCGTGATACTGTAGCAAAAATTGTCAGTGCAGCTCCTAACCGTTGAATTTTGTGTTCTAGTGTCAATTTCAGCTCATAGACCTGACAGAGCTGACGATGAATTTCAATAAGAACAATGCTTTGTGTATTCAAGATCACCGATCGAACCTTGCAGGCAGCGGGAGAAGGAATTAGAGTTTCCATTTCAGACCACTGCTACCCCGCTACTGGCATGAATCGGGACTTGTCCAGCTCGCATATGATTAATACTTCATAAAACTGTTATGCAAGCACAATTAACAAATCAGGAACACATCAGGAAACTTACTTTCTGGATGCTCCTAGTTATAAAGATATTAATAGGAGAAAATATCATGGGCTTAAAGATTCTTATAGACTACACCAGGACTAAATATAATTTTTAAAACGGGGAAGATTTTCACGCATCCGTTGAATAACTTTAATTTTGAAATTTGTCTAAGCAGCTATTCTTTAGTGATAAATGAGACGACTTTCGAAATAGCCGTGTCTGCAGTATTTCTAGCTCCAGTTTCTGCTAGTGTAATCGTAGCTGATTTCTGTTTGAATCCCTTCTAGACTTTCTAGGATCCATACACATTTCATGAATTATTATTAGACTATTACTAGCAGTTGACATTTACAGACGTTTATGCCCTACCCAAAGTCATAAAATGGACTTCCTAACTTATATAGATGCACTCACCTTCTAGAGGATCTCGTCGAACTACAATTATTCAAGTGATAGCTCAATATTTTGTATTGTAATACATAAACCGACGCCAGATTCAAATATATTTGACGAATCAAAGGTTTTATAACAATGATTGATATTTGAATACCGAACATTAATCCTTTATTTTCACAATTATTTCATTGAATATTTAATGTAGGGGATTTCTCTGTCATAAAATTAATTAAATTACAAATATATGCTAACGTCGTTTGGTACCTATTATTTACCATTTAACGTTTTTTTAAATGCCTACTTTTGTTTTAAGAATTCTATGATTGTAGATCTGATGAAAATTTCTCTGGTCTAAATTTTTAACAATGCAACCTCGTCAACAGACATATAATCACACTTATATCAAATATATCCTTTTATATGTATATGTTTACAGTACATACTTACATAATACACGGACGCCATTATACCTAAAGCATTCTACGAGAACACATACGTATATATATATATATATATATATATATATATATATATATATATATATATATATATATATATATATATATATATATATATATATATATATATATATATATATATATATAGGTGTTCATGCAGGGTGTGCAGAGAGCAACAACAACAATAATAATAAAACCATAAAAATGTACATTAAACACTTCTTTACCGTTTATTATTCATTTGTACACAAAATCCATACCTCTATCTGTATTTCTAATAAAATAACGAAACGTTTATATTTCCACGAAAAACTTTTTTTTCAGCGAACGTAGCATCACACGGCGCCTGCCTCATCAGGAGGCTCAATGGTGTCGACAAACCGAAAGTCTAGTCCACGTGCAGAGGATTTCACTGCACGCTGGCGCAATACAACGAACTGTTTCTCGTTCGGTCAGTGGATTAAATTATATTTATTAATTGTTTTTAACATTTGGAAATCATATATTCTGCGAAAAACATCTTGACAATTTTTAAAAGCAAAACCAGGGATATGGTGTTACAGATATAACTTATAAACTATCTGTAAGGCACAATGAATGGTAAAATTTGGACTATTCTGTTAGAATTCGTTTCTTTTTTGTCTAACAAAACAAAATTGTTTTTCAGCGAATTTTTTCTATAAATATAATACATTAACGAAATTACTTTACCATACTAAAACATTTCCCTTTATATTGATGAAATACTTCTTTTATATTTCCATGAAAACAAAATCTTACAATCTATAAATTTAAACATTAACCGTCTGCAAAATTGTATGACCAGTTAATCAGTTAAAAAACCAAAAGCGCTTAAGCACGTAAGTCCCCGCTCTAATACAGCGCTTAATAAACCGTCCTTCGGATGATTCTGAGTACCAAGTGTAGGAAAAATAGCTGCACTTTGCCTCAGGGCTATAGTATGCTGTGTTTCGCCAGTCGCCCATACATATAAAGCATGATTTCCTATTAGTGCGCAATGCGTACACATAAAAATTTCTTATGTTTGTTTGCTTTTAAACGCGCTACGTAGTGCATCACCTAGTACCGCACGCACTGCGAGAATACCAACAAGCAAATCAACATAATATTTGAATATATTATAAATAATATTTATTATATACCATATGAAAAAAGGTAGACATAGGTGCATAAAATTATTGTCTCTCATAATTTTGCCAGGGTGTGCAGTGCACACATATATGGACCTCACGCCACTGATATATATATATATATATATATAAATATATATATATATATATATATATATATATATATATAAAGATATAAATATATAATATATATATATATCATATATAAAAACTATATTTAAATTCTGCTATCCATAATATATATTATGTATGTTCTTATACTTGACAAGCGTGGAGAATGTTAATAACCCGAGTTCCAGGAAGAACATTTCTTTGCTATATAAAAACTATTTCTTTCTCCTATGTCTTTTATAGTTAATGAGTTCTAACTATTTTTAATTATAACACGTTCAATTCTTAACTCCCATTTTAAAAACCTGACATATGTATGCATATATATATATATATATATATATATATATATATATAGTATATATATATATATATATATATATATATATATAAATATATATATTATATATTTATATATATATATATGTATATATATTATATAATATAATATATATATATTTATATATATATATATATAATATATATATATATATATAAATATTGGTGTATATTATATATATATTAATACATATATTTTTATATGTATATATTATAATTATATCTATATATATTATAATTATAAAATTTGTTATATATATATGTATTATATTTTATATTAATAGGAATAAAACATTTAATAATTATAAAAAATATATATTGGTTTTTTTATATATATATATATAAATATGTATATATATATGTGTATATATATATATATATATATATATATATATATATATTTTTTATTATTTTATATGTAATATATATAAAAATAAATATATAAATATTTTTAATTTACTTAAATTGTATAATATATAGAATTTTAAATGAGATCAGAAATAACTAGTACACACGGGTAAATAAATAATCCAAACGAACATACTTCTAAGGTGACATTAAACATTCACTTTGTTTTTAAGAAAGGCTTTTTGGCTGTTTCTGTAGTTATCTGTCTTTCTTGGAACTGTTTTTCTAAGAAAAACGGCATTACTGACGATAGTTATAATTTAATTTACTTATAGTTTATATTTTGAGGTATTTTTTTCCATAATCTTGTTCACGAAATGATGCCTTGTTTTATTTATTTTTTCAACATTTCTTATAGGTCAATATGACTTATATTAAATTTATAGCAAGTACAAAAATAAAATAAAAGCTTAATATCAGCAGGAATAACTCAATTATACTCTTATTTACCGGAAAAGTATAAGGGCATTGTGAATCTAACAAGATTGTAGAGGCAATTAATAAAATATTATCTATATGTAAAACAACATAATTCATATTGTCGTTAATTTTGATGTTGTTATATGTGTTACTGTGGTTAATTGTATACTTTTATCACCAATTATCCCTCTTATTTACATTTTTTTCAAAAAGTATTATTTGTATGTCTTAATTTGATATTTTTTATTTTTCGTTTAGCCATGAAATTGTAAGTGTTTTCCTAAAGTTAAAAAGTAATACATAATTTTTTAATTGGATGTTCTTTTGCATAAGTATGCATTTTACAATTATTAAACATCGAAAAGCATGAGTTTAAGCGACTGTCATCATATGGCAGGAGCTCTGCATCGAATAGTACAAGAACAAATATATCTTACAACTATGTCAAACCAACAACGAGGGAGCGTTTGTTCCCATGAGACTACAGATTGTTCAGTATTTTGGGGAGGCAGGAGTCAGATATGATCATTAAATATAGGTCGAAAACCACCCAGTTCTGAAATATAGTAATAAAATTGTGGCTAGCTAGTAGAAAATTAACATTTAATCCAGCTTAATTTTGAGAGACGGAAAAAGATAAAATTAAACTGGTATACATAATGATAGAGAGAGAGAGATATCTGCGTGCGGGTGTAAATATATACATGTATTACTCATTATATTTTATCACTAATTTATTACTCATTCCACCAGGAATTCAAATATTGGGAAAGGAAAAGTAATAATTTGGTTTTGATAAACTCAAAGCAGGAGAGAACAGAAAAACTACGGAGGTGTTTGAAGTTATAATTATTGTGAATAAACAAGTAAGTGCAATGTACATCCAATTCGAAACGAACAAAATGAATCTAAGAAACGTAGGTTGCATAGTCTGATCTTATCTAGAAAGTTTAAATGTAATACTTCCTTTAGGAAATTTGCGAAGTACCAGCTGTGAATGTATTAAGTTATGTTAAAACGTTTTGCAAAATATTCCTAAGTAATGAACCATGTGCAATAATATGCTATTATAATACCTATACACCTTTTTATTTAGGGAAAAAGTAGACATTCAACCACAAAACCACACTTATACATACAGAGCTGCGCATGATCTTCATAATTCATAACCTGATTTGATCAATTCAACTAGGTATAAATAAGCTTTCAGGTAATAACATTTTACTATAACAGATCTAGTCAATGTCTTCAAAATTCTAAACCTTATTAAGTGTGGGTCTGTATTTGCGATACTGGTTTTCTCTCGCTCATGGCCGAACGATGGCCGAATGGTTAGTGTGCTGGCTTTCTGTACCGCAGTTCATGGGTTCATATCCCAATGTAGCATGGATGTTCGTAGCCGTTCGGAAACTGCTTTAAACTGCTGTAGGTCCTGGTCTCATTAGCCCTCTTGTTGCAAGAAGTAGACCTTACCACTCCAAAACAAACCAAACCAAACCTCTCGCTCATGTTAACCTATGGAAAAGGTGAAATTCCCTCTGGTCGGTTTGCATTTTAAAAAATCTTTATAAACATGTACAATGTTATAGAACGCTAACTTATTTAGAATGCTAATTTTTCTTTCTTTTTTAATCCATGTCACTTCAATGTTCTTATTGAAAAGAACATACCTAAATATCTCACAAATAACAAAGTATTTTTTTTACCGATATTTTTAAAAAGGGGGAAATTGCCTCTTGGAGAATTTTCTGTTGTATTACGTGGTATAATTTGCTTAAAAAATTCTTAAAATGTTAGAACACCAGAGGACATTTTAGTTACAGATTGACATGGAACAATAGCACAATCTATAAATAAAAGATTTCATTAATCATTCTCAAATTCACACATTTAATTAAAAAAAATTACCGTTCGGATTATATGTAGAAATGATTACATCCAGGTACCAGCTGGGAATGTATTAAGTTATTAAAAACGCTTTGAAAAATATTCCTAGGTAATGAACCAAATGCAATAATATGTAATTATAATGCCTATACAGCTTTTATCTAGGGGAAAAAGTATACAATCAACCATGCAACCACACTTACTAACACATACAGAGCTACTTATGATCTTCATGAGCTTATTTGAGCAGCTCGACTAAGTATAAATAAGCTTTCAGGTAATAACAATTTTCTATAACATAACCAGACAATATCTTCAAAATTCTGAACCATACCTATATGTGGGTCAGTATCTTCGATACTCGATTCGTCTCGCTCATGTTAACCTATGGAAAAGATGAAATTTCCTCTGGTCGGAATGCATTTAATAGAAATCTTTAAAAACATGTAATATGTGATAGAACGCTAAATTATTTAGGATGCTAATTTTTCTTTCTTTTTTTTTAATTTATGTCACTTAAATTTTCTTATTTGTGTTATGAAAAGAACATACATAAATTTCTCACAAATAACAGTATTTTTTTGGTGTTTTTAAAAAAGGGGGAAATTGCCACTTAGAAAATTTGCTGTTGTATTACGTGGTATAATTTGCTTAAATAATTCTTAAAATGCGAGGATACCAGAGGAAATTTTACTTATAGATTGATCTGGAACAATAACACAATCTATAAATGAATGATTTCATTATTCATTCTCGAATTCGCACATTTAATAAAAAAATTACCGCTTGGATTACATGTAGAAGTGATAACATCTAGGTACCAGCTGGGAATGTATTAAGTTGTTAAAACGCTTTGAAAAATATTCCTGGGTAATGAACCATATGCAATAATATGTAATTATAATGCCTATACAACTTTTTATCTAGGGATAAAAGTAGACAATCAACCACGTAATCACACTTACTTATACATAGCTACGCATGATCTTCGTGAGCTGATTTGAGAAGCTCGACTAAGTATAAATAAGTCTTCAGGTAATACAATTTTATTATAACAGATCCAGTCAATGTCTTCAAAATTCTAAACTATAGCTAAATGTGGGTCTGTATCTGCTAAACAGGATTTCTCTTGGTCATGTTAACCTATGGAAAAGGTGAAATGTCCTCTGGTCGGCATGCATTTTAATAAATCTTTTTAAACATGTAACATGTTATAGAACGCTAACTTATTTAGGATGCTAATTTTTCTTTCTTTTTTAATTCATATCACCTGAATGTTCTTATTTGCGTTTTGAAAAGAACATACCTAACTTTCTCACAAATATAACAAAGTATTTTTTTACCGATTTTTTTAAAAAGGGGGAAATTGCCTCTTGGAGAATTTGCTGTTGTATTACGTGGTATAACTTGCTTAAATAATTCTTAAAACGCGAGGACACCAGATGACATTTTACTTATAGTTTGACATGGAACAACAGCACAATCTATAAATAAAAAATTTCATTTTTCATTCTCGAATTCACACATTTAATGAAAAAATTACTTGGATTACATGTAGAAATGATAACATCCAGGTGCCAGCTGAGAATGTATTAAGTTATTAAAACGCTTTGAAAAATATTCCTAGGTAATGAACCATATGTAATAATATGTAATTATAATGCCTATACAGCTTTTTATATAGGGGGAAAAGTATACAATCAACCATGCAACCCCACTTACTGACACATACAGAGCTACTCATGATCTTCATGAGCTGATATGAGCAGCTCGACTAAGTATAAATAAGAGTTCAGGTAATAACTTTTTACTATAACAGATCGAGTCAATGTCTTCAAAATTCTAAACCATAAATATAGGTCTTTATCTGCCACACTGGATTCCTCTCCTGTCAACCTATGGAAAAGGTGAAATTCCTTCTGGTCTGTTAGCATTTTAAGAAATCTTTAAAAGCATGTAACATGTGATAGAACACTAAATTATTTAGGATGCTAATTTTTCTTTCTTTTTTTTTCAATTCATATCACTTAAATGTTCTTATTTGTGTTTTGAAAAGAATATTCCTAAATTTTTCACAAAAATACACAGTATTTTTTTCGATGTTTTTTAAGAAAGTGGGAAGATTTACTTAGAAATTGCTGTTGTATTACATGGTATGATTTGCTTAAATAATTTTTAAAATGCGAATCCACAAGAGGGAATCTTACTTATAGTTTGACATGGAACAACAGCACAATCTATAAATAAAAAATTTCATTTTTCATTCTCGAATTCGCACATTTAATGAAAAAATTACTTGGATTACATGTAGAAATGATAACATTCCTTAAATATAATTTAAATATTTTTACCAATTTTACTCTAAGAATGATGATTTCTTATTTAGATTTTACAGAGAAGATTGATAAGAAATCACGAGTATCCGAAACTATTTTACCAGGAAAGAAAAACATCCACCAAAAGCAAACACGGAAAAGCAAATTTTTGCCGTAACGATTACTTTAAAACATTTATCAGATTTCCTGCGATTCATATCCAAGGTGAAATCATAAAACAGTAAAATCCTAATTTTAACGGCGTTCTTGATTCAAACTGAGAAAGTTCCTTCAATCGCAGCAAGTGCACCATTGTAAATAAATTCCCCGAGCACGACTCGCCGTCTAATAACATTTTAATGTCGATTAAATGATCGGCCGAATTCTTGCACTCCCTCTAATTACTTTCGCATTTGAAGCCAGGTTTCATACCGTTAAATTTATGGAATTCTCGGAATATGTTTATAAGTAAACCCTTTGAAGTCAAGCTAACATTAGGAAATACTTTCCAGGATTTCGTAAAAATTCTACAGTTTCCGTGAGGTGATGTAATTTAGCTGGCATTAGGATTAATAAAAATTTTAAATTAGAGTTATACAACTATGTGAAGGGAGTAATACTTGTTCATTATGGCAAATATCAAAAAAAATTATTTTCGTAAGGAGATTTCATTTATGGTTTTAATAGTTTGTCCCGAACAAGATTTTATGCTATAAATGAATCCAGAACATGACTAATTAATGATTATATTAAGTAAAAGCAATGTTTATTAAAAATTATATAAACATAACTACTTAAATTTCGCTATATTTTAGAAGGTTTCATTTATGGTTTTTATAGATTATCCAGAACAAGATTTTATGCCATAAATGAGTCCAGTACATAACTAATTAATGATTAGATTAAGTAAAAGTAAAAGCAATGTTTATTAAAAATTATATAAACATAACTACTTAAATATCGCTATATTTTTAAGAGATTTCGTTTATGCATTTTATAGATTATCCAGAACAAGATTTTATGTTATAATTGAGTCCAGTACGTAACTAATTAATGATTAGATTAAGTAAAAGTAAAAGCAAAGTTTACAAATATATATAAACATAACTACTTAATTTTCGCTATATTTTTACATTCCAATCCTTCAATACCATAAATAAATATTTCCTCAAATTCATAAGCTATCAATTTAAGGGTAGATATGTATATCTTTATTGACAGAATAACGAATATATTTTTACCCTTGATTTGTTCCTCATCTTAAATATTCAAACATTTTTCCTGTTACTCTAATTAGATAAAAAGTTTTAATCTTATACACTAAAAAGAAGAAGAACCACAGTGATAAATTGATTTGGGAAAAATAGTGACTGTTAGTAAAAGTATATAATAAAAGTTGTAAAGTATATTTGTGAAAAAATAGTAAAAGTTATATAAAATATAGATATACTGTTTTTCATCAGAGAGACTGTCTCCGTGTTTTTATTCAACTTAATAGATCTTTCCTCTTAATATGAACTGTTAAATTATCCTTTTGGTAAAACAATTTTAAGGCATCTCCCAGTTTTTCTTATGCTTATTACTAATTTTCCCTGGATAAACGTTAAGCAGAAATATCTCTAGTGCGAGATTTCTACATATTAAGAAGCACAGATGATAGTGTTTATTAGGTCACTCATATATAAATCTGAATATATATATATATATATATATATATATATATATATATATATATATATATATATATATATATATATATATATATATATATTTATTTATTTATATACATATACATATATATATATATATATATATATACATATATATATACATATATATACATATGTATATATATATGTATATATGTGTGTATGTGTGTGTTTATGTGAAAGAAAAAGGAAACTTTAATCGGTAAACTGATGTAGAGATTTTGCATAAAAGATGTCACCTTAAGGAATGCACTATCAGAAAACTTACCGTAATGTAATAGTTCAATCGTACCAAAGTAAATTTATAACATTACAACCCGAGAAAATATTCAGGGTTTTATAAATCTAAAGTCCAGGACAAAAGCCTCGTGTCTCTTTTCTTTCCCCATTTTAACCCGTAATCGTTGTTTAGTTATGGCAACTGAGCCTACAATCACGCCCACATGGGTCTAACTAACTAAAATCTTACAAATGCCTTGTGAACAATTCAGTAAATTCCTGGAAAAAAAAGAAGATACACGCTATAGGTGAGAGATTTTTACGAAGATTTTTAATATTAACGGATCATAGCCAAACAAAATACTCAGTTACTCTATGATGTAAGGCTGTAGTAAGTCCAATGGAAATTGTCTACAATCACATTTCTGGTCTGTGTGATAACAATAATTACGAGAGCTTAAAAGCAATATCTAGAGACATTAGAAACAATATCAACATAAAGGAAACAGCTATATTCATTTAACCTACATTTAGATCAAACAAGAGCAGGGTTTGTTGATTTCGTATGAAATAGGAAATTAATTAGTTTCCCTTTAAATGCAGAAAATAATTATAATTTAGCTTACCTAACCAATATATTTCGAGTGCTAGTGCAGATGTTCTAAATGGAAAACGCATATTAGGAGATAATCAAAAGTACAGTGCTCAGCATTACCAAGTAAACCACAGACACAGAGAGAAGAAATATTTATAGATATGCAAGAAAAAGGCCAAATCCGGTTAAAAGACAATAAAGATGAGGTGAATCAAAAGCTCAATTTGAAGAAACAGTGGTAGTAAAATGAAAAAAAAGTGCGACTAGTATTTTTAGATTCCCAATAAATTTTCCACACAGCTAACGCTGAGGTAAAAATATTTCTCAATATCCATTGGCCACATTATCCATTTTCGCGGGCTTATCATATATATATGTTTCATTACTATATATATATATATATATATATATATATATATATATATATATATATATATATATATATATATATATATATATATATATATATTATATATATATATATATATATATATATATATATATATATATATATATATATATATATATATATATATATATATATATATATATATATATATATATATATATATATATATATATATATATATATATATATATATATATATATATATATATATATATATATATATATATATATATATATATATATATATATATACTCATAAAATGCGCAGTAATTCAGATCCCCACATTTACGGGATTTTTTTCGTCGATGATCTTTAGTTCTCTCTCTTCGAAAGTCAT
>CM063498.1:179630172-179637672 GCA_032207245.1 Pardosa pseudoannulata
AACCCAAGCATCGATCACAAGACGTGTGGATGAATAATATCTTCAAACACGTTGACAAAACTTAGTGGGAAGCATTTATTTCTTTGTGAAAATTAAATAGAGGTCTATATATTTTTTAATGTTAATTGAAAAAGATGATTGCTCAAATGCTACATTTGTAAAATAAATGTCATTAAAAGAGTTTTTATGTTGCATCTCTGGTTTGTAAAGACATGAATTGGTGTTGTTTATTCTGGATAGAAAACTGTTAATCTAAGAAAAATAATATTGATTCGAATATGGACAAAGAAATTATATTTTTGTTATATATTTTTTTTAATATTTTCATTTTACGTAAATGAAAAAATAAAATAAATAAAATAAAATATAAGATATAATATATAAATTATAAAATATAAAATATAAAGTATAAATGTAAAATATAAAATATAAAATATAGAATATAAAATATAAAATATAAATAAGATATAATATATAAATTATAAAATATAAAATATAAAGTATAAATGTAAAATATAAAATATAAAATATAATAGAATATAAAATATAAAATATAAAATACAAAATATAAAATATAAAATGAAAAAATATAAAATAAATTTTTATTCTTTCATTTTAATTGTACAACTGTACACATTCGGGAACTGTTTAGACCTTTTCCTTTTTTACAAAGCAATGTAATAAAAAGGTAATGAATTTAGTTTACGATTTCTTTTTTCGGATTAAGATATTCGAATATCCCGTGTGATAGTAAAATAGTTTAAACCAATTAAAGTCTTTATCCCACATCAACCTTAACAATTAATTCTTCTGTTTTTTATAGTATTACTTTTTGTAAGAACTCTATCCTGAAAACTTCGGACATCGATATTTTTCCGGAGAACTTTTCCTTAATTAGAATTAATATCAGCTTCTTATTATTCCAAAAGTTTTAAATACTCAAATAATTCATCATGACCTGTGCGGTAAATGGGACTATGATTATCTTTACTCGACTGGCGTTCTCGGAGAACCCAAGCATCAATCACAAGATGTGTGGATGAATGATATCTTCAAACACGCTGACAAAACTTAGTGGGAAGCATTTATTTCTTTGTGGAAATCAAATAGAGGTCTATATATCTTTTAATGTTAACGGAAAAAGAAGATTTCTCAAATGCTACATTTGTAAAATAAATGTCATTAAAAGAGTTTTTCTGTTACATCTCTAATTTGTAAAGACATGAATTGGTGTTGTTTATTCTGAATAGAAAACTGTTAATCCAGGAAAAATAATGTTTATTCGAATCTGCACAAAGAAATTTTATATGTACATTTTTGTTATGTAAGTATTTTTTATTCATTCATTTTAAGTAAATGAAAAATCAAAATAAAATAAATAAAATATAAAATAAAAAAAATAAATAGAATGAAAAAATAAAATGAAAAAATATAAAATATTTTTATATTTTTTTCATTTTAAGTGTAAAACTACACATTCGGGAACTGTTTAGACATTTTTTACACACCAAACTATACATGTTAAAAAAATAATGAATTTAGTTTACAATTTCTTTTTTCGGATTAAGAATATTCAAATTTACAGTGTGATATTAAAATAGTGTAAACCAATTAAAATCTTTATCCCACAATAACTTTTAACAATTAATTCTTTTATTTTTTTATAGTATCACTTTTCTATCAACTATATCCTGTAAACTTCCGACATCGATATATTTCCCGAGAAGTTTTCCTAAATTAGAATTAATATCAGCTTCTTATTATTCCAAAAGTTTTAAATACGCATGCCATTCATCATGTCCTGTGCGGTAAATGGGAATATGAATATCTTTACTCGGCTCGAGTTCTCGGAGAACTCAAGCATCTATCCCAAGACGTATGTATGAATGATATCTTCAAACACGCTGACAAAACTTAGCAGAAAGGGTTTATTTCTTTGTGGAAATCAAATAGACATCTATATATTTTTTTAATGTTAACGGGAAAAGATGATTGCTCAAATGCTACATTTGTAAAATGAATGTAATTAAAAGTTTTTCTGTTACATCTCTAATTTGTAAAGACATGAATTGGAGTTGTTTATTCTGAATAGAAAACTGTTAATCTAGGAAAAATAGTGTTGATTCGAATATGCACAAAGAATTTATATTTTTGTTATATAAGCATTTTTCTTCATTTTCTCATTTTAACTAAATGAAAATATAAAATATAAAATATAAAATATGAAATATAAAATATAAAATATAAAATATAAAATATAAAATATAAAATATAAAATATAAAATATAAAATATAAAATATAAAATATAAAATATAAAATATAAATATAAAATATAAAATATAAAATATAAAATATAAAATATAAAATATAAAATATAAAATATAAAATATAAAATATAAAATATAAAATATAAAATATAAAATATAAAATAAAAATATAAAATATAAAATACAAAATATAAAATATAAAATAAAATAAAAAATAAAATAAAAAAATATAAAATAATTTTTGTTTTTTTCATTTTAAGTGTATAACTCTACACATTCGGGAAATGTTTAGGCCTTTTTACACACCAAACCGTTCACATTCAAAAAGTAATGAATGTATACATAGTTCGATTTCTTTTTCGGATTAAGAATATTGGAATTTCCCGTGCGAGGGTTAAATATTGTAAACCAGCTAGTCTTCATCCCACATCAACCTTAACAATTAATTCATTTATTTTTTATAGTCTCGCTTTTGTAACAACTGTGTCCTGAGAACTTCCGACATCGATATTCTTCCCGAGAACTTTTCCTTAATTAGAGTTAATATTGACTTCTGATTATTCCAAAAGTTTCAAATCTTCATTCATCACTTCCTGCACTGTAGGTAGATCAAAGATAATGTTCCCTCTGCTCGCGCTCTCTGAGAGAAGAAACATCGATCACAAGACGAATGGATTAATAACTTCAAAACACATTGACGAAATTTCATGGAAATAAGTTATTTCTTTGTAAGAATTAAATAGATGTCTTTACTTTTTAAACCATTAAACGAAACAAATAGATGACTATTGAAATTTTAAAAATTGTGATACGAAGGATATAGTTTTTCTGTTGCAGTACTGATTTTTAAAGACATGAATGAGTTTTATTTATTCTGGAGAGAAAAGTGATAATATAAGTGATAAGTGAGTAAGTGTGATAAGTGATTGCATAATATTGATTCATGTATGCAGGAAGAAATTTTGTAGTTTTTTTTGTTGTTGTTTTTGTTTTATAAGCATTTTTTTATTCTATGTATACAAGCTTACACATTTGGGAACCTAAAATGCTTTTCACATGCAAAACTGTTCGAGTTGGAAAAATGATGAATTCAGTTTAAAGTTCCTTTACTGATGATGAATATGCAAAATAGTAAAACATTTTAACCAATTACTCGTCAACATAAAATATAATAAATAAAATAAATAATATGTTTCGCTATTAGACAAAAAATTCGCATATGCATCATCTGAAAATGGAATCGTCAATTTAGTCCGTTGTTTATCATCACGTACACGATGACATGTGATAAGGCCTTTATTTATATAAACATGTTAATTTTTAAAATTACTTTCCAATGCAATTTAAGAAGAGGTATTTTTTTCCAAGAGTGTTAAAATTAAAAACTCTACAAAAATTTACGATTTGAGAACTTTATATTTTCAATTTTTCTACATTTTAATTACGTTTTTTCTAGATATACCTTATTGTTATTTAAATACTCAAATATTTGAATTATCCACATATATACTTTAACTACAAAGATATGTATTTAATATTTTAGTCTCTATTAAATTAGGGTTTATATTATGGCAATCTACAATTTAAGTTTTATGACATTATAACGAAATTTTACTTGTTATTTGGTTAACAGCAAGGAATAAAAAGTTTTATTCGTCGAACATTCTCGTGAGTAAATCAATGGTTAAGATACAACCCTAATATATTTAGACTGAGATCTGAAAAGCAACCACAAGAACTACTCACTCCTTTCATGCCACGAAATACATACTCCTTTCATGCAATATCCATTAGTCTCGCTCTCGTAACAATAACCCTGTTCCGAAAACTTCTGAAATCGATATTTTTCTAGAGAGCTTTTCCTTAATTAGTGTAATATCAGCTTCTGATTATTCCAAAAGTTTTAAATACACATGCTATTTATCGTGTTCTATGCAATAAATGTGACTATGATTATCTTTATTAGGCTTGAGCTCTGATAGAGCCGAAGCATCAGTCACAAAACGTATGAATGTATGATAACTTCAAACATGCTGATAAAAAGGAGGGGAAAGGAGATATTTCTTCGTGAGAAGTAATCAGACGTTCATCTTTTTCTAACTGTTAACCGAGATATATTGATGCTTACTGAAATGTTATCTTTGTGATATGAATGCAATTAAAAAACAATTATAAATCATTAATAAGTGCTTTTATTATGAAGAAAAAATTGATATTCCGAAATAGATAATATTAATTAGCATATGCAAGAAGAAATAATGTAATTTTTATTAGATATGTATTTTCTTTCCTTTTATGTATACAAGCGTACACATCGGGACACTGATAGTTGCAATACATGATAATTTTAAAAGTTATATAATATATAAGTTATATTTTCTATGACTGTAAATTCAAAATGACTGTAAATTTAACAGTCTCCAAAAATTGATTTGAGAATTTTATATTTTCAGTTTTTCTACATTTTTCCATTTTAAAGTTCATTTATCGCAATATAAATGTGCGGATGAAAATCCGCCTGAGGCAGCTCCTATCAGCTTGAACGTTTCAGATTAGGTTTGACATCCTGAGTTTGTGAGAAGTATGGAGTAGGCAAATGCGCGGGGAGAAGCGAAGTTAGTGCAGGGGCTGGATAATTTATTTAATATTGCGAGCATGTGTTGTGGTGTGCTGTGCTGACCTAACCTGTAAATACTATTGTGATCGTCTTAATCAATAAACGGTGTCAACAAATAAGCAGCATATTTTTTCTTCCCTAAACCCACCAATTTACTCTACAGTGGGGATAGACAGTTATTATACATAAATTCATAAAAATTTAAGTAATTGACTTACATAATCTAATAAAATAAGATAAATAAAATATAAAATATAAAATATAAATATAAATATATAAATATAAATAAATATAAAATATAAATTATAAATATAAAGTATAAAATATAAAATATAAAATATAAAATATAAATATAAAATATAAAATATAAAATATAACATATAAAATATAAAATATGAAATATGAAATATAAATTATAAAAGTATAAAGTATAAAATGTAAAACATAAAATATAAAATATAAAATATAAAAAATAAAATATAAAATATAAAATGTAAAATATAAAACATAAAATATAAAATATATAAATATATAATAATATATAATATATAATATATATTATATAATTTATATAATATAATATATAATATAATATAATATATAATACAAAATATAAAAAAATTCTATAATTATTTGATATTTTTCAATTTATATTTTTGATGTCACTCTATAAATTAAATTAAATGTTATAGTGTTGTATAACGAAATTCTACTTGTTATTTAATCAAGAGCAATAAATGAAATATTTTATTCTACGAATCTTATTCCTAATAAATCAATGGTTAGTATACAACCCTAAAATATTCAGTCTGAGATCTGAAAAGCAACCACCGAATTTTTTTTTTATTTTCATGCAAGTCTTGCTTTAAATATTTATAACTCTTACTCCCGTAATAATAGTGTAGGTTGGAAAACTTAGAACATTAATATTCTTTATTTTAATTATAATTAATATCAGTCCCTGATCATTCTAAAAATTTTAAATACACATGATATTCTGTGCATTAAATAAGCCTATGATTATACTTACTCGATATGTGCTTTCGAAAAGTCAAAGTATCGATCACAACACGTATGAAGATTAAAGACGCTGACAAAACTTGGTAGAATGTTGTTATTTCCTGTCCTGGGGGGAATATATATACATTTGTTCAACAATTTTACTTTAATTTTATCAATTTTATCAATTTTATTTTAATACATTCTAAAGAGCCACACTAGTGTTACGATAGTAAAATTAAAACTAATTTTGGAAGCAACAATGATTTATTAAGGCCTTAATAAAAGTTTTTAACCAAAGAAATAAAAATATAACATTAGGATGAACCTAAAGCTAACATTATAACCTAACCTAACTGTTTTAATGTATTTACAACACTAACACCAGTGTTCGTTTACAAAGGGGAAAAACAGTAAAAATATGATACCTTATATTTAGATTAAAACATTATTCTGTACACTATTTACAAATTGATATTCTTGATTACTATATAACATAACCATCAATTATTTATGTTTTATATTCATATTTACACCATAATTATTACAATTCTCTTTAGTTATACGTTAATCCTTAATCAAAATATTGAATTACTAACAGAGGCCTAAATGACCGTCATGGATATGTTAAATCTGTTTTACCTCCAGTAAAGGCACAGGGGAGAAGGCAGGGGCTTTCTTCATGCGGAGTGTCGGTCCGGCACACGGGACGGCCGTGCTGGCGAACAAGGCTTGGGATTTCGATGTCCAGCTACTCTTGAATCCCGACTTTGACTCATTTTTTTAACTCGCTTTCCCAACTCCTCACTTCAGTTTTAACGCCCCTTTTTCTTCTTTGCCATAACCTTGTTTGGTAAAATTTTCCCACATGTGCATACCCTTCGGGAGTGCAGGTGTGTTCATTAAAATAGCCCCTTTTGTGAAAGCTGATATTATTTTTAGCCCCTGCCCCCATAACTCACGGTTACATCTCTGTGTGAGCTTGACCGTTACGCTTGTGCCATTCCGTGATCTAAACCTCCTCCGGAGAGGTCCCTAAACTCGAAGTCAACAATTGCATCTAAATTCTTCTTGGAAATTTCTCCCACAGCTATACATACACGTGCTGATCATCGTGAGTTAGTACCTCGGTACACTAACTTAACCTAAAGATAACATTAATTCACTTATGAATGAACAATTAATTTTTTTCTAGATTGCGATTTGGTAATGGATTTTAACATCACGTTGCACGGAGAAGAGAAAAGCACGAATCAGTTATCATATAAAGAAATGAAAAGGCTTAGGAATGAAATATGTGTTGTCATTCAACAATATTTTAAAAGTTAAAACCCATTTTGAATTACTGTGAAAATGTACGCAAGCAGAGGGCAACATCAGTATTCATCCTTAGGTATTTTCCTTAATTAGAATTAATATCAGCTTGTGGTTATTACAAAAAATTAACTATGAATACCTTCATCATCCTCTGTGTGGAGAAAAGGACTATAATTATGTTTGCGCTGGAATGTTTTTTATTCTGATAAAACAACTGATATCGCATGATATATAACATTCTTTCAGGTAAGAACAAACAAATCATATAGTTTTTCATTTATTATTTCTATACACACGTA